>OY812998.1:51674670-52274670 GCA_963681545.1 Germaria angustata | reverse complement strand
TATATATATATATATATATATATATATATATATATATATATATATATATATATATATATATATATATATATGTATATATATAATATATATATATATATATATATATATATATATATATATATATATATATATATATATATATGTATATATATAATATATATATATATATATATATATATATATATATATATATATATATATATATATATATATATATATATATATATATATGTATATATATATATATAACTGATAATAGGATTAACCTCTAATTGCATTTTTTTTTTCGTGAAATTGATAAAAACAAGTTCCATTTTTACTATCTGAAAATAATTGTACTTGTTTGAAAATGAGGAAATAATTTATTGTTATTTAATTGAATGCTGCGAAATGTATATTTGTGACCTTTTAAAAAATTTTGTATTTTCACTTAAAATGGTTGACTGATTTTTCTCTTTGAACAAATAATACAATAAATTTTAATTAATTCCAGCATTTTGCTCCAATTCTTTAAATTTAATATATTTTCTCCAACTTCTCACAGAATTTGACCGTGCCCGAATATGTGTGTGTGTGTGTGTGTACATTAATAGACATCAAACTGAGAAATTCCATTAAAGAAAAGTATTTAAAAAGCATGGCTACATTATTGTTATAACTTGCGACCTGCATTCTATGTAATAAATGGTTTAAATTTAATTTGTAAGTATATATATATACTAGTTACATACGAATACGTTTGTGTATATAAATTTATATGTAAGAGTACATAAATAGCATATAAAAATTAAAAGGAAAACGGATTATTGTTTAAAAGTGAAATATCAAACCAAAAAACCCAATGCAATGGCATGTCGAGAAGATCAATACTAAGTTATTTGAGTATTAATTTCAACGATTTGTGTTCACTTTGCCGACATCGTGCTAGAGTAAATTTCAGACATGCGACTTTAAAAAAATCTATTAATGGACATAGAATGTACAATATGGCATTCAACATACACAGAACAAAATTACTGCCAGAAAAAAAATTCAAACAAAGTCAATCCAAAGTCAACTTTATTTTTAGTCGAACTGTTCTATTGATCCTTTTAATAATTAGTTGGAGTTTTTGTAATACAATTAAAAATTAAATTTTTTGAATTAAATTTTTACAACAATATTGTTATTTATAAAAGGTCTGCACTAACACAAAATATTTACTGTTTCGAAGAAAACGGTTACTAAAAATAAAAATTTTGTTTCGTTGTTTCTGTCATGAATTTTATATTTTAAAAAGTTTTGTTATTAATTTCTTTAATCAGGATTAAAAATATATTTTTTTATAAATTGCACAAAAAACTTTAAATTTTTTTAGAAAATAAGACCTCACAAATATAATCGTTATTTTTTTTTTCTCTGGAAGACCACTTTTTGTTTTATTTTTCAGTAATTGTTATTTTTTTACATCTTTTTCAGAATTTCCCAATTTCCAGAAATAAAACAAGTTACTTCTAATAAGAACTTAAGTTTTAAGTATTAAATTTTGAGAACGTGATAAAGTAGTAAAAAACGTACATTAAAAATTATTTTGACTACTATTTGGCACAAACTTTTTATCCAGCAATAATTTAGTCCAGATAACATGACATTCGATTAAATACAATTTGCTTTGAAAAATCCGCCCTGTTGAGACAAATTAGAATTTAGTATAAGCAATTTATTGTTGGAGCTGTCAAAAAATTCGTTTTTAAGAAATAGCATTAATTTACATACAATTAGTGGCAAGCATGAAAATATACATTAGCACTGAACGAGCGGTGGAAAATCTTCCGGAAACCGCCTTTTTATGGTATGCTGCGTAGGTTGTAATTAAAGTTGAATTTAGACTTGTTGACTCTAAAACATTGCCTATGATTAATTCTTTCTTTAATTACTTTACGAACGTTAAATTAAGAAAAGCAAAAAATGTATGAATTTGTTCGAACAAAAATAAAATTCTAATTTTTAATAATTGAAAATATAAACTCGAGACAGGCAGCAATATTTTTTGAGTGTTAACATGACTCAGTAGATATTCTGTATTCTTAAAAAAAAAAAAAAAAAACAATAACCTTTGTGCAATTTATACTAAAAAGTCTTTAGATCCGACACACAACAAATAATCAAGAATGTTGCAACCACACCGAATTGTATGTTGGTGTGGTGGCGTATGATGAATTTATTCAACACTAATACGTACTTAAGCCATATGCATATACAGTAAAGTACGGATAAATGCACATCGGTTTTCACCCGACTTTTTGTGCACTTATCCGTTCTTTGCATTTATGCTAACCTCGGGTAAATGCACAAATATTGCAATTATACAATTATTGGGTAAATGCAAATTTTTTGCATTTACATATAGTTACAGAGAAAGAAATCAAACTATGTACATACATATATGCTTAGAGTATACATATATACATATGAGCATAAGTTCCTTAAAAATATAAGATAAAATAGACTGTTGATGATTTTTATAAACAAAGTTTAATTTTATTGGTAATTCATGTATATTTTTGTTTGTCTAATAGAGTTCAACAAAAAAACTTAAAAACCTAAATCATAAAGTTTTAACGTACATACATACTATACATATGTTTACAAACTTTCATATATCGTATATATTATGTAAATAAAATTTTTTTACAAAACTTAAAAAATCAGTTCAGTTTAAAAAAAGTCTTTAAAAAATCACATGTGTGCAAAGTTAATTTGCTTTTGTTTTTAATCAACAACAAAATAAAAATTTTTTACTATTAACAAGAACAATTATTAAAAAAATATTGGTATGGAAGATTATATAGATGACGAGCAAACTGAAGAATCTGAATCAGATTGCCTTGGACCACATGAGGTGAAAAAATCGGAAACATTTTTGTAGAAAAAAGTGCTTATGTGTAAATTAAAATTAACTATTTTAGTTGTGCATTTATGTATACAAAGTTGTACTAAAAATGTCTCTTGAGGCTTGAAATTATTATGCACTTATGCATTTTTTGCATTAATCCGTGTTGCATTTATCCGTGCATTTTTACATGAAAAAATATAAAAGAGGCTTATGGCTTCGAAACACGTTGCACTTAAGCGTGTTTTGCATTTATGCGTGTTGCACTTATCCGGATTTTACTGTACATATGAAAGTAGAATCTATTGTAATTAGAGATGAGCGAACCCGTGATTTTTTAAAGGACATCGTAACTAGTACCCGTGATTTTAAAATATTGCTATGATCACTGTTTTTAATTTTTAATTTCTCTGATTTGTGTTCAGAAATAAGACAAGGATGCATGGTCAGGATGGTTGTAGATTTTAATTTCACGAATTATGTGAATTAGTTCAGTGCTTTGAGAAGACAATGTGAAACAAAAATTATTGGTTTAATTCTACACTTAAAATAAGCCAGCAAATAATAATTATTATAACTACCAATACTTATTGTATTACATTATATGTTATAAATAATACAAATATTTAAATTTTTTTTAATTTTGTATTAAAACATCAACATTTAATTTTATTGTCGCTCAAGCGTGTACGCCACTTACTAAAGAGAAATGAGATCAAAGCCAGAAGTAACATTATTTTTTGATTATTAGTGACAACAAGAGGGAATCAAATCAAACAGGGATATTAAAAAAAATAGTATATAAAAAAATTAGTAGAATTACTTAAAAAGTACCAGTTACTTCACAAACTAGGTCATAACTGTGATTCACAGGTTAGCAAGTAAGGCTTATCTTTAATTGTAAAACATTAAGCAGTTTACATATATATAAGGCTGAAATTTCGGCTTTGCAGGCAATATACCTTTAAGTTTTCTGATATTGAATTTTGGAGAATTTTTTTTGATATTACAATAACCATTTATACTTGTAAGATGTATCATTATTAGTATAATATATACACGAGCAAATACATCATTATATTTCCTAATATATATTTGTTCATAACATTTTCTATGTTCTATAAAAGAAATGTTAAAACTATTTTATAGTACCGGATATAAAGCTCTATTACACGTAGTGGCATTAATCCACAAATGTGAAAATAAAATATCCACTGTGGCCTATTATTGCAAACTAAGTTAATGGTGTAAATATTTCCTCTATTTGTTTCCCCTATTTAACTTTCGCAAGCCAAAAATCCATCCGAGGAGAATTTTTGGTAGTCAATAAGTAAAAGCATATTAGTTGATAAAACAAGAGTTAGCAAATAGTTTTCTAATAAAAAATACTAATATGTGAGACAACTTGACAAAGCTTTTCAGAATATTTGATGAATTCCTATGTATTTTGATAGTCTTTTTGGTGTAAGTCTTAGATTGTTTACTTGACAAAGGAGACCAATGAATAGTATTTAAGCCAAAAAAAAAAAAAAACGAGTATTGGAAAGAAAGTTAACATTAATATTTTAAAGCATGTATTGATATATTGATATATTCAAGCCAGCTAACAATATTTTTTTGGCTTCAAATAAATTTATCTAAATAAAATTTTATATAAAATCGATTTCCATTATGCAAAAACCTTCATGGATTCAATTTTCCTTTATATTAAGCAACGACAAACTAAAGAGTTTATATCAAAAATTTTCCATATATTTCCGTGATAGTCTTCAGTAATAACAGATTGCTTATTTTCAGAATTTTGCAATATTGTAGCATTTAAATGGACGTTTTTCAAATAATTTTTCTTTTATCATCCTTCGGAAATATTATTTCCCCCAATAACGAAAATATAGCAACAATTTTATTAGAAATTATACAGAATTCGTTATTTAGCAATATGTTTACTTCTTTATTTGGGCTTCTTGTCTACCTTAAGGCATTTAATACACATTTTACAAATAAGAACAAATGTGTATCTTGGCGCGCACCGAAAGTTCAAATATTAAACTTTATAGCTTAAACACAAGGTTTTTCAAAAGCACACGGGCAAACATTAACACTAATAGACCTCTATATATTTTGAAACAACATTTTATACAATGCCTTTGTGATGGTGTTACGATTTTATTGAATATTTTTTTTAACTTTTTTGCTGACGTTCGTAAAGAAATACATGGATATATATATGTATATAAAAGACAGAAAAGATGAAGTAATGGTAAATAAGGAAATATGGTTATAACACTAAGCTTATGATTACTTTTAAATTCTACAAACAATTTTTACAAATGGCTAAAAGGTAGTATAAACTAAAAATAGATGAAAAATAATTACATTTACAACGTTTGTTTCTACATGCGTATTGGTGTTAACGCATTATGAGAAGATAGATAAATAAAAATCATAACATACTGGCACAGGTGTTATAAAGAAATATAAGGGGTGTGAAAACGTTAGCGTGAACAGTTTCCCTTAACTACGCCCAGTGAAGCAAGTCAATATCATATGTAGATTAGGTTAAGTTAAGTATAAAACATACATACATTCAGGCCAGTAAAAGACCTGCTATACGGAAAAACGAATCATATAAACCTGTAAAAAATCCGTGCCACGAAGGTTGTTTCTAAATTCTTTTCACTCAAAACCGACAAAAACTCGGGATCTCGCCTGCACAAAGGCTGGACAATTAAACTCTCATAGAGTCCTCCCTATTCGCTATCATCCACAGCGCCTATCCGCTGCAGATGGGATCGTTTTATTTTAGTATTGGTCGTCATAGATTATTTTGTATGAATTTTTTTTTAACTTTTGGTTTTCTTGTATTAAAAATTCATGATATGAAACATAAAAAATCACAAATCACATTTTGATTCACACACATTCGAATGTAAGACGTTATAGACAAACGTTTAAAACTTTTACAAGTTGGATGTTATTCCCTTTTTTCACCACAAGAAATTTAGTTATGTAAAGAAAATTCATGAATCACTTGAAAACTTAATTACATTTTAAGCCAAATTTATTTTCTTTGGTTCATTGAATACCATTTTTAAAAGAATGAACAACCCCTTCTGATTTTAGTTTAGGTTAGGTTAGGTTAGGTTGATTGGAGGGGTGTGATAGCCCATGTCATACGACATACACTTAAGCCAGTGAAGGCTTGTTGTGCGCTCCCTTTAATTATCAGACACAAACTGCCAGAGTTCGAACCTGGGACCTTCGCACTACGAGTCTAGTACACTACCTACTAGTCTACGAAGGTCAGTTTATTTTAGTTTAATAAAGTGAGATTTACTATCAAGAATTTTTACACCATCACATTCACTAACTTTTGATACAAAATCTAAATTGTTTTCTTCTAAAATCCAAGCATTGACTTGTTTTTCGAAAATATCAGAAGTTTCTTCACAAATGTGCACAAAAATAAGCTTCCAAATAATCAGTATTTCAGCAACTATTACATTCTTCTCGACTTTTTTCAAAGGCACACAACAAAACCTCATCTGCCACATAAAAGCTAAATCAACAGTAGGATTCTAACAAAACTATGAAAGAAATTTACTTAAAAACTTTTTTCTTAGTATGCATGATCTGTTTATATCTGTTAAGCTTATGTCGACATACTCATGTGCCATAGAGTAGACTTTACATAAAAAAATTTCATTCATAATATGATTTCTTCAAATATGCAATCTCATAAACAAGGATATGTTCTCGTATGTGTATGTATGATATCATCAAGCTTAGTTCTGTATCAATCTTCCTTTCTTATTTACTTATTATTTTTTATTATATTTGGTGCACAAAACTATTTACTAACGCATTAATACATTATAAAAGAAGACATGTTTTCGTACAAGCATATAATTAAAAAAGTATTCCTTTTCATTTTCGTAAATATCATTTCTTTCATAAGGATTTTCTATTATGGAAATTTTTTCCTTTACAAAAAATAAATAAATAAGTCTGCCAAAGTAACTTTAAAGACTTAACATTTCATTTAGTTGCGAAAAATTGGAAAATTTTCAAAAATAAAGCAACTTTTCTTTGGATTTTTAATTATTAGTCTATCAAGTAATTAATGATTTCTGTGGTTGTTACTGAAAATTTAATATAAATATACAAATGAATTTATTTATTAGTCTGATATTTTTCGTTAATCAGTTCATCATTAAGTTCTTTTATTTAATAAGTATTATTTTTTTTTTAAATAACAAAACAAAGAAAACTTTAATTATGATGAATCAACAAAATCAGAATTTCTACAAAATTTGCTTTCTCATGTCCATTTCTCTATTTTCAACTCAGGAAAAACCTTTTGCAATATCAACCTCTAATATCAGCACCTTGTTTCATTCTCGTTGAGTTGATAATCGATAATTTCCATTTTGTTAATTTAATCATTGAAAATTATCACTTCTTCAAAAAAAAAAAATTAAAATTAAAAATCAATAACGAACTTATCCTGATTAACATAAAAATTTTATAAGAAATATATGTGTATGTATTATTAAGATCCATCAATCTACTTATAAGCAAAATAAAACAAAAATGAATGATTTGTTAAGATAAATTATGAATTAAGATAAATTATAAATTATGATTAATTACAACTAGGCAATTAAGGACAATTATTATCACTTGGCGGTAAAGTAGACGTTAGTGAAATGTAGTTTTATCAAAAGTGCGCG
This sequence comes from Germaria angustata, assembly GCA_963681545.1. Taxonomy (NCBI): domain Eukaryota; kingdom Metazoa; phylum Arthropoda; class Insecta; order Diptera; family Tachinidae; genus Germaria; species Germaria angustata. The sequence goes on along the minus strand of OY812998.1, from coordinate 52,267,065 downwards.
CTTAACTGATCTTTAAAATTTTTTCCTTATTAGAACTTCCCTGTAAAACGAGTTCTCTTTTTTAAAGTATTGCTATACCAGAGCATTTACCGACTAATTTTGAATGGTTAAATGAATTATTGAGAAATGCAGAGGGGTCCCTTTTTTATATTAAATGATAGAAAATCAAAACCTTAGCGCATATAGCAATAGGAATTAATAGATATCTATTAATATATAAATTTATTTAATTCACAAAAAATGTTTGTTGTGGCTTTAGCTCTTCATAAGCCGACATTTCATTGGTTGCTACAACCAAATCGTCAGCGAAGATTAAGCAGTTTGAAAACATTCAACCTCGGATGTTTATGCCACATAAATCAAATACAATATAAGAATTCAATATTGTATATGAATTACAACAAATACATAATCACTGACGTTTTAGTTTTATGCATTTTGCAAAAGCTCTAATTGTTTCTAACGATTAATTGGGGAGAATATCCCTAATAATAAATTTCTATATTAAGTATTTATTTAATTATTTAATAAAATTCCTGTGCATGAAAAATAAATGATATTCGTGTATTATATAAAATGTCCTCTTCCAAACACGTTTTAGCTCAATGGGCGATAATGCGATCTAAATTGTACGACTGTGATTAGTATAGTAGAAAATATGGCAGCATATGATAATGTGGCATTTTTAAATGGCTAAACATGCCGATTAAATTTACAGGTAGGATGTACTTGCCTTTAACTTACCGGTCACTTAACCGGATGCGGGAGAACACATTATGGAAAATACTATTTTTCTTGCCAAACACCCACTTACACATTCAAGTATAATTTTTTACAAATTTTTACTAGCACAACCACACTTTTCTTACATGCCGCCGTACAACTTGCAAGAGATTTCAGAAAACAGTGACTGTGGGTCTTCTTCAGGAAATTCAAATTATTTAAAAAAATTAAATACAAATAATGAAAAGAAAATTTTTTAAATATTTTCAAAAAAAAAATTGACATGCAGAGATGGAAAAATTCAATATTTAAGTCTAATTATCTTACTTTACAAAAAATATGCTTCTAAATATTATTGTAAAATTTTTTCAATGCCAGAACTTTTTACAGCCCTAAAAGCAATACTTTTGTTGACATTGTAAACAAAAGTCCAGACTTTTCTTTCATGGGAATAAAAAAATTCAAATTGTTTTGAAATTGAAATTGTCTTTTTTTTTAATTTTTTTATTTTTCTTATTGTTTCATTGTGTTTTTCATAAAAATAGTAAATTTCAAAATAAATGATTTTTAAATACATGAATTTAAAAAGTAAATAAATAGAATTTGGAATGTTTTATAAAATTTACATACATATTTCCAGCGAAAGTTCGAATCTAATCTATTTTCTGGAGCCCGTTCAATGATTTGTGCATTTTCTTTTGAATATGTGTGTTCCACAAAATTGGTGTTTTACGAAAAACTTAAAAATTAGTATACCGAAACAGACCGTGCCAGAAATTTTTGGAAAAAACTACCGGCTATAACAATATATAGGGGAAGGAGATAACGGTCTTGACGGCAGCTTTGTGGCGCAAAAATACACAACAACCAAAATAGAAGAAAATGTTTCTTTTAAGTAATTGTCAAATAGATATTAAGCTCAGCTTAGAAAAGTTGCCTTCATTATAGGAAACTATAATAAAATTGAAATGGATATGAGCATAAGACATCATACATATGTATATAAATTTTAAGCAAATAGAAAAATTCTATAATGCAACTTTCTTACTTTTATGTCAATTATTTAAACACGGACAAATTTACTAGTGTGAAAATCTGTTAAAGGGTTTCAAAAGTGCAGACTAGAATTTCTGAAATATTCTGCTAAATCTTTGGTTCCAGTGACAGCATATAATGACATAAGAGAGCTACAGAGTCACTAGTGCATTTCTAATGAAAAAGATATACCTATAGCACAGAACATTGTCTTGGGTAACATTGGTCTGTATCACTGCTGCATCAATGCAGTTTAACAATCAGTATTTCCTTTAGTAATGTATCTATATTTTTTGACCTTTTTTTCTAATAATTTGTTTTTTTATAATTTTTAAGCTTAAGGTCTTTTATTTTACAAAATATTTTATTTTACGAAATATTGATTATTATTTTTAATTAAGTTGTTTTAAAAAATAAAACACCTTAAACTTAAAAATTATAAAAAACAAAGTATTTCCTTTAGGTTAGAGAGGATTGGAGGGGTGTGATAGCCCATGTCATACGACATACACTTAAGCCAGTGAAGGCTTGTTGTGCGCTTTAGTGGAGTTAGAAAGACAACGCACTAATTTTTATTTAATTTTTTAACTAATTTCGAAAAAATAAGGATGTTATACATATACTTTTAAAGTGTTAGATTTCAGGTCGAAATTATTGGTATGACTTCTGTTTAGCTTCAGATATTATTCTGTTTTTTTTTTATACATGAAAAGGAACACTTATCCTTAAAAATATACATTATCAGTGAAATGACAATGTTGCATTGAGAATAGCATAATTTAAAGGTCATACAGATATTTTTGGTATGATTTAAGATTAGCTTCAGATACGCTGTTGATTTTTTTCTGCCTACAAAGAGAAAAGCTTTTCCTCCATAACCGAAAAATTTTGATATTTGAGATATGCCCATGTTGAACTTATGGAGCAACAACTCTATATATGTTCCTTCATTCGTATGCAGGTTCGGAATTTGTTATTTCATAAGAAGGTAGTCCCATTTGAACTAATGTGTACTAGGAGCCGGTGGTATATCTCATACAGGGTAATACTTTTTATCAAAAACTACATGAAAATTAGCAAGAGATACTCACGAAAAAATTTTTTTTAGTTGGTTAAGGGATCAGAATATCTTGGTCTTTCTTCTGGCCTCCTTTTTTGGCTCACCTTTTGGCTTTTTTTCAAGTCGCTAACCTAAGCTAATAAACACATTGTGTCCTGAATGAAAAAATGGATGCCAATACAATTTCTAACAAATCCAAATCTACCTGTGTAGCGTCTAATACGACTAACTTGATTTTATATTTAATTTTTACTTTTTATATTTAATATAAATATTAAATATACTTTTATATTTAATATTTATTTTCTAGCAAATAATTCTTATAATTAACCAACAATTACAACAAGCAACTGTTGCAGAGTGAAAATGTTGCCCAATTAAAAATAACTCAATATTTAATTTTTTAAGTGCACTGATTAACTTAAGAATCATTGGATAATTGGCGTTCTGCTCATAACGCTAATCGCTCAATTGACTCTTTTAAACTATTTTTGCTAGTGCAAAAAGAAGTACTCAGACTACAACGTGAAATATAATTTATAACTTAAACTTGATTGAATTAAAAAATTTTATAAATTTCAAACATTATTGTAGTTATTGTTTGCCATCTTGCTGCAGATGGAAGAAATTGAGAAACACAGTGTCTATCCTTAACACAGTTATTAGCTTTAGCAGTAACCAATATAGTCGTTTATACTACTGCTGGAATACTTTCGAATATTTTTTTCTCTCTTTGTTTTCAATATAAAAGTAGACTAAGAAAATGTGAAATAACGTAGGAGAAAGCAAAATAAGGAAGATCACATCTTGGCAAGGGTCAACAAATAATAAAATAATAATCAAATCATAATGTTACATCCGAACATCATTTTACGGTAAAGCTACTCAAAGCCGGATGCAGGAGATGTTTTCAACTAATGCGAAACTTACTGGAAAGATACTCGTATAATGTATTTAAAAAAATTATGAGAAATTGAAGTAACATTCTTTTGTACAATATCTTTTGCAAGGAGTGTGCAGATAAGGCTTAAGAAGCAAAAAATTTAACTTTCAATATTTAATATAATATATAAGTCAGAGGTGTCCTACATGAAATACGTCGTTAGACTTAGAAAAACATTTGAGTTTAAAAATAATATGAGGTATGCGATATGGAACGACTGGAATAGTAGACAGATGTGTCTAAGATTAACATGGTTAGATGTTTTCCGACCCAACTTCAAGGGGCTCTTAATATTAAGTGGAATTAATGTTTCCACCATCGCACCGTATGCAGTTGCTCACTCCTCATAAGGGTGGCAATTGATGTACAAGTGCAAAATCTTTGAGGTGATGCAGCTCGAACGCTTGTAGGCAGTGGCTTCTGTTGTTTAGCAAGAGCTCGAAAGTAGCCACTAGCACTGAACCTATAGTCAGCAAATTTCCTCCTCGATTTGAGTTTAAATCACGACCACCACATGATACCCGAAGGGCTTTCACCAATAACCAGTTTCGGACAGCTCCCAAGGTCTGGCCGCCGATAATATGAGAGCCTCCAGTAATAATTGGGGGATATCAATTCTTCCAATTTCAGGACCCGATTAGCCTAGGTATGGACAGAACCTCATTCCTGGACGAGTTAAAATAATATTATATTATTTGTTATATGCTCAGCCTTAGCCCTATTATTTTAGGGACTGGGTAGCAATATAGAAGCTTTATGGGTTATCAGCAAAAGGCCAAAGTCTAGATATTCGAATAATCCCAATTTTGCAGACAATGCACAGTGCAATGCAGTAGCCTCAGCTACAGGTTGATGTTACCAACTAATTACCATGAGGAGTTTGGAAGCACGCGCATGCGGTAAGATCATTTTTTGTTAAATAACCAAATTTTTATAGGAACAATTTTCAAAAAGAATGCACTGATATTAATGATTCTTCAACCTACTTTGTTTGCTCGAATATCTGAAATTAATGTTGCACATTCCAGTGTCTTTTTTAAATCTTCAATGATGAGCTGAAAAAAATTAAGAGGAAAAAGAAACCTAGAATAAAATCACTTCTCGCTACATTTTCTTCGGCTTTGGAAGAAAAAGAAATGAAAGAAAACTACATCACTATGCCATTGTCTTTGGTGTGGGTTTGTGAAAAGAGATTAAATCGTTTTGCTTTTATGTAGCACTATCCGATAAAATTGTATCAGTGAATCGCTTCCAATGAAAGATATATTTCTGGCGGTATAAAGGTATTTTAGCTGGCAAAAGTTGCTTTTTTGTTTAATTTTTTTATCATAAATTTCTCACTGTAGTCATTGTCTTTAAATAAAGGAATATCTGTTGCGGCGCTCAAATGTACTCGTGTCTGTAGGATATGCAAGCCTGTGGAATAGAGTGTAGAAAGATGCACATGTTTACTTAAGCTGATTTTGTTTTCAATATCTAAACGTTTTTTTAATGTTTCCTTTTTTGCAGTCTGTTGATTTTTACTTTACTTGCTGAAGCTGTTGTTTACTTTTCCTATCCTACTTCAATTTTAATTTTCATCATTAATCGATTAGCATTCTGCACTTATTGTTGTTCTTTACTTTAAGGGCTAAAATAATAGCACGTTTGCTGATGGGTATCGTGTTATTTTATTTTCATTTTATACTTAACTTGTTTTTTTTTTCATTATGACTCTACTTATTTTCTTGCTGCTATTGTTTTCATACCTTCTTATCACCTTGGTAATCATTGCCGCTATTATCTATAAGTTACATATTATACGAAAAAGCAACTAGAAGATGCTTAAAAATTCTCTATACAAATGTTGTTTTTTTCTACCGTACTTCGTTTTCACGGCTTAAGATGGTGTAATGCACTATGGGATAGCCACGTCACATAGTGCTTTGTTTCAGAGACAAAAATTAATTATTCGAATGTGCGTTAGATTAGTACCCTAATGCTTAATATACATAAATATATAAATCATTTCTATAACAGATCAATTTTGAAATCAAAGAAGGTCGCTAAAATCAAAATTCTTTTCCATGATATTCTTATGAAAAGAATGCAATTTTTTCACTAGTGTGAAATAATAAATTCTTTAGTGCATCGACCAATTTTTCTTTTTTTACTACTGGATATATAGAACATTATCAAGTTATTTGATTTTTTATATACATAAGTATTTATATAAATCACACATATGTATGTTATTAAGAGTCCCCTAAAATTTTTTTTCTTATTTGTTTTCTATCTATTTTTTTCAAAACTTTTAATTGAGTACAGAAAAAATATCCCAATAAAAATAGACCTTCCCAAAGGTCATCATGAGATCATCCCGAATTAGTGCGAATTTGGATCATTTGTAATGATTTTAACACAGTCTTGTCATTGTAGGCTGTTCTCGTTTTTGATACCTATTGACTGATTTGAAGGCATCTTCATTATGTAGAGAAAAACAAATGTTTTATGATTGTTGGGTATAGAAATAAATTTTTATTAAATAAGGATCGTTTATTTGCCACTGAAAATAAGCCGTACACCTGTAAAAAGTACATATTCGCCAGTGGTCTGATTTCTTTTCCCTTTGTGATTGTAATTTTATCATTATTGGTTAAAGGAATATTATGGTTTTATGTATGACTAAAAGCAATAAATACATTTTTTTTTCATAAAAATGAAGTATTTTCAAATAAATTTTCACAAATTTGCAAAAAGAAGTCCCTTTTTTTCTTGTTTCCATTGAATTCTGGAAAATGGAAAAAATGCACTAATAGATCCTTTGGAAACAATGCCATTCGTTGTGTACAACTTAATATTTGTTTGTCAAGTTTTGGCTTTTTAGTATATTTTTAATGTCTTTCTCTAGATTAAGGATATGTAAAGTTGGATATGAGCTTGGAATGATAATAACAAAATGTTGCGCATGCTATTTATTCTAAACATGCTTATAACTTTTGGTAAAATATAGTAGTTCTTAGTTATTTAGTTCAGCTCAAATCTATGTCTTTCAAAAAAGGATATACCCATGTGACTTACCCATATCCTTGTCGCACTAAAAACATAACGTATATCCAATGCTACTCTTGGTAATTCTTTTATTCTTTGTAACTTGGTTTAGCTGGTATTATCATTTTGTTCAAAGGATATAGGGAAACTACCCATAAACTTTGCTGCGATGTAAAAAAAAAAAATTTGTACGCAAATTATATTTTTAAATTCTAATTTTTAAAGAAGGATATGTTAGAAGCACCCATATCCTTACCACAATTATCTTGTACAAATATCAAAAGCCATATTTCGTGTTTTTTGAAACACTTTTGTTATTCATTATTGTTTGATTTACATTGAATTGCAGTTTTTCAAAAAAGGATATATGAGAGAAAACCATATCTTTGGTGCGATTGCAGAAAAACGTTTTACACAAGTTTTTATCTACACTTTTAATTTTTTGACTTTTAACCGCAAACTAAAACGACATTACAAGTATTTATATTGTAAATAAATGATAATTTGAACTGAAAATCAGAAGTTCCGTTGTGAACTTCTGGCGAACCGGCTCGAAAAATATGTATAAGCAAAATCTTCACCTACAAATATATAGAAGGATATGATTAAACTCAATCCAACCTGCTGAATTACATATAACTTTTTGAAACAAAAATTCATCTGCCTTTAAATTAAAGGTCCCATTGTTTTAAGTTGAGGTAATTTTTGCTGTTACACTATTGTTGCAACTATTGTTATTGTTGTTTTTCTTCCCGCTTAACTACTTTTGTTTTAAATTATATTTTTTTTCACTTGATATCTTTTCATTTTATTATTTCTTTTGCCACTCATACATACACATACATACATTATTGAACTTTAGCTATAACTATTCTAAAGTCTAGCTGCATTTGTGTGTTTATGTTTTTATTTTTTTTTTTTTTTTCATTTCTTAAGTGTTAGTTTGAGTAGAAAAACATGATTCTGGAATGCCAGATGCTCTATTCATTAGTATTTTGGTTTAGTATTTTAAGCACAAAATTTCTATCATCAGCATTAAACAACACCGTCATAGTACAGGAATGTAATCAAGACATTGTTTCTATTAGTGCTCATGTGCTCATATCAACTCATGATGTTACTTATTTAGTATTTATTGCTTTTCTTACTTCGGCATTCTTTTCATTCTATTCAGTGCATTTCTAAAGATTTTCGATATTGTATTCATTGGTTGCCAACAACAAAGAACCAATTTTTTTATTATTTATTGTTTATTTGGGAGGAATGCAATGAATTATTGTTTTCAGCTGTTTTTTTCCTCTTGTCTATATTTTATTCAATAAGCATTTGGCTTAACATGGGGTTCATTAAAATTTTGAAATTGTTTTCATTGAGTTTTCCTAATGAGTTGACATAAATAATGGAATGCTTCGAAAAGATGATAGTTTTGCGAAGTGAAAAATTTGACAATGAGATTTCTGAAATAACTGGGTTTGGAAATACTAACGTTTAAGATTTTGTGTAACACGTCGCCATTTAACTACAGATTGGAATAGGTCATGTACATACATGTATAAAACAAAAAATTTAATTTATGATCTCTTATTCGTTATGTAGAACATTTCTGTATAATTTTGGAATTTTTGCTGGCAACATGAAAGTTCGCTTGCCTAAAACCTATCACGTCTAAATTTTTATAATTTTTTCCACAGAACAATATCTATTGAAAGGCGGTTTAGGTGTTTCCCCTGTTCTGAATAATATCCTTCAAGATTTATTTATTTATTTAACATTTTTTATTTTAGATTGGATGCATGTCTTCGTTTTCCATGACCTTCCACTTTTTATTTTTAGGCAATAAAAACAATTTTTTGAGATTTGACATATTTTCTTATTAGTGTAATTTTTTATAATGTATGTCCTCTCCTTCGTGTGCATGTCTAGACTTCCGCACGATTCATTACTGAAAATAATTTTTGAGGAATGATTTTCTATTTGAAAAAATAAATTGACAAGCACTTCAAGCTACATGACTATGCACTACACTTGTCTTATATATAAAATTTAAATGCAATATATCACTACCTAAAATGCAAAGGGCCCAACAGCACTTTTTATAAAATTTCAAGAGATAAAAAAATTTACTTAGATGTAAAGTATTATGATTTTATATATTATTTGTACACAATGGCATTCAAATGAACTGGTAACTTAATATTTTAGTTCGAGTTTTCACAAGCCAAAAATTAGTATTTTAGAAAGAGTACTTCTCCTAAATTTATCAACCGATTTCGGACTTATTACATGTACAATTTAATAATTCGTTTCGTTGTTTCCTAATTTCAGTCACACAAGCCAAAACTAATTAAATAATATTTCATTAAATTGATACTCAAAACCAAATAAAATCAATGTACATTTATACCTTTTATCAATAAAATCCACTGGATGTTTTCCACAGGCTTTTGGTTTTAGAGTTACTACTAAGACTGATTGAAATGATTTGAATTATTTAAAGAAATCAAAATTCGTGTTTGAGTTCCTAGAAATTGCAATGTAAAGAAATTCCAATAATGCTTTCAACATAAATTTGCAGATGATAAAGATATGTATATCCTTCCATATGCCTTCACTAAAAATAGAGTAGTCTAAATAAAATTAATTGGTGTGTTCTATTATGTTAATTTAAAAAGAGGTTAAAATTTGTTGCGACATGTTCTTTGATTCAATGTACCATTATACGCCAAAAACGCTATGTATTATTTTTTTAACGCCTTTGGTGTTTGAGGTAAATACCTACATATATATTGTTGCTTCAAACAAATTTATAATTCGGCTTCCGCACCGAACTTTGTTTGCCAAAACTTCAATTAGTTGCGTTAAACGAGGTTGTACTGTAATGTGGATATCACCTACTTGCCACATCAATTTTAATACATACTTAATTATACATATGAACATATTTAGATTTACTACAATAAGTTGACAATTATCCTCATTATGTTTCAAATGCATTAAATGAAAATGCTTATATCATTTGCAGTGCAACTGACTCACTAACAAACATACATATGCATATTATATGTACATTCATATGCAAACATTCATATGTACATACATATGTACATATATACACGTATGTACATACATACTCGTATTCAGAAGATTGCACACAGAGGCAAAATAATTCATAATTAAAAGAAATAACAAGCAAATAAGTGTAAAGAAAAAATTTGCAATTTGCTTTCAAATAATAAAAAATAAATAAAAAAGACTTGATTATAAATACAAACACACACAAACACACATACGTATTTTATATATAAAAAGCTCTTACGTATAAAGAAGTTGCTCCTACAGCTTTGGCTTAGTTCATTTTTAATGACACATATAAGAAGAGCAAAAGCAAAGTAAAGCAAAACATGAAACGAAATGAAATACGAAGTAAAATGTACAACAACACAACTATATTCAATCTCGTTTTCTGTTGTTTAAAAAAATAATAATGAAACAATACAATAAAGGAAAAAAAAGAACAAGTATCACCTTTCTCCGTCCTTCACTTTTACAATATCACATCTACATTTACATTGACAAATGAATACAAAGCGGCTACTACAACTACAACTGTATACAGGAAAATTAAATACATACACATATTCCTTTATGTCGTCTTATTTATTTTATATACACACTTCTTACAATATACAAATATATAAATATATTTTTTATTTTCACATTTACACCACAATGCAGAGCTTATTATGCGTTGCAGCTGTGGTTGGTAACGGGTTAATGAAACTGTGGTAAATTTTTCCGTATTGAAGGAATCTTTAAAGAAAGTAATTTGGAAATGGAAATTAAGAAGATTAAGGAATGTATGTGCTTATGTATGTATATATGTACGTATGTCAATTACTTGAAACTATTTCTGTAAATTAAATTAAAAAAATTGCTGTGCGTGTATTATTGAAATTATTATGATAGAAATAAGCAAGTGTGTACTTATGTATGTACGTATGTACATATGTACATCACATATAGCGTTAAAATGTTTAGGTTTTAATGAACCTCAAGTCAATAATAATATTCACAAGCATAAGCGCAAAATAAGCATTCAAAATAACGACCAAAAGGTTCTACATTATTCCACAACTTTCGATTAGATTAGTCTTGTTTTAAGCTCTTTCGTGTTAATGTCGTTGTGTGTTTATCTTCAGCAAAGACATTTAAATATTAAAATAAATTTATTTGCTGCTATTTATTAATTTAATCTATTACATATGTATGTACATACATACATACATATGTTCAAATATTCAGCTTCTCCAGATGTATTCGAAGAAAATAAAAAACAATGTTTTCCACTCTGTATCCCACATACATATAAGTATATGTATGTATAATTTACTCGCATAAACGTGAACATCCAATACCATTTTCTTTTTACGATGACTTTTCCAAAACGTAAAAAAAAGCTTGAAGCTCTAAAACGTGGACTTTTTTTAAAATGTTTAATTAAAATTTTTCTATTAATATCTTATTAATTTGGGAGTCCCTGCATAACAATTTCGTCATTGTTTTGTTCTTTAGCATAAAAGGACTAAACATTAGCGTCAAATACATCATTTGAGAGAAGAAGATTTTTTATTAACTGCCTGTAAACTTGATTTTGTTGTAAGTTTTTAATACCACTTTTAATGGTTAAAACATTTTCAGAATTAATTTTAATGATGGTGAATTTTGATTGCGATGTAAATGTGAAAATCGAAAATTACGTCGATTACGTTTTTTTTGGCGGTAAAATTACGATAATGTTACGAACAATAGACGACAAAAGTGTTATAATATATAAATTAGTTCAAATAATATAACTAGAGATTTTGAAAATCGTCTTGATAGAAAGAACATCCGCTGAAGAACGAAAAGTATTTACACTTTAAAAAGAAGTCGGTTATACTAAAGCTTTTGCAAACAAATATTAAAAAATCAACGATCTGTCCAATAAAAAAAATAAAATCGTAATGCATTTTGCAAAATCTCTAATTGTTTCTAACGATTAGTTGGGGAGAATATCCCAAATAATAAATTTCAATATTAAGTATAAAATCGTAATTTTAGAATATGGAAAAAAACTCTCGATATTTGTTCATTTGGATAAGGGATAATGATGAGTTGGTTAAGACCAATGAAATGCAACCGCATAGACAGCTAAGCCTACAGTATCATAGACATTATTTTATTAACAAAAATACCTTGAAAATTTATATTATGCCAGTTCACAAGCTTTTGCATTTGAGATTAGAAATTCATGTATGTAGTTGCAAATATATACGATATCTCCAACACGGTCCATTTTTTATTTGGTTTATTCATTTTTAAACGGTTTTTAGTTCCTTAATTTTCCATTTATTAATATTTATTCCTTTGCTATCAATTTGCAATTGAGTTTTGACATACAGGGAAAATATAAAACATATAAAACATGATTTACAAGTGCCAACATGTGTAGTTTGTTAGTGTAGAGGTGCTATGTTGCGAGAGCATCTGAAAAGTATTGAAAATTGGGCTTTTATTCTTATTTCTAATTAAATAGTTACCCAACAGGACTAATTAGTTAATTAATATAGACTCATTTCTCACTTGAACTACAACTTTAGTGTATACAGTAGATAAATATTGTTACTCAAATTCAGGACTGATTCCTTGACAGAGGTTGAGTGAAAGCCTCAAGTGGTAAAAATATTAATGTTTAAGCTCAAAATTGTTGCAGACAAAAGAAACGTCAATTCAAGAGCTGCATACTTATGGTTGTCTTCTCAATCGTAAACATTAAATAACCTTGTTAAGATTGAAAACACATTAAGTGGTAACAAAAAGCTATCATTATTCCATTAAATTTAAGGTCAATACATAAATTTATTTAGTTAATAGTGGCAAAGTTTGTTTCCTGCGTATCTGTAACTTTTTTAAGTCATATAAAACTGCCCAATAGAGTTACCGAAATGAACTATTGCCATACATCCCAAAATATTTACTGACTATTTATGTACATATTTGATTAAAAATATTGTTAAAATTTTTATTTATTCATTAAGGCAATAAGAATTTTTCTTAAAAGTATTGATTTGATTTTTTTTCAAGCTTAAGTTCCCTTTTTTTAATTTTATTCATCGATATAGCGGTAATCTTAAGAAGAGTCTTGAGGAAGAATACCGAAATATCACTAATTAAAAACATTCTGGAATGTTTAAAATATTTATAAAAAAAATCTAATTCAAACAAATCTTAACACTACAAGTCAAGTCACATGTGTTAGAATACTCGTATTATTGCAAATTATATATTTAGTTATTTAATAGAGAGCCAATATTACATACTTATATAAAAAGTTAATTGGTGAACATATGCCTGCTTAGTCACATACTCCTGCATTTCATTGGCCGTATCCAAATCATCAGTACTCTTTATCCGAATAGGCTTGCCCCAATGAAATGCAGGCATATATTTTGGAGAATATCACAAATTATCAATTCAATAATAAGAGAATCCATGTACGAATAATCAAGATGATTATACAGTAGATTTTTACAAAAATTACACCATTTTAAAGACAATTCGCTGCAGCTGTGAGCAAATCTGTTAAGAAAAAAAACTAAAACAAGGTTTGTGCTTTTGTCCGATTGGTTTTGCAGAAAGAATAAAAACAACCAGTAATTTTTTCTCTGCTTTCAGTTGAGAGACGTAAAAGAGAAGGTTAAATTAATTTAGCTCATTGGAAAGAGTTTTGTATTGTACATATGTATATTCATGTGTGTAGGTATGCTCAGCGACTTTGATTTGATTTGTTGACCGATTTTGAAAATTCTTCTTTTACTGAAAGTGTAAGTAGTTCCAATTTAACCAATAATCGATAATTCCAGGTTATATGCCATACAAAGTAATATTTAATAATTTCATATCTTGCTTAATATAACAGTGAAATTCTTCCAAATTGGTGTGTGCTGCTCTATAACCAGTGCACGTAATCTCAAGAAAAACTGCCTTGGTGGGAATAATGGGGGAGATTATCAGCTAATGTTTTTATTTATTTTTTGGTTTTTAAAATTCATCCATATATAATTATTATATTTTTTGATTTTATATTGAACTGAGCTAAAGCAAAACATGTCACGGTGAAGCTGCAGTAATGTATACCAAAAATTTCTAGGCCAATTGATAATAACTTAAGGACCCAAGATATACAAAATTACTATTTTAATATCAATGATTTTGTATATATATTTAAAGGACCATACGGATACTGCAAAGGACCACCTACATTGAAATCACAAATAAAAATCCTGTAGGGTGCCGGTGAAAAAATATATGTAGGCTCATACGTATGCACATAGATATTGAAATGTTGTTGCACCACCTATTTCTCTTTTTGTATATTTTAAGGAAAATACTTAACAATTTAGTTTCTTGCTGTATGCCTAAGGCATGCCCAATTAAATTTTTACTTTGTGCTTATTACAAAGTTATCAAAATGAATGAGCAAATGAGTGAATGAATGGACGAATGCAAGAGTGAAAAAATGAATGAACAAATGAATTTAATATAAGGTACGAGTAGAGTAACCTAGTTATTTTATTAAAGTGCTAAAAGAAAAGTTTAAATGTTTCCTTGTTAGTACGTATTGTATATATGTACTTGTAAATGAAATATACATGTATATATATAGATACTTAAACATATATGTATATGTATGGATATATATATATATATATATATATATATATATATATATATATATATATATATATATATACATATATATATATATATATATATATATATATATATATATATATATATATATATATATATATATATATATATATTTATATATATATATATGTATATATATATATATATATATATATATATATATATATATATATATATATATATATATATATGTATATATATATATACATATATATATATATATATATATATATATATATATATATATATATATATTTATATATATATATATATATATATATATATATATTTATATATATATATATATATATATATATATATATATATATATATATTTATATTTATATATATATATATATATATATATATATATATATATATATATATATATTTATATTTATATATATATATATATATATATATATATATATATATATATATATATGTACACATATATATACATATATATATATATATATATATATATATATATATATATATATATATATATATATATATATATATATATTTATTTTATAAAATTGTTATTGTTGATTAAACACTAACTAAAAAAATTTATATGCCGTTAAATTTTTTTTAAATTATAGCATGTACAACCGGCACAAGAGTTGCTAATCTACATGTTCCTTTATTCAATATTTAAAAAATTTTATATTAAATAACATTCAAAGAAAAAATTAAATTGTTTAATATCGATTTATGCAACTTATTATATATAATATAAAATCTATTTGTGAAATCATTAAATTTTTTGCTAATAAATTAACGCATTTTCTTCTTTAAATTGATGTGAAATATATATATATATATATATTATTTATATATATATATATATATATATATATATATATATATATATATATATATATATATATATATATATATATATATATATATATATATATATATATATATATATATATATATATATATATATATATATATATATATATATATATATATATATATATTTCTTTATTTTCCCTGTTTCCCTTTATTTCTTTACTTTTCTTTTCTCCATTTATTTAAATTATTTTGGAAATTTTTTCCTGAACTTTCTATCTATTGGTTTATATATATATATATATATATATATATATATATATATATATATTTCAATGCTATACATACATATATCTGCAAACGAAAAAAATATTATTTTTACAATAAAAAAAATAATTTTCTTATTAAAAATAAAAGAAATAAAATCAATTTTTATTGTGACCATGTCGAATAATTCCTTCTGTTTTTGTTCGATTGTAATACAATTCTATTCAATTTTCTAGAGTTCTAATATTCTCTGTTTATTTGTTTTTCACCTCTAATGAATCACGCCATCAATTCCTATCGAATTGATTTCTTATCTTAAAGTTTGTATTTTTCTACAATGCAAACACTTTGAGGTTGTAGAAAAAAATTGTTTATATAAGATCACTGAGGTACAAACCATATACAAGTTGTTTTCATTATTAACATTCCTCCTCTATAAATAAAAATAATGTTATTATTGTTCTTGTTTTGACAAATAAGTCACGTTGTGGGTGACAGCATTAAATTAAATCTAGTTGGCATTTTGTTTATCATTACTTCTTTTTCATTCCCTCTTTCCTTCAAATTGTCTGTTAATGTTGAAGCATGAGTTGCAATAATAATAACAAAAATTTTGGAGCAAAACTTTAATATTTGTAAAAAGAAGAATAAAATGTGCATTTGCTGTTTGTGTCACTTTTAAGCTGTTTAATAAGTATGTCCGATGTTTCAGTGATGCTCGTGTCACACAATTTTTGTCTCATTTTGGAAACATTTAAAAATTTTGATTTGTTATGGCCATAAATTTAGATAAAGTTGACATATGAAATTATTTATACAACGAAAAAAATACAAAATTTAGCAGCATATTTTCAGTATTGTTCATAAATATTTTTCAGTGTTCTTATCATAAGCGTGCCAAACTTTTAATTTCGGAAATAAAGGTTATGTGGTAGGTAGGAATGTCCTTGCATCGAACGAGACATAATTTATAAGAGACCTAGTACAGACACAGTTTCAGAACGCTACATCAATTTAAACTATATTTTGAGCACAAATTTAGCACAAATTTCTTTTTTGAACATAAGGATATATGGGCGACAAAACAAAATTCACGGGAGAGTAAGTAAGGAACATTAGGAACATTTTGGTAGATTTTACCAACCTAAACTATAAATTTTTGATAATTTTTTTTTTTTATAATTGGCGATGATATATTATTGCGGTAAACGAACTGAAATATACCAGCAAGTTTGGGTATCATATATAATAACTATTTGAAATTTTTTTTCTGTATTTTAATAATAGATTTAAATTCCTCACTTTTGGTTTTAAGAGCGTATGCTTTGCTATTACGTCGATGCACTGTATGTAAATTCGGTACGGACATAAATGTCATAATTCTAGAATGAGTTGTTAAATTTCGCTTAATTCTAATTTTAATTATATCATTAAGACATCTTTTTAAATTAATAGTGTAATGGCATCAACTTCCCCCAAAATCTAAAGTTTTCTTAATTGAAATATATTACATTAGTATAAAATGTTCATCTCTATATGATATAATTTTGCCAATTCTCTATATGGTAGCAAAGTAATATCCATGGGCGTAGCTAGGTATGGGCCTAGAGGGCCGTGGCACCCACCTAATTCTATAACAATTTTTTTTACATGCATACAATATAAAATTATTAAAAAATGCACAGGGTATTGTGGACGGATTACTTTTTTCTATTCAAGAAAAAAACAGCCAATTTAGGAATATAAACGTCTGTTCCAAGGATAGTCTCTCCTCAAACCGTTCAAATCCCCCGTTTTCATCACCTTCTGAATACTGGAAGCGATCCATATACATTCCTTATATCTTTAATTTCATCACTGGACAGAAGATTTAATGAAGAGAATAGGCCAGCATTTGCAATTCATTGTTTGCACCCGTCAAACATGCTTTCTTTAAAGCTGGAAGAGCTTAAAGATGCCACAAAAACGTTTGAACATTTTTATGAGTTGGATGGTTCGGAAGGAGAAATTGAGCTTTGGTATAATTCTAGGCAACAAAAAAAAATGGGTAAAGACGAATTAGCCGACTTAGAGCTGGCGAGTATTTTGAAAGACGCTGGATTATTTTATCAAAATATAAGGAAGACGTTATTAACTGTTGAGCTGTCATTTCGCACTTTAAGGGGAGTAAAAACATGGTTGCGCTCCACAATGACTGAAGCTCGTTTAAACGGTAAAATAATATGCAATTTTACTTATTATCACAAAATAAGTATATTGTATATTGCAGGACTATGTATGCTAAGCGTCCACCGAAGATTGGTAAACGAGAAGAAGGAAGAATTTTTGGAAAAAATTCTAGCAAAATTTTCAGAAGATCCATGCAGATTACTCCTCAAATAGATCGAAATTTTAATAATCATAAAAAATCATAATCATAAAATATCATAATTTTCGTGGCACCACCCTATTTTATATCCTGGCTACGCCTTTGGTAATATCCAAATTTTATAAAATTTTATCCTTATAAAAAATTTTAAATTTTTGCATTAAAAATATGAACAAAAAAAAAATATAACAAATATTCTTTAATTTTAATTCGCATACATTTTTTATATCATTCATGAATATTATTTCTAAAGCTAATTTTTTCAACTTGTACAAATATCAATAACAAATTTACAACATTAATTATTAAACTGCAAAAAACTATTTACAAATTGTAAATTGTACAGCTTTGAAAAATATAAGCTTCAAAAGCTTTAATACATTATAGTATATACGAGGAAATATGTACATTCTTTGTGCATTCTAGTTATATATCCAAAAAGTTTCTCTATGTAAAAGTCAATCTAAATATTATATACGTTCGCAAAACTGATTTCAATAATATAATGCATTTGGTTCACTTTTAGTTTTAAATTAAAATTCTATTTACTGCTAAAATTTTAATATTAAATATCTCAAGAGAATTATTTGTAATAAAATTCGCTCAACCTCTTTTGTTGCGAGTGAAATACACCTCAAAGATTTTGGATTTAATACCACAATTGGCTGTAAATGTTGTTGTTAGCAAATAAAATCAAATTTATATGACAAAATTTGCCACATATATTAAATGAAACAAACAATTAAATTCTTATGCCAAACGGTTGTGTAAAAAATATATAGCTTTTCAAATTGCTTTTATTTAATTAAAAAGAAACACATCCTATTGACGCATTCATCTAATATATTTAAAAAATAATTTAAGAAGTTACAAATACTGCAAAATAATACTGATTTTCAGGCTTTTTTAATGATGTAGTGGCATTTAGTAGCAAATAACTTGTATGGCTTTGCGTTCCAATAGGAAAATATGTATGTACATTTGTAACTATCTAATATATTGACCATTTTTCCATGATCATTTATATAAACAAGCAGCACAGTACCACACTTTGCTGTGGCTCAGTTCTATATGAAATCACAGAGCACAACGTAATGATATCCGAGTATATACCAACTTATATGCATGTGTGCTTAAATTTGCATTAACACCTTCCAATGAGTTAAATCAATTTATTAATCTCTCTTTACGTTTGTCTTATGCCTCTCCTACTACTCTTTCAGTTCAGAGAAGAGTCACTGTTTTTTTTTTTTTTTTTGTTCTCTAACGGAAGCATATTTATCATTCACCCGTGGTTTTAATTCGCATAATCAAAACTGAAAACCAAAACAAAAAACATTTCTAAAGAATTTTCAACCCTTTTGTTTTTACATTGTCTTAAAATTACACTGAGAGATTACGAATATCATAACAATAATTAGAATATCTTGTCAACTATAACTTGATGTAGCAACACTTACTTTAACAGTTTTACCTTGAATTTTCATGTAATCAACTATAATAATATTGGTTGACAAGTGGAGCAGCGAAATGGAGAAGGCAACACAAACAACCTTGAATAGGCTACAGGTGTTCCTCAATAAATGCATGAGAGTTATGTTCTAAATATCCTGGGCTATGAGTATCAGCAACCAGAATAATGTAATAAAAATTTACAAAAAGAATGATTCTGAATAGAACAGGACTCAAGAAATCCTCTTTGCTACTAGATGCTGATAATGGGAACAACGTTTTCAGAGAATTATTTTAGAAGCGTTAATTAAAATAACAATGTGTGTTCAGCATCTGCAAGCGATACATTCCAAATTAATTCTTTAATTACACATTTCGCATTCTATAGAGGCAAATTATGCTGTAATTTTCTTTGTACAAAAAATTTTACTAAAATTGTTTCAAAAGCACAGCCAACGACATTAATATATTTTCAATGTATTTATCCCGGAGTTTTGGAAGATGAACCCAGTGTAACCGTTTTAAGATCCTTAAACAACAAATAGGTTAAGAGCACACCCTACTGCGACTTGCACTACCCTCCCCATGGACTTCAAAAGTCTGAACTGCATTTTTTATGGATATTTTGGCGTTCCAGCCATTTATTCATTTGAAAAAAACCATAAATAAATCATATCATATAATATTTTTTCTGAAGTATACACTTTCATGGGAATTTCCGTCTACCATAAAATTGTCTTCTATTCGGTTCACTGTAGGAAATAATGTTTTCATATGCTTAAACCTGGCTGTATTAACCAACGAGTTGACGACAATAAGGAGCAATTGCATATTCAGGACTTCGTCAGTTCCTTTTTTCCAGAACCAGGTTGTGTTGTACATTAGTGATCAGTCGTTTTTAAGATGCATTGCTTTACATAAATATGTTTAAGAATTTTCCGAGATATGCCAATAATTGCATGAAAATTTATTTTTGGCAGTATTGACTTGTTTTAGGAGCGTTTGACAAAACTTTATTTAATTAATAGCATGAGGCCTGGTAGGTGCATGAGTTGCTTCTGCAGCAGTTAGGGAACCAAATTACGATTTATTATTATAAATAGAAAAGATTTATTATTAAACGTAGATGGAGATATTTTAAGCCATTTTAAGTCTTAGCATAAGTACGTGTATATCTATGTATATAAATATACATATATACCAACACAAAAAGTTACGGAGGAAGAAAAACAATGCTCCAAATTTAACTTTTTCAACTCTAAATTGTGATATGACTTTGATTACTTAACATTATTTTACATATGTACATAAACAAACACTAATCAACAATTAAATGTTGTTGTTTTTTTTATAAAAAACATATAAATTTTCGTATGAAATAAGAGCCATTAATATAATTTCAAGGTTTTAATATTGTGTAAATGTTGTCAGATATTTTTCATTTGATTTTTGCAACATGAGTAGAAATCACAATAGAATAACCCTCATACCAAACTTTTTTATAAAGATTTTGACAGCATTTCACTTGAAATTAATATATGTATGTATATTTATGTATGTGTATGTGTCATAAATTTATGTAACAAAACCAAAAATAAATTTTATGAATAATTTTAATTAATATATATATATATATATATATATATATATATATATATATATATATATATATATATATATATATATATATATATATATTTATATTTATATATGTGTATATATATATATATATATATATATATATATATATATATATATATATGCCTATATTTTTTGAATTTAAAATAAAATTCTTGCGGTAGTACAATGCGAACGTGTCAAAAGCTTCTTCAAACTAAATTTAACCCACCGCTTTTATGTCGAGATCTTTTAATTACTCTTATTATTATGTTTGATTATGTATATAGTTGAACGATTGTATTTACTTTATGTGTTGAGAACCTTAAAATTTTCACATAATATTTAATTAAGAGAGTTGAACTTCAAATGCAAATCTCCTTTAATATTTCTCCTTTTTGTGATTATTTGTGTTTGTTAGTTTGAACGGTGATTCTAGCCGGATTGTTGCATTTGAACAAAACTGATGCAACAATAGCAAGTAGTATTGTATTTATTTGTAGTGATTGACTAACAACAACATGCATGTTATATTTGTAACAATGGTATGCGACTGGGTCCATTTTTGCGGTTGGGCAAATTTTTGAAGGTCCAAT
The DNA here is from genome assembly GCA_963681545.1 of Germaria angustata. Lineage (NCBI taxonomy): Eukaryota > Metazoa > Arthropoda > Insecta > Diptera > Tachinidae > Germaria > Germaria angustata. The sequence goes on along the minus strand of OY812998.1, from coordinate 52,245,418 downwards.
TTTTCCTTAAGAAATTTTAGGGTCCAGTTTTTAAGTAATTTAAGTATTTGGCGAAAAAAATACTTTAGAGATACATATATGATTGATGACGTTTGTACGAGAAATACTGGGAAGGTATCTGGTATATTATTTTCCACGTATTGTAAACTTAGTATTTTTGTTCAGATATCTCTTTCGTCATATATTTCGGAATTTTATCAGATGAAAAGCTACAATCTCCTTGTTAACTACATAAATATGTACATATATATGTAAATGCATATATTTCCTAGCGAACACATTAATTGAAAACTCAATAAATTTTTAGACTGCACCTGTAGAGGTGGTGGCTTTAAATTGCGTTTAAGCAAAGCTAAAACTCTAAACTAAAGTACATAAAAATATATTTTATATTAACAACATGTTATTATAGATAAATGCTATTTTTATTTAAAAAAATTTTTTATAATATAATTACATATTGATACAATTTACAATTGCGTCATATAATATGTCGCCTCCATAATTCATGGTACTTCCGCATAAAATTAACATTTCATAGTATTTTGAAAATATATTGTGTATGTACATACATATATACGATTTCTATTTTTTAGTGCAGGTATGTAAAAGTTCAATAGATTTCTTAATTTATTTTAATAAAAGTTTGCAAACGTCTCCTGTTTACAAACTGGTAGTTTTGATATATTTTATGTTTCATTTTTTTAAGATCCTGATGCCAGTAATTCAATTACACTAAGGCGTTGCAATGAGCTTATTTATTTTTCAAAACAGTGAAAACGAAAATAATATATTTATTCGGCCTAAAGTAAGTATGGATTGTTTTTCCATAAAAATTTTGAAAATAGTTTTATTTTATCTATTCCGGTGTTTGAACTCTAGAGAAGCCTTCACTTTCTCATGTTCAAATTTTTGTTCTCTGAAACATTATTATTTTTTAGTTGATTTTAAATTTCTATTATTTCTATAAAACTATCTTCAGTATATACATATGTCTATATATGTACTTTTTTTAATCTATCTATAATGAACCAGTCCTTCAATAACAACCAGCGAATAGGAATTCATTCCCAACTACAAAAATTCATACAAACGAACACATGAATATTCACTATTCTCACAAGAAATAGATTCATAACATTTGAAAGAAAACACAAAAACTAATTACCCACAAACCTTAATAATAAAAAAATCATCACCTCATACACAGCCGAAGATACTTCATCATTCAAACTATTCAAACAAATTCTGCCCAGAAATAAATATGCACAACAAATTCATATCAACCCTTATGAACGGCAATTCTCTTCGAACATGTATGTGCAACATATCCGTATGCACAGACGCTTTGTATCAGTGCAACACAAACATAACATACAATTATCTGACGGAGCATTCCCCTCACCAAAAATAAAAGTATGTGGGAATTCTTTTTGCTTTTGATATAATGATATGCATTTACAAAGAGAAGGTGATAAACATCCAAAACAAAATTCGCTCCTACAAAAAGTCATGTGAGAAACACGTACAAAAAAAAAAACAAAACATATGTACTAGAAATCCAGAGAAATTATAATATACAAGCACAACAACAAAGTGTATGTACTTAACTGTTTTGCATTTAACAAATTCTTTCAGATATGTTTATTTAAATATCACTATACAGTATGCAAAATCCATATTCGTACATCTTTAATAGAATAAGTATTTTCGCGATATCTCGAGGTACATACATATGTACATATGTTGAGAATAATTCAATGAAATCGTTTATTTTATACTGTGGAATAAAAAATTTGTTTTACCAATAAAATAATTTTTTTGCGCATTAATAAAAGGACAAAATATAGGAATTATGATTTACAACGGTACCAAAATTCATGTTCGTACACGGTAGCAGCATCTTTTTTATGAATTTTGCAAAGTTTACAGTTATGATTAATTTTTTTTAAGAAAAATTTCTTTACTGAGCGGTTAAAAGTATTTTTAAACATTTCTTTTTTCGAAACAAGTGCCATGGGTCGAAAATCCAGCGATGGTACTCCAGAATTGAAAAAATTATCTTGAAGAAGTATTGGACAAATTGGAAAAAGGAGTCATACTGCAATCCAATATGTAATTAAAAGTTACAAAGAAACTGGCAGCGTCACTAAAACACGGCGAAATCGAAACGTATTTTTGTTAGATAGAAAGGAATACTTATTTTTTTGCGTTAGATCAGGAAGGATAACACAATAACTTGAGTTAAACTTCAAAATATTCTACACAAAAACTTACATATTACTGTGACACCTCAAAAAGTTCAAAACTATTTCCGAAAGCTTGTATTCCGAAGTAGAATCGCTGCCAGTAAGAGTATGGACTTAAAATTTTAGATGGACGCGTAAAAAGCTGGAGGAAAGTCAGCACAAAGCTTTCTAAGCAAACTATTTTATCTTCGTTCAAATACGGTGGAGGATCACTGATGGTATGCGGCTGTCTTCGTACCACAGGAGTGGAAAACCCACATTTTATAAATGGGACAATAGACTCAAAAAAGTGTATTAACATTTTAAAGACAAATCTGCATGAAAGAGCCGAAAATTTGGGTGTCAGAGATAACTATCTTCCAACAAGATAACGAACTCAATTATACTGCCTCAAACACGACCTTATGAATATTACATAACTGCCCAAAATACCTAAAAAGTCCAACCCAAATCCCCGCGTTAACCCAATTGACAATCTTTGGTAAATTTTTAACAAGCAATTAAAATATTGTGACATTCGCAACATTCACGACCTAAATAAGGCTTTACGCATAGAATGGAATAAAATTCCACAAAACTTAACAAAATAGCTTTTCGGATCGATGCAAACGCGCGTAAATGCAATAATAAAGAGAAGGGGTTTTCCCACTAAATATTAAAATTAATTTTTTGCTTATTTTTTTATGTTATTCTCATTTACGCATATGAATTTAGCTTCTATTAAATGCTGAATTTCGTAATTTTTCTTAAATTTAATTAGTTAAGTGTCTTTATTTTTATTTATTTCGTTAAATAAAAGCTTTAAGTTTTAAAATATTAGAAACAAAAAATTTTTTATTATTTATTTTATTGAAAAATAAAGTTTATAGTACTGGTATAGTAAATAGTGTACGAATATTAGTTTTGCATACTGTACATATATGTACATATACATATATATTGACTACCAAAAACAATGCCGATGGCCAAAAACATAGACTGCCTACAATTATAAAATAAAATATTTTAAATATATGTACATATGTTCTATTTTTTCGACCGTTTTTGTTTAATTAATAAACTTTATTTTATTTTATATTAAGTTTAAGGTCTTAAATTTTTATTTTAAATTATTTTCGATATTTCGGTACTCATTGAGTACCATCTTCAGGATATTTATTATTTGTTTGTTTTATATAAATTGAAAAAATGTTTACATTTGAAAAATAATAATGAAAATGTTTGTCATTTTTGAAATTCTAATCACATATTTAGAAAATATTTAAAGTAATTATAATATACATTTGTACATTAATAACAACATTAAAAAGCTCATGTATGTAACAAAACATATACATATGCAAGTATTTTTATACCATGTTATTGGTACACGTGCATTTATATTGATTTAACATTAAATTATAATTTATGTTATTTCAACATTGAAAAATTAAGTGTGATAAAATTTAACATTTCTTATTTATTAAATGTCTATAACTATGCGCAACATTGTCTGTGTCTGTTTTAAAATTAATTTTAATCAATGGTGGAATTTTTATAATTTGTAACATTTCTAAAATTAGTCTTCTTTTGTAATTTGTTTCTGTGTTTAGTACTGAAACATTTTCAAAGTTAGGATAGTGTTTCAATTCCTTACAATGTGTCGACAACGCCGTCCTCTGTGTAACATTATCTCTGTTTCTTTGATCTGACTTATGCCCAGCAAGTCTAACTTTCAATTTATTTTTAGTTGTTCCTATATATACCTTATCACATTCTTCACTATCATTGCCCTTACACGGTATTTTATATACTATATTAGATCTATCAAGTTTATTAATACTATCCTTTGTCCTACTGAACAATCTATTCAATGTGTTGTTTGTCCTATAAGCCATCTTATATTTTTCTGTATCATATACTCCTGATCTTTCTATACGTTCAGATATTCCTGGTACATAAACTATAGCTTTATAAATCTTATGTTCATCTTGGCCTGTTCTATTTCTTGATATGTTCTTATCTTGGTCAATTAATTTATTAATCAGATTTTTGGGAAAACTGTTCTCTATCAATATTTTTCTAATTTTCTTTTCATTTTTCTTTTGAAAATCTCTATCACTTATCATCAATACTTTTTTTTATTAAATTCCTTGCTGTATTAATAATAATTTTTCTATTGTGCTTTGAATAATAATTGATTATTCTTCCTGATGCTGTTGGTTTCTGATACCAATCAAATATTAATCTATTATTTTTCTTTATCACTAGTGTATCTAAATATGCTAACTTGGAGTTTTTTTCCCTTTCGATAGCAAATTTTATAAGCTCATCATACCCGTTAAATATTGCTAACATTTCGTTTATTGCATTTTCTTGTATTATGCAAAACAAATCATCCACATATTTGATTAAAATTTTTGGTTTGATACTCATTCTTTCAATGCATGCGTTAAGCAACTCTTCCATTACTATATCTGCTACCACAGGTGAAGCTGGAGATCCCATAGGAAGTCCTTTCTTTTGTAAATATACCCTTCCACTATATTGAAAATATCTTCTACAATACAAAACCGTATAATACGTATAAATAAGACCTTATCTATTCGTGTATGTCTCTCTATTAAATTCCATTTTCCTTCTATAATTCTAATTGCTAGATCAACCGGTATACTTGGAAATAGAGATACTACATACAAAGAAATCATCTTTTGACCATCTTGCATAAGTTGATTAGACAATCTGTTTTTAAATTCTATTGAATTTTTAACATTATATTCCGAATTATTAGTTATGTTTTTTAATATATTCGTTATATATTTGCAAAGATTATATGATGGAGAATTTATAAAAGAACAAATAGGACTTAATGGGAATCCATCTTTATGAACCTTAGAAGAATTTCCTATGTTAGAGCCAATAGCTGGTGGAGAAGATTTAATACAAACAATTAAAGAAAAGGAAGGACAAGAAATAGCTAGGACTAGGCTGACAAATGTTATAGATACTCATTTTAATAGGATGATGTTGACATATAGAGATAAATTCATTTTGAATAAGGTGAGTGAAGCAGAAATTTTCTTTAAAAGGAATAGAAATATTTTAATTTTAAGAGCAGATAAAGGAAACGCTACAGTAGCTATTAATAAACAAGATTATGATATAAGGATAAATAATATAGTTGGAGATATCACAAAATATAATATTCTTAATAGGGATCCAACAAATAGATTACAAGGTATTAATAATGATATAGTTAATGAACTGTTTGAGAAAATGATTATTACTAATATAGAAAAGAATAATCTAAAGACCAATATTGCTATTGCACCAAGGTTATATGGATTACCTAAGGTTCATAAAGATGGATTCCCATTAAGGCCTATTTGTTCTTTTATAAATTCTCCATCATATAATGTTTGCAAATATATAACGAATATATTAAAAAACATAACTAATAATTCGGAATATAATGTTAAAAATTCAATAGAATTTAAAAACAGATTGTCTAATCAACTTATACAAGATGGTGAAAAGATGATTTCTGCGTTTTGTCAGTTGTAAAACAAAGAAATTTTTATAAGTTAAAAAATTATTTTCCAAAATATTAGTATTTATGAAAAAATCTGAGAATATGGATTAAAATCTCTTGGTACTCATTTTTAACTATTGAAAGCATATAATGATATGTGGCAATATAATCCAATATATTGAACATTAGTTTTAGAGAGTTAAAATATTTAATAAAAGTGCTCCTTGCAGTGTTTTACATAAAAGTGCTGAGAATACAATAATGTAAGGATAACAAGATTTCCTATGCCGAGTAACTATAACAATTTACGGTGGAGGTGGAACTTTAGGTTACTCTGAGTTAAAGGCAATCAAAACACCGATACACTTGTATTTTATATTGATCTCACCTACCTGGCCTAAATAGAGATATACAACGATATTTACCTTAATAATATAATATATAGTATATATATAATATATAATAGTCATAATTGAAAATTTTTTGGTGTCTTGCAAAATGCATTATTATGGAAACATCAAGAAACACCTGCACAATTTTTTTTAAATATACTTACGATTCATAAAAATATTTGTAGCAAAGAAAAATCGGAGAGTTTTAGTAATTATATAGCGTAGTGAATAGAATTTTTATTCGCAAGCACTTTTTATGATTACCACACCGAAAGAAAGAGGCGTGGGACCTGGTTTCTATATTAGTGACTTGGTGACACCAGCTCTTCGGGAAGAGTTTATCGCAGTCCTATTCAGCAATAAACAGACGTGGAACTGCATTCAATTTATAACTTAAATGCATCACAGTTGATAATCTAGTCAAACATCTTATCCCCAAATGGTGGATGGATATTTGAAAGCCAAGTCTTGAATTTGCTTTTTCGTATGATTATTTATATATATTTGTTGGTTTGAACAGTAGTATTTAATATATTGTTGCTTAACAAAACTATCACGACAATCGCAACTAGGATATCTAATAATAATATTAATCTACAATATATTGGGTTTTTGCCACTTATCAATAGTTATAAATATTTACCAGATTTTTTAAATAAAAATACTAATATTTTGGAAAATTTTTACTAATCAATCACTATAAATAAATGCAATACCACCTGCTATTGTTGCAGCAGTTTTGTTCAACTGCAAACATCCGGTTAGAACCACCGTTCAAACTAACAAACACACATAATCTATTTAAAAGTGAAATATTAAAGGAGATTTGCATTTAAAGTTCAACTCTCTTAAATAAATATTATGTGCAAAATTTTAAGGTTCTCAATACATAAATTAAACACAATCGTTAAACTATATACATAATCAAACATAATAATGAGAGTAATTAAAAGAGATCGACATAAAAGCGGTGGGTTAAATTTAGTTTGAAGAAGCTTTTGACACGTTCGCATCGTAGTACCGCAAGAATTTTATTTTAAATTTAAAAAAATATATGTACATGTATGTACATACATATGTATGTATGCACTTTCATATGTATTGTAATTAAAATAAAAAGTGCATATAAGTTATTGTGAAAAGTGATGGTGAAATTAATATGGAAAATATACATTTGTAAGTACATAAGTATATTAAAGAAAAGAGGCTGATGCCCACAAAAAAGTTGTCTGTGTTGTATGTGCATACATATGTATGTACATACTACAAGTGTATGAATGTAATTATGTTCATATGCACGTGTATAAGCAAAAGTGTATGTACTTATGTACATACATACTTATGTATAAATATGCATATATGTATGTAGTTATAAAAAAATTAAATAATCTTAGTAGCGCAAAATGAATGTGTAAATTGTTAATTATAAATAAAAATTCCCCGGTTCGGTTCGGTCTCCAATTAATACTTATACATACATATGTATGTATAATATCACTTGCCATTGTTGGTCTTGCTCTTGTGTGGCGGTATGTTTCAATTCAAGTTAAGACACTTCTGTGCAAAAGTCGGCAGCCTATATTTTTAGCCATCGACATTGTTTTTGCTCGTAAATACATACATATGTGTATATGTATGTATGTGTACTTATATTTAAATCCACACACCTAAAAAATTTGTTAACATGCAAAACAGTTAGGTACATACACTTTGTTGTTGTGTTTGTATATTAATATCTCTGCATTTCGAGTACATAGGTATGTATGTTTTTTTTTAGTACGAGTTTCTCACATGACTTTTGTAAGAGCGAATTTTCTTTGGGATGTTTAACACCTTCTCTTCTTATTTGCATATCATTATATCAAAAGCAAAAAGAATTCCCACATACTTTTGTTTTTGGTGAGGGGAATGCTCTTTTAGATAATTGTATGTTGTTTTTGTGTTGCACAGATACAAAGCGTCTGTGCGTACAGATATAATGCACATACATGTTCAAAGAAAATTTCCATTCATAAGACACGGGTTTGAAGCAGCCGCTTTAAAACTTTATTTATTAATGTTACAGTTAGCCAACACCTCAACAGTTAAAGACTAATAATATTGAGTTTTCAATGATCGCTAGGAAATATGTATTTACATATGTATGTATATACATATGAATGTAATTAAAAACGAGTTTGCAGTTTTTCATCAGATGATATTCCGAAATATACATATGACGAAAGAGATATCTGAACAAAAAACATATGATTTATAAAACTAAATTTACGTAACGTGGAAAAGAATATAGCAGATACCTTATCAAAATTTCTCGTACAAACGTCATCTCACATATATATGTATATGTATCTTAAAAGTATTTTTTTCGCCAAATACTTAAATTACTTAAAAACTGGACCCTAAAATTTCTTAAGGAAAAAGTAGACCCTCAAAAATTGGCCCAACCGCAAGATGGACCAAGTTGCATGTCATTGTTACAAATATAATAACAGGCATGTGTTGATGTTAGTCAATCACTACAAATAAATACAATATAGTGAATTGTTGCTGCTATTGTTGCATCAGTTTTGTTCAAATGCAACAATCCGGCTGGAATCACCGTTCAAACTAACAAACACAAATAATCACAAAAAAGAGAAATATTAAAGGAGATTTGCATTTAAAGTTCAACTCTCTTAATTAACTATTATGTGCAAATTTTAAGGTTCTCAACACATAAAGTAAATACAATAGTTCAACTATATACATAATCAAACATAATAATGAGAGTAATTAAAAGATCTCGACATAAAAGCGGTGGGTTAAATTTAGTTTGAAGAAGCTTTTGACACGTTCGCGTCGTAGTACCGGAAGAACTTTATTTTAAATTTAAAAAATATATGTACATGTACATATGAATGTATGTATTGTAATTAAAATAAAAAGTGCATTTAAGTCATTGTGAAAAGTGATAGTGAAATTAATATGGAAAATGTACATAAGTATGTATATTAAAGAAAAGAGGCTGATGCCCACAAAAAAGTTGTCTGTGTAGTATGTGCATACATATTTATGTACATATGTACGTATTACAAGAGTATGAATGTAATTATGTTCATATGCATGTGTATAAGCAAAAGTGTATATATGTATGTATATACATACATATGTACATACTTATGTATAAGTATGCATATAGTTATAAAAAAATTAAATAATCTTAGTGGCGCAAAATTAATGTGTAAATTGTTAATTATAAATAAAAATTCTCGGTTCGGTTCGGTCTCCAATTAATATATAATATCACTTGCCATTGTTGGTGTTGCTCTTGTGTGGCGTTATGTTATAAATCAAGGTTGAGACACTTCTTTGCAAAAGTCTCGCCACACATCTGTGTCAATACGAGTTTGTATGTAAGTAAAAGATTTTATTTTATAATTAATTGTATGCAGCATTGTTTTTGCTAGTCATCACATATAAGTACATACTTATATGTACAGTATACAAAACTAATATTCGTATATTATTTATCATACAAGTACCATAAACTTTATTTTTCAATAAAATATTTATTTATTTATTTGTTTATCTTATAATTAAAATTACAAGATAAAGAGATAAAGAGCAATAGCAACGCAGGTCTTCAGCTCATTTTCAATAAAATAAAAAATTAAAATTATTTTTGTTTCTAATATTTTAAAACTTTTATTTAACGAAAGAAGTACATACTCTTACTAACGTACTTTTTTGCGAAAATAATCCGTCATTTTCATTTACGATGCTAACAAACGGTTTTCTGGCCGCGAGTCTACTTCTGAATCCAAGCTTTCGAAAATAGTTTTGAACTTTTTGAGGTGTCACACTAATATTTAAGTGTTTGTGTAGAATATTTTGAAGTTTCACTCAAGTTATTGTGCTATCCTTCCTGATCTAACGCAAAAAAAATAAGTATTCCTTTCTATCTAACAAAAATCTGTTTCGATTTCGCCGTGTTTTAGTGACGCTGCCAGTTTCTTTGTAACTTTTAATTACATATTGGATTGCAGTATGACTCCTTTTTCCAATTTGTCCAATACTTCTTCAAGATAATTTTTTCAATTCTGGAGTACCATCGCTGGATTTTCGACCCATGGCACTTGTTTCGAAAAAAGAAATGTTTAAAAATACTTTTAACCGCTCAGTAAAGAAATTTTTCTTAAAAAAAATTAATCATAACTGTAAACTTTGCAAAATTCATAAAAAAGATGCTGCCACCGTGTACGAACATGAATTTTGGTACCGTTGTAAATCATAATTCCTATATTTTGTCCTTTTATTAATGCGCAAAAAAATTATTTTATTGGTAAAACAAATTTTTTATTCCACAGTATAAAATAAACGATTTCATTGAATTATTCTCAACATATGTACATATGTACCTCGAGATATCGCGAAAATACTTATTCTATTAAAGATGTACGAATATGGATTTTGCATACTGTATACTGATATTTAAATAAACATATCTAAAAGAATTTGTTAAAATGTAAAACAGTTAAGTACATACATTTTGTGGTTGTGCTTGTATTTTATAATTTCTCTGCATTTCGAGTACATATGTTTTGTTTTTTTTTTAGTACGTGTTTCTCACATGACTTTGTAGGAGCGAATTTTGTTTTGGATGTTTATCACCTTCTCTTTGTATTTGCATATCATTATATGAAAAGCAAAAAGAATTCCCACATACTTTTATTTTTGGTGAGGGGAATGCTCCTTCAGATAATTGTATGTTATGTTTGTGTTGCACTGATACAAAGCGTCTGTGCATACGGATATGTTGCACATACATGTTCGAAGAGAATTGCCGTTCATAAGGGTTGATATGAATTTGTTGTGCATATTTATTTCTGGGCAGAATTTGTTTGAATAGTTTGAATGATGAAGTATCTTCGGCTGTGTATGAGGTGATGATTTTTTTATTATTAAGGTTTGTGGGTAATTAGTTTTTGTGTTTTCTTTCAAATGTTATCAATCTATTTCTTGTGAGAATAGTGAATATTCATGTGTTCGTTTGTATGAATTTTTGTAGTTGGGAATGAATTCCTATTCGCTGGTTGTTATTGAAGGACTGGTTCATTATAGATAGATTAAAAAAAGTACATATATAGACATATGTATATACTGAAGATAGTTTTATAGAAATAATAGAAATTTAAAATCAACTAAAAATAATAATGTTTCAGAGAACAAAAATTTGAACATGAGAAAGTGAAGGCTTTTCTAGAGTTCAAACACCGGAATAGATAAAATAAAACTATTTTCAAAATTTTTATGGAAAAACAATCCATACTTACTTTAGGCCGAATAAATATATTATTTTCGTTTTCACTGTTTTAAAAAATAAATAAGCTCATTGCAACGCCTTAGTGTAATTGAATTACTGGCATCAGGATCTTAAAAAAATGAAACATAAAATATATCAAAACTACCAGTTTGTAAACAGGAGACGTTTGCAAACTTTGATTAAAATAAATTAAGAAATCTATTGAGCTTTTACATACCTGCACTAAAAAATAGAAATCGTATATATGTATGTACATACACAATATATTTTCAAAATACTATGAAATGTTAATTTTATGCGGAAGTACCATGAATTATGGAGGCGACATATTATATGACGCAATTATAATTGTATCAATATGTAATTATATTATAAAAAATTTTTTTAAATAAAAATAGCATTTATCTATAATAACGTGTTGTTAGTATAAAAGATATTTTTATATACTTTAGTTTAGAGTTTTAGCTTTGCTTAAACGCAATTTAAAGCCACCACCTCTACAGGTGCAGTCTAAAAATTTATTGAGTGTTCAATTAATGTGTTCGCTAGGAAATATATGCATTTACATATATATGTACATATTTATGCAATTAACAAGGAGATTGCAGCTTTTTATCTGATAAGATTCCGAAAAATATGACGAGAGAGATATCTGAACAAAAATCATTTGACTTATAATACTAAGTTTACAATACGTGGAAAATAATATACCAGATACCTTCCCACTATTTCTCGTACAAACGTCATCAATCATATATGTATCTCTAAAGTATTTTTTTCGCCAAATACTTAAATTACTTAAAAACTGGACCCTAAAATTTCTTAAGGAAAAATTAGACCTTAAAAAATTTGCCCAACCGCAAGATGGACCCAGTTGCATACCATTGTTACAAATATAACAGGCACGTTGTTGTTGTTAATCAATCACTACAAATAAATACAATACTACTAGCCATTAGTAACGGAAAATTAATGTGTAAATTGTTAATTATAAATACAAATTCTTGGTTCGGTTCGGTCTCCAATTAATATATATATAATATCATTTTCCATTGTTGTTGTTGCTCTTGGGTGGCCTTATGTCTTAATGTAAGGCTATACTAATTCGTTGCAAATGTCTCGCTGCACATCTCCGTTTTGAAAGTATGTATGTAAAATATGGTCATATTTAATTTTATTTCATAATTGTAGGCAGCTTATGATTTTTGCCATTGTGTGCAACTATTCAGCTGTTGTATATGTATGTGCATATGTTGTCTGCCTGTAGAAATTTTATATAATAAGCAAAATAGTTAAGTATATTTACGTTGCTGTTGTGCTTTTACATTATTGTCCACTAAGCTAGGAGTTGTGTTTGTTTACTTCATTAGAATGTTACCCATGGTTCGGTTCACGTGCGACTTCTCTTTGTTTTTTTTTAGTACTTAACTCTTTGAGCTTGCAATCTCTCTGGAAACAAACGCAAAAATGTTTGTCATTTATTTTTATTTGTTGTAAGGGGGATGCAATATCAGATAAATGATATGTTCCGCTTGTATAGCACAGTTTCTATGCGCCTGACCCAAGGAGTATGTTGTATATACATACATACATGTTCGAAGAGAACTGTCGTTCATACAACACATAATGATGTTCTTATAAGAATTTGTTGCACATGTTTATTTCTGATCTATCATAAAGGATTGTTTGAACAGTTTGAATGAAGTAGATACGTATATGTATGGATGTTTTGTGTGAGTGTGTGGCTGCGAACATGTTATTAATTTCTGCTGTTTGTGTTTGTATATTTATGGTGTGTGGGAAATGAATTTCGGTGTTAATCGATTTTTTTTTTTGAAGAAAAGTGAATGTTTAGGTGGTTGGTTGGGTGAATTTTTGTATGTGTGTTTTACTTAAATATTTGCCGCTTAATATAGAATAGTGTATTTCCTAATACAGTGAAACTTCGATATAACGAATCTAGAGGGGATCGAAAAATACTTCGTTATAGCTATTGATTCGTTATACATATGCATTTTGAAACCTTGGTATAACGCCATTTAAAGAAGGACTTCCCCGTTTTGCTTAAAATTTAATTTTGATTTATTCTGACTTCGTTGTATGGAGGCTATACTTGAAGACTTCGTTATGTAGAGACTTTTGATAATGACTTACACACTTAAACATTATATTAAAATTTTATGTATGTATTTCTCAATTATAATTTCGTTGAATAGAGGCTTTTGAAAAAATACTTCGCTATATAGAGGCTTTAAAGCTCAGAATTTTTTCGTTATAACTATGGAGCATTTTTGTATGAAAAGCTTTGTAATAAAAAGGTTTTTTCAAGGGACTCAGCTAAAAATTCGTTATATTTTTCGTTATAACGAAGTTCGTAATATCAAAGTTTTACTGTAGTATTTTTGCTTATGTTAGTAATTAATGATGAAAATTGTTTACGTACTCTATACATATTCTTAAGTTGTTACTAGTAAAGTTTTTACTTCTTTGTAATACAAAAGTTTGTAAAAAAGAGTTTTAAAATCCAAATAAATAAACTTTTTGAGAAAATAAACTACATATGTATGCGTTATTAAATATATAGGGAAAGAGTATTCATATAATATCACAGAGGTATATAAATAGATGTGCAGAATATTTTTCCCTCTGGACTGTGGATGCTTTATTAAACAAACGAATTGTAAATAGTACATACCCACTTTTTTGAATTTTTGAAAGATGAGGGAAATGTTATTTTTCCTTAACCCACGGAAAAATATATATAAGACAACTGAATAAAGCAATGCAGCTAATTTAGCTACAAATTGTAATTAGTAAAGCCTTGTTTTTTCTGTATATTTGGCAATATGGGATGCTAATTTTGAGTTATTCTCTTGCTCATATTGATGGAAGTGTTCCTTATTTATTAAAGAATATTTATTTATATTGCACACATTTTTGAAAAACTGTAGTAAATACAGGAAATATATGATTAAAAGTATTATACTTTTAATATTTTACCGCTTATTTATATAACATCAAAAGCAAAAAGAACAGTGCTTAAAGGACTTAGTTGAGAAATCTGATGGCATTCAAAAACCATGGGCGTAGTTTCTTTTAGCTGGTTAAGCCCCTCCCAATTTAGTCCTCCAGAATATTTTTCTTTTATAGAATATAATATAATAATAATAACGAAGGCTTCTCTTGTGTAGATGCATTTGTGATTGAATATTGATGAAACAGTTCATTATTTTGATGGGATACGTGACCATACAAATATAATCAAATTACCGTTTAATGTACATTTTTCCTGTTTTAATTTTCTTAAAACAAAAAAAAAACAAAAACAAAAAAATTTACACTTCATGGCTGGGCTTGGCATTTGGCCGGCAGTATCATAGAAAATAAGATTTTTATTAATTTATTTTTTTTTGTCGTTGTTGAAAATATTTTAGCATCCTTTTTCATCATCAGTAGGGACAACATATGCTTCGCTTTGTATATATATAGCAGACTTGGATTATCATCATGCAATTTTTTTTGCTGCTGGTTTTCTCTCATTGGTTACTTTTGTTGTTTCATTTTGGTTTTGTATTATTATGTGTATGTATGGATGTGTTTATTTTTTACTCAATTGGCTGTTAGCTTGTTTGCCACATTATGCATTGTCTGCGTGGTGCTAACGTCAGTACTGGTGTTGACGATGTCGACTTTTTGAGTTTTTTCCATTTGATTCACAAAAAAATGAATTTTCTGCATTGAATTACAAAATTTTTTGCTGTTGCAAAAAATTATTTAAAAGCATCATTAACCAAGTCTCGAAATTGAAATGCGATGATGTTTAATATGGTATTCAGGTTTTTTTTTCTACTGAGATATTTTATAGCTTAAGAGGATTCATTCAGTTTTTTTTTAATTATCATTTTCATTGAATGTGAGGATGATCAATGTACAAAGGAATTAATTTTGTTAGAGATACAGTTTCTTATATACATATTTAAAATATAAGTGGAATGTTTTTTTTTGAAAATTTAAAATATATCAAATATCGTGGAAAATTAGAATTATTGGAGACCTAAAGTCTTTTTTAGAAATTATATATTGCTAGAATTTCAATCATCGATTTAATCAAATCCCTGGTCTCTATCCTGAATTGGTTTTTGGTGAGGTTCTTTTCGAGACTGTCACTTTTTTATAATAATATTTAAGGACTTGAACCCCATTCAGGATCTTTATTCTTGAGCTATATCATGAGGATCATGATGGTATTCCCTTAGCAGTACTTACTATTTTCTATTCACAATGAGCTGACTTAAATTTGCTCTATAACAATTGCTTATAGCTTAGTAGTGAAAAGAAAGTAAAGCGGAAATTTATAAGCATATCACTCTCTTATTTAACGCATTGAATAAGTTTATACTAATGCCCAATTAGAGTGAATGCAATTATGATTACTAATTTGGTTACAGGAGAAGACTTTTCACTATTGGATCAAATCAAGAGATCTGTAGATGCGGTTTAAAAAGCGATTGAAAAAACCTTGTTATATTACCCGTAAAAATGTCACTCAAGCTTTTATTAGAACAGGTGGTTTTCTAAGCTCGTGGCTAGTTAGTGCCTACCAACTATTGTTGCTCAAAATGATCGCACCGTTCAGTGCAGTTTCATTACTCCAAGAATTCTTTTATATTGTATGAAAGCAAGCGCTAAGGTGGCTACATTGACCTACAAAAGCAATAAAGAATGTTATGCAAACAGTTCATTCGTTATACTTGACTGTAAATTGTTTTCTTACCATTCCTATTGAACGATGTCGAAAGAGGTGCCCGGACATAATCCCCACGGACATAATCCCCTTTCCAGAAATGGGAATTATGGCCTGTTTTTTTCCGGTCATAACCCCCATAATAAAGTGGGGATTATGTCCACTTCCGAAACGGACATAATCTCCATGGGGATTATGACCGTTTGCTATAGAGATTATGTCCAACGAAAATAAGTCGAAATTCTTTACAAAAAACAAAATTCTTAGTTTAACTTATTAACTTATTATACCATAGAGAGATCATTGAGCCATCCCGGCCTGGTATAACAAACACCGGCTTCGCTGACTAAAAGTTTTCTCTGTAGCCAGAATAATGGAATAAGTCCTAATTAAATAGCTTCCATTAGGTGACTCCTAATAATAGCTTTTTAATTAATTAAAATGAAATAACTTCTATACCACACCTGAAGGTTGAAGGAGGAAAATATTTTGTTAGCGAAGCCGGTGTTCGAAATACCATAGAGGAGAAAATCTTTCAGCCCGGCCGAAGGCCGGCTATACAGAAAAAGTTTGTAAGCGAAACCGATGGAGCGCACAACAAGCCTTCACTGGCTTAAGTGTATGTCGTATGACATGGGCTATCATACCCCTCCAATCAACCTAACCTAACCTAACCTAACCTAAACCGATGATTTTGGGGATTTTGACCTCATTGGAAATAGCCATAATCCCTATAATGGGGCTTATGTCCGTAATCGTATTGGACATAATCCCAATTTTTATGGGGGTTATGTCCATTAGTTTGTGGGGATTGCGACCGCTTTATTTTCAGACATAAACCCCATTCCTTTATGGGGGTTACGACCGAAATAAACCGGACATAAGCCCCATAATTGAAATGGGGATTATGTCCGTGGGGATTATGACACGTCACCGTCGAAAGACACTAATTAAAATTTTCAACAAAATTCTATTTAACAAGACTCTATTCAGAGCATTGCTCAGTAAAAGCAAAACTTTTTATTCTAATTTTCCCACCTTGTGTACACGTTTATCGATTTTTAATTAAAATTGCATATATCTTAGCACATTTGATACTTGACTTTTAAAATCAAACGTTTTTAAATGCATCTGATTCTTTTTTTTTTACTTGAAAGCACTGCAAAGAATTGTAGAGCATTAAATGCATTTAAGACATAAATCTTAACCTGGCTACATTTGAATCAATGGTGTTAAGAAGAAAAAGAAACAAGGAAAAAGAGCATTAATTTTACGTAAAACAACATAAATTCATTTCTGTAATTATTTCTGGAATTAGTAGAAACAATGTTTAAGGTAAAACTTTACCAGCGCAAAGAGCTGACGATTCTCTTAAGCACACGAATGTACACATGCAAGTATACATGTACATACATACATACGTAATTTAAACTTATACAAATATTAGCACGGTGATAGAGGGTGTAATTTCCTAAAAGCTTGCTTTTGAAGTTTAAAATATTCCTAGTGGGAAAAAGGTCATCAATAAGAATCAAGAAAGTAATATATAGCTTGCGTTATGATGATTCCAGAATTAATTATTCTTAACAAAGAAATGTCCTAAGGTACTAATAAAATATTTTAAAGTGTCTATCACTTCTACTATTCCCTTTGAGTACAGACGATGCTGGACTACGAGTTTCTGCATAATTTTGCTTCTACCACTTGCATTTGTTTCTCATAATATCTCTTATTGCCACTTAAATAGTTAGGAAAAATTTACTGCAATGAACTCGCTCTATTCGGCTTCGTCTGATGCTAGAGCTATGAACTCGTTCCACGACTTGTTGCCTTAAGCTTTAGGTGCCGCGGCCGTATGTGTTCAGGACATGTCTACGAATGTCATGTAGGTTCCAGTCGATAGCATCTGTGGTTATATTAATTAGGGGTCCCCGAAGCGCATGACCGATTTATCGTCTTTTCCAACATTAAAAAAATTTTTTTTTAAAGAGAAGTTATACTCAGGCAATTAATCCCTACTACTTAACTTAAGGTGTTACTTCTTTGTGAAATAATAGGGTAGATAGTATTGGTGGTGAAATTAGAAGACACGGAGGGAGAGAGCTTACTTGCTGTTTTACAACTCTACCATTCCGCATTTTTTTTATAGCAGGTTAGCAGCGTCTCTGGTGTTAAGGAGACGCATTAAACTTCTTAAGCTGTATGTGTATCAATTTTATTAATTGTTTTACTAAGTCGACAACTATGTTAACATTACCGAAGAAGGAGGGCACCGTGATGTAGTGTACATTAGCGTAGAGAGTATCAATCGCTACCGATACTGTTCAGTGACCAGTGCTGTACCTTTATCACTTAAACAATTCCAACATTAATTAACACAATGACACGCCAATGCAAATCACAAAAAACTCATGATGTTGATGACTTGTCCTAAACAGGGATCGAACCCAGGTTCTCAGTAACAAATTGCTTTGTGGTCAATCCTCATAATTATTGGGGTATGACCATAACCATTGGTTATTGATGATGTTTTAGCAGTAAAATTTTAGGGTCCTACGTTATTCTTGTATTTAACACACGTTTCACTTTGTACGCATAAGCAGATGACCTGATCTATAGTTCACCGAACAAATGTTATTTTTGGTACGGTTTAATACATTTTCATGAGATCCTCTGGACTTTGTTATCACACTACTGAGGTAGCAAAAAGTGCTGACATCATCAAGATATTGTAGCACATTTTTAATAAAATAAAATTTAATTTCTATACAGAAAAACACCTCAGTAAACTGATTAGACTAGTATGTACGGTCATTAAAATTTTCGTCACGACAATTGCTCTATTTTAATTTCCGGAATTCGTTGTTAAACACTAGATTACAACGAGAAATGTTCGTTTTCTTCTATGTCTATTTCTTATGCCTTTACGTTTATTTCATATTCAAAGCGATAAAAAATCAATCTCGCAAAAATCACCCTATATTTGTACATGTATTTACAAGGTGCAGCGACTGGGGAAATAACAATTTATGTCCGTTTTACACAGTTTATTGATAAATTCCGGTTGAAAGCAAGGAAAACTTTAAATAAGGTAGCTGAAAACAGCAATAATGACCGAGAAAAAAAGGAAGAAAAAAATACAAACAATACAACAATAGAAAGAGGGAATGGAAAATCTTAAATAGAACTTATAGCATCACCACATATAAATTGTTTAATGAAGAACATACACTGTCAGGTATTTTACGTCTTATAAGTATGTACACTTTGAAATCTCATATAAACATACAAATGATATCTATATCATATAAATATTAGGGAGTTAGATTTTTAAGTAATATTTGAGATGTCTTGGTAGACTAAGCAGCGGAGGTTCTGGTCTAAAAGGAATGAATAACTTTATAAGATTTCCGTGAAATGTAAAGATTCTAATGAATAAAACTTAGTATGACATGATTTTAAAATAATATTGCCGAAGTTGTACTCTGTTCATATTGAAGGTATTTGGGAATATTCAAGTCACATCTTTTCAACCTCTGAAATAATATGAATGACACTTATTTATCAATAAACTTTAATAATCAAAAAAAAAGAACTAAATATCAATAAATGTGTCATGTAAAGCAATGTTGTATAATTTTGAAAAATGTTTTTCTTTTTATTACTTTTAAGCGTAAATTGTGCTGTGTTTTACGTGTATAGAAAAATACATATGGATATTTGAAATGCGTTTACTTTTTTATTTTGAAAAAATCTAAATTTTATATGAAATATATAAGTGCAATTCATATTATGTAAATGTTTGAAAAAATGTTGCTAAATATATTTCATTTATTATACATTGAACAGACTACAATTTTCGAAGTATTATTTTGTGATTATTTTATATAAAATTTTTTCATATGGACGGCATTTCGCATGAAATTTTGAACAAAATACCAGACTTGATAGAAAAATTAAGCACAACTAAATGCAATACTTGAATTAATTAAAATTTTCATAGAGGACCACAAACTTAAAATCTTTTGATAAGGGTCACACAATACCACAAAAATTATAGTCTTTTGTAATGGTTATTTAGGACTAACAAAAAAATGTCAAAATGTTAATTATACTTTCAACCACTTCAACTCTTCGTCTGTTGCAACAGCTAAAGTTTTTACATTGTAGACTTGTAGACATTTCGGGACTCCCTTAATGCAACTTTACATTTTAGGGCTCTTGTTATCTCCATAAAATAAACACTGAAATATTAGAAGAAGGTTTTTGAAGTTAACAATTTAGATTGTGCAACAAAAGCTGCAGCCACATCAGAGAATATGGAAAGTGATGATGTATAAATTCTAGATAGTGAATCTGACTTGTCTAAAATTAAATCAATAGAGGTTTTTACATTCTTTTAGCAATTACATTTAATGGGCCAAAAAAATTGGTTTAAAAAAATTTTTAGGTGGAATGGATATTGTCAAAATATTTGACATCATATTCGTATGCATAAACACATGATAAAAATAAAAATAAAAATTTCAATCAGCAGCATCGGTGTCACATTTACAGACAAATTTTCATCAATACCATAAATCTCGATGTGTATTTTGACAATGTATATTACGCTTTAGTTCTTTAGAAGCTTCGTGAATCTGTATTACACAAATATATTTCTTGCGATAAGACATAAACAAAAATATTTGATTTCTCTTAAATATATCGATGATTGCGTAAAATCCAATCGAGTAGATTAAATGGGAACGAATTAAATGAATATTAGGAGCTGGCCGTTATTAGAAAGCTACATGCGGCACAAGCCGTTTGAACCTCTTGTATTATCGTGGCCAGGTAAACAAGGCAATATTGGCTCAAGTAAAAAAGTAAATTGGCCATTTTTACGCAATACATTCGATATGATAAACGTCGCCGCTCACCTCTGTGTACATACTTATTTACATAGATGTATGTACACTTGAATATGTACATATATAATTGGTTTAACTTTCGTTATTCATTGATGTTTCAGTTTATAAACTGAAATAAAAAAATGGAATATTGTATTTAAATATTTTTTAGGAATAACAATATTTACTTTGGATTAAGGTAATACATTTTGATGTTATAGTTCGTACAATTTTTACTCGGGCACTGTAACAAATTCGTATTTCACAACAGTCTCAGGACCAAATTTTTGCAAAATGCGAAGGCGTAAAAATAAAAGTAAAAAAATAAGATTATTTCATAATGAGACTAAAAATATTTATAGTGCTTTTAATTGATATTACAGGATCAAATTTTTAATCTCGCTTATTCCAATTGTCGTCATCGTCGTCACATTAAGTGGACATTAAAAAATTGTAAGTTCTGTGCTCGATCTGAGCAACAATTGAGTGTTAATGATGACCACTTCCCATTTTTTAAGTCTTTGGAATAGTAACAGCTTATAAATAATATGTAATTGTTGTCGACATCGATCCTACAGTTGCCAAAATATTAGTGTTGACTTCGTGTGACGTCGACAACGACAAATAGAATAAGGGGGAATAGTTATTTATGTAACCAAGTAATAGTTATTTGGGCCCCCGATTTTTATTTCTTTCCTAAATGAAGTATCCCCTCCACACTAACACCTTTTTTTTCCAATTTTCCAACATTTTCTTTTACTATATTTTCTCTATATTTCATATTACAAAATTTTTTACAACCCTAATCTACCCACATTACAAGAGCAAATATAATAAACACAACAAACATCTATAATAGAATTGAATAGAACAATATTCCACATACATAAGTATATGCCTTTATGGTTTTTCTTTAGATTTTTTTGTTTTGGCAGATTAAAACAAAAAATGGAACGAAAAAAAGACGAAAACAATTGGTTTGTTGTATTTAATACTTAATAATATGGCACACCGCCTTTGCCTTACATTTGTTGTTGCAGCTTGTTTTCCAGTATATCTACGTATTGTGTTTTAGTTAATAACAACAACCACAATAACATCACAATGGAAAAACCAACTACAACAACTAATATACACATTATTTAATGGTACTAAACTAAAGCTCATACAATTTTAAAGTTGAATCAATCATTTTCAGTTTGATGCACATCAGCAACACCATAGTGCAGTTGTAAACACACACACACACGCACACACATACACACAGAGCCATACATATATGGACTCCTTTACTTGGCGAGCTGGTACATATTTTTGCATGCGTGGGTAGCAGGAAAATTACACTGTGTGTAATTTTTTAAGTCGTGGCAAAATAACCATATACGGACACCACTACGTGATAAAAGACTAAAAAAAAGACCCGTGTCTCCCAATTTTTCCCAAAGTCATGCACTTTTTTTTATGGGCCGCCAAAGATTTGGGGCCTCGGTATCATTTTCGCAAAAAAGTGATCATTTTCTCGGGTTCATATCTTGCAAACCGTTCCGAATTTCGATTTACTCCCTGAGGCAAACTTGTAGCTCTTGTCATAAAGAACAAATATTGCGAACATATAAAATCAAAAAAACTTCACCTTCCAGATAAAAATCGCAAAAAACTTTAAAAAATTCGATTTTTTTTTACCTTTTTCTCTTGTTCAGGTCCATAGGTAGCAAACCGTTCAAAATTCAAGGAAACAATCAACTACAAAAATTTACCTAAGATCTCAATAAACAAATTTCTACAACATAAACACTGTTGTGTACGAATTATGTTGTAGCACTTTATATAACTTTCACCGCGTCACTTTTTTCACTTTTGCGGCTACATAAGCGCTACCTAAACGGTGTTCAGAATTATTCCCAGGAAGTTTATATGTTGTAGAAATTTGTTTATTGAGATCTTAGGTAAATTTTTGTAGTTGATTGTTTCCTTGAATTTTGAACGGTTTGCTACCTATGGACCTGAACAAGAGAAAAAGGTAAAAAAAATCGAATTTTTTAAAGTTTATTGCGATTTTTATCTGGAAGGTGATGTTTTTTTGATTTTATATGTTCGCAATTTTTGTTCTTTATGACAAGAGCTACAAGTTTGCCTCAGGGAGTAAATCGAAATTCGGAACGGTTTGCAAGATATGAACCCGAGAAAATGATCACTTTTTTGCGAAAATGATACCGAGGCCCCAAATCTTTGGCGGCCCATAAAAAAAAAGTGCATGACTTTGGGAAAAATTGGGAGACACGGGTCTTTTTTTTAGTCTTTTATCACGTAGTGGTGTCCGTATATGGTTATTTTTTTTTCGTGTTGCACTGTGTTACACTATTACAATTTTGTTTTACAATATGGAATTTATACGAAGTAATTTTTACTTAATCGCGACATAATTTTTCAGTCAATAAATTATGTATTCGTATAAAATATTCATTGATATAAATATTTGAGCACAATTAAGAAAAATTACTTATTTGCTTCTGTATGTAGTATATAACCCCCTTCAATATGGGAAGAAATAACTTTACAGGAGACAGCTATTCCAAAGAAATATTATATCAAATTACGAAAATTGCGGTATTATTTCATATGTAATAATACCCAAATTTTTAATATGAAATAAGGCCCCAACCATATGATACAGCGTCTCATAGGGATTAAATATATATGAAATAAAGCCCCAATTTTAGAAATAAAAGAAACTTTAGTGTGTTCCATTATATAGTAAGAGATCTGGTTCAAAAATAATATATACGACTTTAAAAATAAAATTAATTACAGAAATTGTTGTTTTTGCTTTCTGTGCTTCTCTTTAGGGTTTTATTTATTTATTTATTATTATTAATTTTTTTTTTTTGATAAATCTTTCTTGTCTCCGTTTAGTTTTGTTGTCATATTTCAAGTCGAAGTAAGAGACACGTCATATCTTTTGTATGTGGTGCTCCATTTTCCTCTATTATGTAGACTTCAGACAATGAAGATGTCGAAGGGGAAACCATATCCACATTTTATGTGTTTTGTGATATCTCATCGAAGATCTTCAAGCAACTTGTCTTTGCTTCTGCATTACAGTTTCAGTCATTGTCTTTCAGATAGTGTTAACAACATTATGGAAGAGATATGAAAAGACGCAAGTCGATTATAATTATTTAATTTATAGAGTTTGTATAAAAGTTTTATAAAACAATTATACTTATATATATTTTTTAAATTCACAAGTGGAAAAATATGATTGAATTCTCATATAGAATTTGATGATTTTTGTATAATAATATGAGTTTGAATGCTTTTCAAACATGATTTGGTTGAAGTTACCTTCATGATTTGGTCAGCGCCAATGAAATGCAAGCAGATACTGAGCTAAGCCAACAACAAACAAAAAATTATTAAAATTAGGAACAATGTCTTCATTAAGAATAATTTAATGAACTAATAAAATTTTTAAATAGCCGTCCCATTTCTGCCTTAAATCGAACGAGAAGCCTTCGTGGACTAGTGTCTAGTGAACTAGACCAGTATTGTAAAGGCCGCACGTTCGAGTCCTGTCGCACACTCCGGGAGTTTCTGCAGACAAGCCAGGCAGCTTCCCAATTTAGGTTTGTTAATTAATCTGAATTGTCAAATACAGGACTCGAATTTGAATCATATTAACTAAAAGCAAAGTAGAGTTTATGTTTATATTTTTTTATTGATTCAATTTCATATTTTCTGCTTTGATGTTCCATTTACGCTTTTATCCGCCAGTTTTTGTTGATGAAATTTCTCCTCTTTATCTTTGAGCTTGCAATATGTTACCATTGGCATTGGCAAAACAGAATGAAAGTCCACTCATATAAACCAAGAACTATTTAAAAAAAAATTTAACAAGTGCAAACTCACAGACACAGGTTTAATATTTCGAAGCTGTTTGAATACCAAAATGAAAGCATCTAAGAAACAATACAATAAAGATAAACAAAAACAAAAAGGAAGAATAGAACAGAAAAACAATGAATAACAAATACAGTTACCTGTAAAATGGACGCATAAACCCTGGTAATTATGTAGTGGCGACCATTGGAAACAGTGCTGTTCCGTTCTACTAATGTAATAATTGGCGTCTTACTTTTTCTTTATTGAAAAATTAAAAAAAAAATTATTCGTTTGAAATGTCAAATTTATGACTCGAACTTGAGCCAGTTTGAAGTCGTCAGTCAATTTGAGTATAAGTTTGTGGTATTGAAAACTATGTGCCGCTTTTAAATAAAGCACTGATATTTAGGAACTATGTCCCAACTTTATTGCTCTTTATTTAAGCGCTTTGCGCTCGTGTCTTCACAAAGGTGGGTACCGGACTCCAAAACTAATTCTTACCCTATCCTATTTTATAATAATTCCTAAATTCCCAGACGGTCAGCTAATGCTTTGAAGCTATTGATTGGTGCAGGTGTAGTTGTTGGAATGAGAATTGTATGTGACAGTGGTGTTGTGATCACACCATTTCTGTGTCGTGAGAACCATGTGCTAACTTATACACGTAAAACGACTGAGACTTTTTGTACTTGAGTTAAGAGGTTTAGGATAGATTGTACAGAAACTTTTAAGAACAATTTTTTATCAATAATTTAGAACAATATTTTCTTTTCTTGCTTATATCTAGAAACGTTCTCTAACTCAGAGGGACTAGTCTTGGGAATACTTATATCTAATAAGTATCCTTTTTCCTACTGTGTTACGCACACTTAAGGTTTTGTAATCTTTCAGTTAATTATTGAGCGGCACACCTGTTTGAGGAAAGCATTTGCACTGCTTAAATGTTGTACTTAAAATGTTTTCGCTATATGAATTTAAGTGCACTGAAATTACTGGCTGGTAGTAGTACCCTTTTATTTTGCCAAAGATGCTGCTTCTACGGAGTTTTGTATACACATTGTTGTGTACAGTGTATTGTTTGTTGTTGCTAAATTTTGCAACCATAAACTACACCATACTATATAGACAGACAGATAGACACACACACACACACATACAATTTGTACAAACAGACATCTACCGTACTATATATAAATTTTTTTTCGGATAGAGTATTGTAGTTTGTTCATCCAGGGCTTACTCACTGCATAGTTATAGCGTAGACAGACGACAGCGTTAATTTGCATTAGAAGCTCACTAATGTGAATTAAAATTTACCGCTGACAGACGACAGTTTCTGCATTTAGCAAACAGCTGTTTGTTTGTCAACTAATTTTTTTTGGCATTTACATCGAAATCAAATGGATAGAAGGCAAAAAGTACGATTAGCAGCTATGCTGTTGGTGAAAATTTACTATATATTTGAAAGAAAGTTGAAATTACTTTTGCTGAAACTGCTCAATAATGTAAGAATTGTACATGCACTAGCAACCATAAATCTGAACGTGGTGCTACAACTTGGGATCGCAAGAGGACAGTCTGAAATAAGAGAAAGGCAATTGTGGAAATTTGTAGGTTTAATATTTTCGTGGAGGATAAAATTCTTATATGGCATTTTTTTAAAGGACCACAAAACCAGTTTTTGGGAGTGTGACGTGCTTACGATGGACGATAACAGATTTAAGGAAAACTTTCGCCTCAACAGGAAGGCTTTCCAAAAAGTTTGTGAAAAAGTTCAAAATATGGAGAGGTTGGATACCAACATGAGGCTTTGTATTCCACTCGATAAGAGAGTGGCAATAGCATTGCCATATTGAAAAAGCTAAATTCAGTATAAATTCAGTCCGATTTCGTGCATTTATATCAAATCTAATACACATTGCGATGGGGATAATTCACAAGTTAATTTGAATTAAGACTGCTAATGCAAATTAACGCTGTCGTCTGTCTACGCTATTATTGTACTTTACGTTTTTAATATTATGAAATAATTCTTCATAGTGTAGTAGTATATACATACACATGGACATTGGATTATTTTGCTATTTTAATGTTTTTAAGTTGGTCTATCTTGTTCATTTTTGTTAGAGTTGTTGTTGTTGTTTTTGTTGTGTTTTTGAGGTGTTATTGTTGTTGTTATTTTTGCTGCTGGTTGTTATTTTTTCTCTCTATTTTTTGGTTTTCTGGTGTTAATTTTTGTTGGTTTATAAAGTTATTGCTACGCCAATGCACTAGTCGCAAATTTTCACACACAAACACACTACATTTGCGTTCTATTTTAATTCATTATGAAGCCATGTTTAGTGTTTGAATCTTATTGGCCCCTCCGCCCAATGGCAGTAAAACGTCACATCGCCCTATCCCTATCCCTATCCCATACCATTCTCATTTTTATGTGTGTCTTGTCCCCGTGGCCCATTGTTCAAACACTTTGCTTTACTGCTCGTTTGTTATGGTTACTAATCTTGTGTTAACCTTCTACAACCCTTCGTTTTATTATTATTATTTTTTTCGTATTTTTATTATTTATTTTTCTCTTTTTAAGTACCGTTAACGAGCAAAAACTAATAAGTTTTTAAATGAAAACGGAAGAATTTGCTGTATATTTTTTGTTCAGCTTCCTTCCGTTTCTTTCCGCTCTCCACTCTCTTCTTCTTCCTCTTCTTCTTCTGTCCTCTTTTGTTAGAGAGCAGCCATTGCTATTGTTTTTGTTTTCCTAGTTTTTTTTTATCCCTATTTTTATTGTTATCGTTATCTTTCATGAAATGCTTATATATATTTTCTTTTTATAAATTTCTTACTCCCTCCATCGTTTTTGTTCTTATTAACGTAACATCAGCTTTTTTATTGCTTTTGAAATTTTGTTGTTGTCATCTTGGTGCAATAGTTCATTTTAATCTTCATGTAGTTTCGAAAAGGATCTTTAAAGTTATTTCTTAATGTTCATTTTAGTACTTGTTTTTAATCACTTTTCTGTCGTCATTTTCTTCGATGACTTTATCATTGTTCAAGTTCATATTTATGTTTTTATTTTAATTTTTGTCTTATTTTTTGCATTTAGTTTTTGCTTGAATTGTTCGCTACTCGAGAATTCGCACAGATTTGTGTGTTTTAAGTTTATTGACAGCTTAAATTATTTTCGTAGTTTATTATTAAGAAGTTTCGCTGGTGTTGTGGAAATGTTGTAACTTAGAGAAATAAATTAATTTTTACAATAATTAGCATAATTTTTGAAGGTAATTGATTAACGGCCTTGTGTTCTTAAATACCATTTAATTAAACTTTTCAAAACATTACAACTTATAAGGAAAAGAGGTTATGAAAACAAATTATTTGGATATTTTTAAAGATGCCTTTTCAGAATTTAAATAAGGTTTTTATTGCATTTTTTTTATTTTGAAACATATACGCATTTATAGAAAGAACTCTACTACCAAATAATCTAACATGGTTTCACTAGACCATAAGGATATTTTGTTGAAATTTTCCATAGCAACTTTAAAGAAATGAAGGTGAAGCAGCTTTAAATATTTTATTAAAGTACATGGGTTTCAACTTCCAATAACTTCCTTTTTAAAGGAAATGAATGATTTTAAATCAAAAAAAAAAAAAAAGAGACTTAGATATCAGATCAAAGCACTTCCACTAAATGTCTCATGTGGCAATCGTATTGACTTACAAATTGTATAATTTTTTGAATTCACATGCCGCTGACATCAATATCTTTCGTCTTAAGCAATTTGTCTCTTTTGTAAAAATTTAAACTTCAATTCATTGTGTGAATATTATCTTTTGTATTAAAGCTGTATGTTGCTGACTAAAAAAGGGTTAAAATGTCAAATAAGTTGTTGCCGTTTATTTGTCGTACAATAAACTTTAGTCGTCCTTCTTAGGAAGTTTTTCAAAAACTTTATAATACTTTGTTCAGATATCCACCTTAATTTTATCATAAATTGATTGAAACTTTCCATGCAATCCTTGTGAAGACTTTTCGATAAGAAGATAAATTTATGTACAAAAATAAAAGGATATGTCATGAATATTTTTTTCTAAATATTTGAAGAAAGACCGTTTTCAGATTATTAAAATTATTAGCTGAATTCTTTTAGCGGAAATATTTGCAGCTATCAAATGCTTATTGAATAACAAAATCAACAAAATCAATAACTCAATTTAAAATTTAACTGTCTGAAAATATATTGTAATTTTTACAATGTAATTATTTGTATATATAGAAAATTACAAGAACTTTTTATAAAATATCACTCTTATTGTTTTAAAGATAAAATGAACTTGTTGGTCTATTTTGGTCACTGTAAATTTATCTAATTTAGAACGCGAAATGAACAGGTCTAAAAACGTAGTTACACTGGAGCTCAAAACAGGAGTAGTCGTAAATCTTTTTTAGATATTATATTTTAGAACAAATACCTTCATAATGAATAATGAGGCTTAAAAACTATTGCACTTCTTCAATTCAGGTGGCCGGAAATCCTGCTAAAAATTAAACGTTATGATCTTTAAAGAGTATTTAATATGAAGTATGAAAATGATCCTTATACATTTGAGTAATGTTTATAAACAGCTGAATTTATTTTCAAAAGATGTATGCAACTTTTGCATTTTTTGTTGTTCTGTATTTAGCTGCTTTCTAGGCGAAAACGTTTTTTATGTAATATTCTTGTTTATTTATATAGTTACTCACATTCCTTATTTCAACCAACTGGTCTATTTGTGAGTGTATGCGTAGTTAAATGAAAAATAAACATATTGTAAGTATATACTTATATATATATATATATATATATATATATATATATATATATATATATATATATATATATATATATATATATATATATATATATATATATATATATATATATATATATATATATATATATATATATATATATATATATGTACCTCGTAGTTTGTGTTCATTGCCGAATATATCCCTTTATATGATCAATGGAGAAAAGCCGATAATCAAGAAGAAAATTAAGTATTTCTATCGCTTTTTAGTTCAGTTTCAGTTCAGTTATGAATATCAACTTTGCTCGAGAAACACGCTTTCAAAGCAAGTTTGTATATAATCAATATCAATTTCTAACTAATTTGATTGTACATGTTACTTTCAAGCGTTACTTTCATAATTCATTGTAAAAATATTTTAAGTTCGCAAAACAATATATCAAGTCCGGCTTCACATGTCGCCCAAAATGTTTAATTATTTAAATTTATGACATAATATTATACCCTATTGTATTTCACCACACTTTAAGTCTCTATATATAAATTAAGATTGCACAGTTCAGGTAGGAATTGAAAGTTAAGTTTTCCTTGTTGACATTGAATCGTTTCTTCATGTATAATTTTTTCTTTAGCCAATTAAAATTAATTGATCTGATCTATTTATATTTAAGTCATTTCAGCATACGGCGTTTTTGATTGTCAGGACACACAAATGTGTCTAGTAACATCATAACAGACAAGCTGAAGAAGAAACCCGTATGCTTATACGGGCTTGGTGGGTGCCACTAAATAACTGCATATGAATAAAAATTACAGCAATAAATATAGAGGGAACCTCAGACATGATTGTCTTTAGAAAAAAAAATTTTCTACTACCAGCAGCCGAATTTTTAAAGAGTCTGAATAAAAAAACGGCTCTGGGGCTATATGATATCAATTTTGAATTTAAATTGAGTGGAATTTCCTAAATTTTAGTAAATTTTTTTGATTGTGAGTGCCACACTCAGACAACTTTTTTTTATAATTATTCTGAAAATTTTTTTTCAGATCGATCTTTCTATTGGTGGGATGTTTTATAGATAGACTGGAAGTTAAATCTTTTTAAAAATTAATTAAATAATTTGCTAATATTGTGCGAACTACAGGGATGTGAATATATATGCATTCACACATTCATATATGTATATACGTATGTAAGTATATGTGTATATATTAATGTATAGAGGTTTATATTTTTTGTTGCATACTAGTGGCCCCTAGTGCCCCTCTTTTAATTTTGTTTTTGTTTTGCTTTCTTTTAACTCTGTTGGTGCAGTTGTACTTGTCTTTTTGTTTAAGCTTTGTAAGCTGCCAAAAAATGCAAATAGTACAATGAATGGCAGCAGTAAATTTGTAAGCCTGTGTACCGAATCTATGTAAAATTTGGAGTGTGTTACTGTAAGTATGCTAGCACTTCTATAGATGAATAGATGTTTGTTTTCTGTGTGAGTGTGTGTGTGTGTGTATGTGAGTGTGTATGCATTTTCCTTCTGTATTTTTTATTTATTTATTTATTTTTTGTACTTGTTTTTGGTACATGATGGGCAAAAGCTGAAGGCCTTTTCACTTAACTTGCAGTTAAATAAAAGATAAAAGCATTTTTAATACACATTTCGTATTTGTGTTGTTGCATCTGTGTTTTCTATTTAAGGCTACATCATGCAGTTTTTTTTTTTATTTTTTATTTTTGTAAACTTAAATGTATAAGATCATTTTTGTTTTAACAAATATTTTCTTTTAATTTTTTTCTTGACCATAGTGTTGTTGGCTTTCTTTCCACTACTTTTTTCTTTTTTAATTTTTATTTCGCATTTGATTAATGTACCCTAGTCTCATGTACAGCAGAGCGATGTTTTTTCATATATATATATATATATATATATATATATATTTTTTTTTTAATTGTATTGCTTTAATTCTTTGCTTACTAACAACAGCCTAAAATTTAAGGTGCTTTTAAATTTTTTTTGCTATTCTTAGAGGGAAAAAATATCAGAATTATTTTCAGTGCGCTTCCAATTTAAAAATTTTTAAATAGTAAAATGATTATTTAGTTTTTGCTATAAAAAACAATGAAAGCCATATCCATGTGCAAGGGTCTTAATTTCAGAAATTGAAAGCTTACAAATCGCAGTGAAAGGGAACGAAACTGCTTTCGAATATCAAACAGAAATAATATTTTTAATAAAGAAATAATATATAAAGCTATTTTAACTAAATTAATACAAAGAAATATAATTAAATATATTAATATATTTATAATTATTACAAATTTTAAAATCTGTTGAGAAGAAAAAGCAAAATTTTAAAAAAGGTGTAAATATTGTTTATTGCATTTGCGCACATTCATACACACATAGTTTTGTAGAATGTGTTAAAAATAACTAATTAAAATCGCACTAGAGCTCAAACTCCAACACAACATGATTGTAAGACGATTTCCATTTTATTAACTAAATATTTATAAGAATTTGCCTTTGAATCACCAAAACATATTTGAAATCACGTTAAAATTTGAGCCTTTGAAAATTGCAAAGTTAAAACACTTTCGATTAAGTAAATTTTTCCTTAAGACCTTATCTTTATTACCTCTTTTTAAAAGAATTTTAATTAGCTAAGAAATATAATACCATGCTATATTGCTATAGCTGCTACCTGTAGAAATTTTAGCTGCCTCTAATAAAACAAACGAAAACTATTTATTATATTGCAATTTCAATTAAAATTCGACACAAAAAATAACTTTTATATTATTTAATTAAGCAAAATAGTACTTAACCCTCCTTTAACTGAAATACTACAAAATACAGAGGGTTAGCATAGCTTTTTTCCTTTTTTGTTTGATCCTTTTTCTTACATTTAAAGCAAACACAAAAACTTGCAAACTTACAGCAAAACTTTTGATAAAACATAAAACAAACACTCCACTACAATTACTGACAAACAGGCACAACAACAAATTTAATGAATTATGCAGACAGCTAAGAAAGGAATTGAAGAGAGATATGGAAAGATAAAGAAAAACAAAAAGGACGTTGAAAAATTCATCTCACCAAAATACATACATACATACATATTCGTACATATGTATATCAATAACAGTATACGGGCAAAACTATCAGCAAAAATCAAAAATTTTATGCTGGAATATCAGATAGAAAGGAGTGGGAATGGGAATGGGGAAAACTTGCAAAGTACAATTAATGAAACACCAGCGCCAAAGTCTCAAGTATCATGGATGTATTCAAGCTAATTAAAAATTATAATTTTTTTCTTGTTTGCTTTTGCTCCCCTTTGTGTATTGAGATTGTTTTACTTAGTCTAAAGCACTATTTAAACAGCTTGTGTTCTTTAATATTTAAATGAATAATTAAAGAAATCTCTTCTGAAATATAAACAAAAATTATTATATTTTATTACAACGATTCTAAAATATTTTAAATAAATTTGTTATAAAATTTATGCAAATTTAAATTGAAATTTTTTATAATTCATATTTGAATGCTTGTGTTACAGATGAGAATGTGGTGTTGAATTAATTTTATTTAAAAGAGATAGACGGACATCAAATCCTAAATAGGGATGGAACAAAGTAGTAACGAAATTTATAATGAGAATATAGACGGAAATCAAATAATAAAATATTAATCAATAAAAAACAATTTTAAGTGATCTTTTAAAATAAAAAGAAACATGCCCTTACATAGATTTGCGTACGAAGCAGCTGTGAGCCAATAAAAAAATATTGAATTGATATTCCTCAAAAATTAAGTATGCATTCCATACATAAAAAGAACCTTTAAAGATTTATTGAAGTTCTGCAAAAAAATTAATTTTTTATTTACTTAACAAATATTAAAGGACATGAAAACTGTATATACATATTTTTTAAGTTGAAATTGCTAAAGGGAGTTTGGAATCTATAGATTTTTCTGGAGAAGCCATTTATTTGATTTCTAAAAAGTTGAAATTATCTATTATGTCTAGTTATTTAGAAGATAGGTGTTTTTTTTGTTGTTTTTATTCTATCAGCTCTTCTGTGAACCCTCACGCAGATGATGAAAATATTGATGAAATTAGTGAAGGTTTGGCTAAAATATGTATATTTTTGGCCATTACCAACTCTTTGATCACATTTCTTAATGTATGTAACTTTTTAACTATCTATCTAAGTATGTATGGAAAATTTATATTGCTTTTGTTTTTCATACATTGTCTTCTTAATATTCATAAAATGTTCTGTACGTAACAAGTTTATGTCAAGCGTAAATCTTGGACTAGCCCTGTTCCTAATGCTCTCAGTTTAAAATACATTTATACATATATATGTATGTAGGCTTAAATATTCTAATTATTTTATTTATTTATTGTACTTGCAATATAGTAAATAGTATTAAAATTTTTAATCGATAATTAATAGCTGAACTGTGCGAGACGCTTTGCCGTCCCTAAGTACCATATATATAAAATTATGA
The DNA here is from genome assembly GCA_963681545.1 of Germaria angustata. Taxonomy (NCBI): domain Eukaryota; kingdom Metazoa; phylum Arthropoda; class Insecta; order Diptera; family Tachinidae; genus Germaria; species Germaria angustata. The sequence continues at coordinate 52,211,138 of OY812998.1, read as the reverse complement.
AATATATCGTTATATATAGGAAAGTATGTACATACATATATACATTAATTAATTATAAAAAGCAAAAAATAGTCGTTAAATACAAAAAGCAAAACACCTTCCAATGATCTAAATTAGTTTGTTGATCTCTCTTCACTTTTGTACTGAAGCCACTCCTACAACTCTCTCAATTCAAAGCAGAGTAAATATTTGTCTATTTTTTTCTCTGCAAAACCAATTGGATAAAAACACATGCAAATTTTAAGTGCTTTTCACTTTTACATACAACAACTACATACATGCATGAGTAATACGTTTGCATGGTTATAATGCTGATAACTCAAACGATACTGAATTGATTTTAATAAAATATATTTATGTGATGAGTGTAGATCTCTAAGGAATTAAGGAATAAGTAAATACTATGTACCTTTAATATGGTGTATTAGATGATGAAAACTGTAGTAAGCAACTTGAATAAAAATTACCGAAATGAAGACCAATCGCCCAAAATGATTTCAGTATTTTTTTTTTATAAAACAATAGCAAATTTTTGCTAAAATTTCAATGGTCTTGTGACTTTCGGACATTGAAATGTCTGTATGGATGTTTATGTACATGTATGCATATTGCTTTAGGAATGGAATATGCTAAATGATGTTTTTTAAGAGGTTTTGCAATTATTTTGGAGTTCGAGATTTTTCATTTTTAGAATATGTAAAAATTTTGTTAAAAACTAATATTTTCAGACGCATTTACTTTATTTCATTTTTTATTGTTATGCTATATTATATTCGAAAATAAATTATTAATTTTTTACTTTGTATGAAACGTGTCATTAACACGCACATTTTAAAAGTAAAACTGCTACTTTTAAAGAAAACGTCTGCAAATAAGAGTTCCATTGATATAAATTTTATTTATTTGATAGAAAAAAAGAAAAGAAAAAGCTTCTTGCTTTATTTATAACCAGTCACAGTGCTCTTAGCCAACTGAATGGAAGACTAAATGATGGCCTGTCACTATAATAGTGTTGTAAATAAATACAATATTGTACTCTTTGTATTTAATATTGTTGTTGGTGCCGTTCGTTGTTCTGTTTTTACCGCATGTTGTTTCGCTGTTGCCTTCGTTATATGTATTTGTCATAGACTGATATTTTTTGTCTTTTAAAATGTTGTTTTATTGTCTCCACTTGATATCATTGTTAAATGTTTATTTCTGTCTGTCCCCATCGTCTGTCCGTCCATCCAATGCGATTCGTTTGCCTGTCTATTGTACACCAGAGACGACAAGAACGAAGGCGTCACAAGTTGTCTTGTGCGAATATCTTTCGCTTTGTAAATTGCCAACCAGCCAAACGACCATCACTGCTATTTGATGGTTTTAAATGTAGTTTGTTTCATGTTTTATTACATTTTTTACTCTTGTTGTTAGTAAAATTCATTTGAAGTTGTAATAAAGTTGATTGCGTATCTACAGATTTCTTATGTTACTCAATTCCATTTAACTCAACTCTACTCCATTCTACATGTTTAATTTTTATGATTATACAATTTTTGGCAATTGTACCAAATAGTCAAAATAAGACCTCATAAAGAAAATGCATTTCAGTTTTTTCTTATACCAGCAAGAAAAAGGAAATTTACATTATTATTTTTTTTCTTATTCTAGTTTTTGCTATTGTGTTAAATGTCGAGATTTCAAGAAATGGGAGCGAAATAAAAAAGGGCACGCACACCATCATTTCAAATTTGAAATTTAAGAACGTGACTACAAATACGTTCTTATAGATGAAAATGTTTAAGATATATACGTATACGATTCATACAAAGAAGTTTTTTTTTTTTTAAATCTGAAATGTGAGCATGAAGGAAATTATATTTTAGAAGTTTAAATTAAGTTCCGATGAAAATTAAAAACAAGAAAGTAAGAAATAAAAATGTATTGCTCAAAAGAATAAAAATTTTAGGGTAATTTTAAAACCAACAACTATTTAGCCTTAAAATACCCGTAAAGAGACGCTGAGCTTAATTTTGCAAGTCGGCTTCGTTGAGTAGAACTTTTACATGAAAGCTAGTTTTACATTACCATGTGTTATAATATAAATAGTCATTTTATTAGGTTTTTTCTTGATAAAGTCTTGTTAACAGGTTTCTTATGCGGTACAAACGATACAACAAGCCTTCGTACATGTCACGGAATGTTATTATACTTATTTAGTTTTTTATTAAACATATATATTAAAAGATTTCACATATTCATGTCTTATGGATTTGCAACTAAGCTTGGAGAAAATCACAAATTTATCTCAAAACTTAAAATTTAAATCTAATTGTTTGTAAGGATTATCGACTCAGGTTTAAAATATAACTGATGTTTGGTTAAGCGAATTAAGTGATCGCAGGGATTTACCATATGGCTACTTTTCAGTACTAATGTTTGGTGAGGTACCATGGTAATTAAAAATATTGGCTGCTAGGAACTCAATGCAACGATACAATTGTAGTATCGGTTACGATTAACAATGTATGACACTGCCTGACTATTATTATTTATTTTTTACTGTCCATTAAACTTCTATAATATTTAATTTGAAAGCATTGGATATTGTTCTTGTTTCTAAAGGACACATATTCCCTAATTAATTTGTAAAACACGGTAGTATTAGTTAAGTTGTTTGGACGCACGTATTTTAAGTCCGAAGTTTAAATTTTTTATAAATGTATGTATGTATTATGTATTTTATAATTATTTAACATCAATTAAAAAATACCTTTCGCTGCGGCAGAGAAAGGATTGTAACAACAACAATGTTCATATTTTTTATTATTATTCTTTTTTTTTAATATATAGTATTTTGTAAACTCCCAATTTCATTCTCTGGTTTTATTTTAACGGTACTCTGAGATCTCTCCATATAACGAAAGTTAAAATTTTAAGAAACAATAAATTTCATTAAGAGCCTAAAATGATTTATGCTCTCCTAAAATAGGTTTAATAATTAAGAGAAAAACAAAATGTTCTGTGATTGGGGTAAGATTTGTATATTTAAGTATATATACATACGTAAATATAAGTACATAAGTATATGTACAGTAGAATCTTAAAAAAGTTAACCAAAATGTCCCAAGGGGTATTAACTTTTTCGAACTTTTAACTTTTCTAAGCGGTTTTTTTAAGTGGAAAAAAGGAATAAATAAAGTATGTATGTAATATGTAAACAATTTTTTTAGATACCAAATGTTACATTTTTATTAAAAGACTTACATATATAATAGTTTTCATTATTACAAAAAAGAAACTTAGGTTTAGTTTGTACTGGGTGTTCAATTTCACAGTCCCGCTCAGTTTTTTTGTTCGCATAAAAATAGTTTATAGAGGTTTAAAGAAGCAGCCAAGGCTCGTTTGTTTCTTTTCTTTTGTATAATAGCTCTTGATCATTTTCGTGCGCATATTGATTAGGTCTGACACATGATTTGCATCATTGTTGCTATCAAACCATTTTAAAACGCTATTGATGCTTTCAACTGCTTTCGAGAAACCGTCTTTAGATGTATACGCTCTAAAAAGTTAACTGAAAAGTTAACTTTTTAGAGCTGCACGTGGATTATGAACAACTGTTAACTTATCCGCGTGTTTAACTTTTATGAGAGTTAACTTTTCTAAGATTCTACTGTATATATTATGTGCTCGTATTTTCTTTTTTTTGTGTATTTTATATACACATTCATATGTATATACTTAGATAAATATGTACGTACATATGTATGTATCCAGTCAGCAAAATAGTCCGATATCGCCTGGAAAATTTGTGACTATTCTTAAAGACTTCATACAGATTTCAGTCAGACATTATACATACATATGTATATACGACTTGTCTGTCGTCAGGTTTCTGTCAGACATTATACATGCATACATACATATGCATATGCGCTTTCTGATCGAATTTTTATGACTATGATGGAGTCATTTTATTTATTTGTGTGCAACGATACGTCTCGTTGATTTCAGATTTCGTGTAGATGCTTCTATCTACAACAAGCGCGGTATTACAATAAACACTATAATACAAAAATACAAACATTTTTATTTTTGTGTGTAAAATTTCCTCCGACCTTCAAAAACAGCTGACTACAGCACATATTATGGGAAAGTGCTACATTTTAACCTTTTAATGTCATAAAACTGGTCTAAGTCCTGATTTAAAGAAAATTATGTTTCTTTTACTGTTGCTCACTGTGATGTAAGAATGTGCTTGAAAATGGTAAAAAATTTAATTTATTTAAAAACCTTAAAAATTGTTTTTAAGAAAAATGACTCAGTTAATTTAGATGTGAAAAAGCCATTATTAGTACTACAAAACATTTTCCAACAATCAGAAAATTTCGATAGCGTAAATTTTCAAATCAGAGCTGTAACTGCGTATAACGTTAAAATATTAATATCATGCATTAATTCAATTATTAGCCAATTTAAGACAGAAGTTGCTGGAAGAAATTATGAGCCAGGGGAACTTATATATGTTGCCAGAGGAGAAGTAAGCTGGCACTACGAGTTCCATACCTAACAAATATTTTGCTTTATTTGTTCAGAACACATTACAATACGGGTTAAACAACTCGCCTATCTGGAATCTGGAGAATGTATTTAGTTAGTTTGGGGGTTGATCATTAGAAAATCTATGGCCAGATGATCTATGTATGTGATATTAACTGTTATTCCGCTATGCGTTTTAAACCTTTGCTATGAGTGCATTTAAAATATAAATTGATTCCTCGTATATTTGTATATTTGTTTAGAGAAATAAATATTTTAAAATATTCATATTTTATCATATTCTGCACAAGGACTCATATCAAGATGCTTCGACGGAAAGTGGGTAGAAAATTAAATCAATGGATAAGTCCAAGTGATAATATATTTTGAATCAATACGAGAGAACACGACAATGAATACAATTCTTGCTTTTGATATAAAGCGTAGTTGTGGCAGCGTATTGGTATGGTGGCAGACTACATCTAGATTTGTTATCCTTGATCAATACGATATTTGTTTCATAAACCATTTGTTTAAGGCTGCATTAAAGTTTTCTTCATTTGTTATCGAAACGTAATATCAAACTTCATACTTCAACAAAAATGTTCAAACCCATTGATTGGAAATGCGTATATATGCGTAACTGCCTTCAACACCTTTTGCTACCAATTGAATATTTTTTGTATTAGCAAGTAGTACAAATAAAAAGACGGACACACAACCATACAAAAAGAGGCAAATAAATAAGTGCTAGTTTTATGGTAAATACTCGTATGTATCTGCTTAATACGGTTGTTAGCAATAGCCATTATATATTTATTAGTTTGTCTGAAATACTGTCTACATGGTCGTAACTGTAGGAAAATTATAGGTTGTGACTTATAAATTTTTTTGTATATACTCGTACATACATACATATTTTTATTGTTAAGTACTTATGCAAAGAGCTTTGTAAATTCACTCACCCTTATCCATTTAATAAGTCTAAGTGGAATTATTGATTTATAGGGCAAGTGGGCATGTTAGCTGGCTGGCAATAATTTTGGATTGGTTGCTGCTTTGTTGGGTATTTCTTAGTAAGTTGTCCCACAAAGGATGTAGGCGAGTAGTAAAGAAGACTTAGAATATATCAAGTAGTGATTTTGTCTTCTTATCCTAATGTGTTTGCATTTTCCAAATAATTAGTTATTAACTAGAAATGTCATAAATATGCAGAGACCATGACTTGGAATAAATTCTCTAGCCTGGATCATTTCTAAAGGTGTAAACATAGTCCTGTCGTTATTGTAGGATGTTATCTTTTTCGCTGGTTACTCAGCTACCTTTATATGGACGATTAAAGTTAATTTTTTATTTTAAATGCATTCATTTAATATTTGTAATGTGTTCGGAATTCAAATTTCTCCATTGGACCTTGATGTTTTAATGTTGTTCATTATTAGAAAAGAAAGTAAAACTAAATTTATTAACAGCTGAGAGAACGTGTGCACATATTTTATTAAATTGCTATTGGTTATTTATTACTGGACAAGGACTTGCCAATAAGAACGATTTACTTATGCTCATGTGGAAGTATGTGATTGTAATAATTATTATTTTGAACACAACAATACTTTTATTTAAAATGCATGGATACTACTTATTTTTTTTTTTTTCTAAAAAATTATTTTCAAAAATGAGAATAGGGTTTCACAGATTTGTACAAGTAATTTAGATTTTTGGTGTAAATTTTGTCAACTTGACTTTGACGGGCTTATAATATCAACATATAAAACCGTCTGGTCTCGTGTAAGATTTTTTTTATTAATAAGCACTCTGGCACTTAAAATACTTTGTATTTTCTGAAGGATGTGACAACTGAAGGATACTAAAGCTGCAGTTAGTAAAAGGAATATTACAGTAAAATTTTTGGTTAATGGGTCTATAGCAGTAGACATAGCAATTTATAGGAAATCATAATCATTCATGTGCGTTAAATTGTCACAAGTGAAGAGAAAAACTCTCGAAATATTGAATTTGTTTTCTTCTGTAACTTTCTAATTATAAAATTTACAACAAACGTTAATGTAAGAAAGTAAAAGATAATGTAATTATCTGAAAGAGATTCTAACACAATTTTGATATTCGTTTTAATTCACAAAATTGCATCCTTATTTTTAAGACAGCGCTTAAAATGAATCTCCACTGTATCCGAAAACTCCATTTCAAGTTTACGATCACATTTGTAACCAAATAAAAAAGTACATTGTTTTTTATATAAAATGCCAAAAATTCCAAAAATTCTTCGTGCGAAGTTATTGGGAGAGAACACCACAAATAATTCTCAAAAATAGTCATTGTCGAATTAAATACAAATGTATGTTTTACTTATGTTTCTGTTGCGTAAATTGAAAGTTAAATTTCAAATACTATTTCATTATAATTTCTTTGTAATTAAAGTTGCTACCAGCGCTTGCGTATTAAATTAACTTTTCTAGGTATTTTTTTTCTTTCAAAATATCTAGATGACTAAAACCTCTATACTAAAAGCAATAAAAATATACGTGATTACATTTTCAGTGAAAAGGACTTGTTTAAAAATGTAGTTTCCTACGAAATTTTAATGGATTTTTTTTTATCATTTGTAGACGTTTGTCGGTCAGATTATCAGTCAGATTTAATCAACGTTCATTAAGTATGTGGGCTGCCTGAAGCTATTATTGCAAATTTTTTACGAGCTTAATATAAATTCAAAAAAAAAATAGAAATATAATATGACTAATATTTATATGCTGAAAGACTTTTTTAATGAAATTATGTTCTAATGGACAAACTGCTGAAATTTAATGGGGGTTTTTTTAATCATTTGTAACCCAATCAGCTACTTTTTGCATTTTTGTTAAGTTAATTAACCTTTTTGGGCAAGTGTCAGCTGTATTTTTAGCATAATTTTGGTGCTCTCATGCTATATTATATTTATAAGGAAAACCAACGTTTTAAAATTAAATATTTTTCCAACATCTGCTGCCTCATAAAAGCGTACGTGTGTTTGCTGTTATTATCACCGAAATGCAAAGCAACAACATAATTATGTATGAAAAAGAGTGTGCTAAACATTTCTTGTTTTCCCAAAAACCTAAAAGGGTAATTATACAGCTGAGAGTTAAATTTCCAACTTCGTATTCAAGGTTCGAATTTACATTTTTGATAAACAGACTTAGGTGAACATTACACACATGTGCAAGAATTAATTCATTTGTTAATGTTTTATTAATTCATTTATAAGTTCATTTTACTTATTTGTTCTTATCGTTACTAAATATGCTCTAAGTACTCCTTGACAAACTCTGTGTTGGAACAAACAAGTGGAAGTTTGCGCATGTATGGCATATGGAATCTATTGTGTTTATTTTATATTTGTGTGCTTCTAATTAACACTGTACGTATGTATGTGGTATACATAATGAATTATTTAATTGAATAATCTATTATAATTAACTTCTCATTAAGAATTTTCTATTAAGAATGTTTTCAAGATTGTGGCTTCTTTTGAAATAGTATTGTAAAGAGTTTTCCATGAAATCAAAAGTATGATGTGTATGTAAATGTGTTTTCAATGCGTAGTTAATTTATAGAAACTTTGCAAATAGTTCTATTGGTTTATCGATATTACGTTAACTAAAATATGTAGAGTTTTGTTATTGATAATTAAAGCTCGACTAGGGACAAAAACATTTAATTGAATTTTCAGGGTTGTTGTCGCAAAAGAATAAAAAATATGTGAATTTTTCAAGAAATTGTATAAAATGAATTTCCAAATCAAATAGAGAGCTTTAAGTCTAAACTAAAATAACTCCGCATGAAATTTATAATTTTGACAGCCTCATATTGTAAAATGAAATTTTTCTAAAGGTTTTGAAATATAAAGGGAAAAAATCCCAATTTGAAACAAATTGAAACATTTAAAGACGTTGCGTTGTGCAAAATGAAACCCATGTTCGTTTTACTGAAAATGTTTAACATGTCCATTAAAAATTTTATTAAAAAATCCATCTATAACTCTAAGTACAAACACTTAATTCCATTACAGGATTTCATGCTCTTTTCTATTAGGTTTCCTCTCAATAAAGAGCAAAAAGTTCTATTTAAAAGGGCAAAATATTTTGGCCTTTTTTTATTAAGAAAACGCCAAAAGCACAATTTGAAGAAAGTTGCAAATGAAATTAAGTACTTCAGGTCAAGTTCAGAAAATTATGACTAAAATGAAGAAACTTGTTTTGCTATAGACATAAGAGGTTGAATGTCTTTAAACTGTTTAAAGCTCAATGACGATTTGGTTCGCGATCAATAAAATAATGGCATATGAACAGCTAGAGCTACAACAAACAATAAATTTGTATGAAGATATATATGTTGCTCATTTGGTAATAGAAAGTGCATAATTAATAAGTTTTTTTTTTAATAAAATTTTTCACGAAACGTAAAACATAATAACGAAGCATTTTTATCGACACAAATGACTTTTTAAGCGTTTCGTATTTGTCTTACAATTTTGCAAATTTCCTAGTTGTAAAATTTTTGTTGGCAGATTGTATTTGTATTTTATGTTTTTTAATTTGTCTTGCTTCAATTTCCAATTTACTTAAGTTATGTCCGCCAATCGAACGACTCGACTTAAGAATACTTTATATATTTTGAAATCCAAGTAATTTAAAAAAAGTTATATTTTCATTTTGTAATCATTAAATTTTTTACTATAGAAGTTTTTGTAGGGAGAGTTGTTAAGAAATTTTCAAGATATTGTCAGCTGCTGATTAAAATTTTGCGAATTCTCTGTTGAAATGGCTGTTTCAAATTCATTTTGTTTTTTAAATAATTTAAGAGAATTTATAATCTTTTTTCCTTCTACTGCTCAAAGTGATTTTTCTAATCATTAACTCTTTACTAAGTGCTTCTGTACCAACTGACACTCAAAGCAATAATGCCCATAAATAAAAACGAGTTAGGACTGAATTTGTTTTTATAAATTTCAACATAATTCAATGAAATACAGAAATATCATAGGAAATTAAATTATTCCCATATTTAAAAATGGCATAAAATATAAATTTTGGCACTTTTTCCATAATGAAATAGTCAATTGAAATATTTTATTGAGTTTGAGGTCTTCTTTTTTTATAAAAAACAATATATTTATTTTGTTTTGATTTTTTCCATATTTCAACACCTTGTGGGTATCTTCTTCAGTAATAATATCATTAATTTATAATGAAATAGTTCTCATGCAATAAAAATTTAATGTCTTAATGAAATAAAATCCAAAAGTTAAGAAATAAATCCAAAACATAGGAATGCTTTAGAAAGCCAAACCTGTTAAAGTACGTCTATGGAAAAGTTATCATTATTATTTTAATTTCTTTAATTTAATTTCGTAATAAAAAAGCTCGGCATTAAAGTATTTCTGTGCTGCCGTAAGCACTTTCTTTCCTGCGATATATTCAAGTCTGGCTTTACGTTCTAAATCATTTCTGCACTGCATGTCTCTGTAATCTACTTCTTTTTCTGGAATTTTTCTATATTACTGGACCTCGGCTGGTAACCTCGACGTGCCAACTCTGTGGCACGTCTTAGACTAGCTTCGCTCTCTGAAGTATTTCTACATTTTCGTAAATAATTTTTTATCCTTGACATGTCCGTTATCAGATTTAAAGGTTTTGGAAATATATATTTTTTGTATAAAAAATTATTAAAATGATGAAATTAAAAAAGTACCAGGTAAAATGAAAAAAGTCCCACATAATTTTCTCGATGAAATAAAGCGAACATTTCTTTTATTTGCTATATTTTAAGTATTTTCATTAAATGATCCTGATTTTCAAAACTTTATACCTTGTAGAACATCTCTCACATATCAATATTGAAAAAATCTATATTTGTAAGTTACGCAGGAGAGAGAATTTAATATTTTAGAAGTTAATATTTCAAAATATTTAATCTCCACGTTCAATTTAATTAATTATTAACGTTTCGCTCTATCAGTCTACTAATAAACTTTTTAGAAGGACTTCTGTGGGTCTTTGTCTATGCAACGGAAAACACCTTCCACTTCCCTAATGGATGATTTTCAATTCTAGGCGTAAATACTTTTAGAGAGATCAACAAATTTTTTCCGAAGCAACAAATGTTCTGTGTGGTCTTAGGTATGACTTTAAATAAGGTTTAGTTAAAGTTTCAGATCCAAATGCATTACGTATGAAATGCCATTATGAATTTTTTTTTTAATATTTTTAAATAAATCTATACAGTTTCGCAAATTTTTAATAGCTTTTATTATACAAATCTGGCTCACATGTAATAAAATATGCCATTTCAGATCATTATACATATATAATATATATTTGTTTGTAAAATTTGTATAACGTCCCAATACAAGGTTGTACAATCACACAGAGACTATATTTAGTTGAAATATACGAAATTAAATTTCATGGTTTTTGAAATGTTGAAGGAAAAGCAAAATGAGTTATTCTTTCATTTAGTGACGCTTGCCATCGTTTACAGAAAAATGTGTAAATCATTATGAACATTCTGATGTGGATTAGTTACGCTTAAATATTTCAAGAAGTTTCCAAACCTTAATGCCACTTTCATTTGTATGAGCGTGTGTGCAAGTGTAAAGCAGATTTTTGTGTCAAACTTTAATTATACCTAAAGAAGAAAATAAATAAAAATAAATTGTTTTCCTTTATCAATTCATATGAATCTGTGTACATACACCCAGCCATGCATGTATGTGTAAGTATTTAACCTATATTTCAATAATACAGTGGGAGCATGAGATAGTTTATGAAAAAAACTCCTACTTGCACACTTACACATGACAGCAAAAGAATAAAAAAAAAATGAAGAAAAACAGTACCCAAAGAATGCTAAAGAAACGGAAAAAGGCAAGGAATTCGTTTGAAAAGCAGAAGTGAAAACTGACTGTAATATAATATGTAAATTATGTCACGTTTTCGGCTCTTTTCTTTTCATACACTTACATACCACTTACATAACTCTTCATTTGGTTGGCAAGTGCTTCTTTGCTGTTTAAATTTCTCGCTTTCGTCAGAAGGTCTGCAAAACTGTATCATTATTTAATTTAATGTAAAATAATTAACTGTGGTGGCTGCCTCACACACGCGTGCTGCCAATACTGAAATAATTTTGTGACTTCCTCTTCTCCCACTTATTTATTATTATTTTTCCTTTAATTTTTCCCTCCAAATATACACCAAATGAGGAAAAAGGAAAAAAAAACAGAAAAAGGTAGCTGCAAAAAAGTAGGATACACATGGATGTAAGAGTGTAGTGTTGCTAGTACATGCAGTACATACGTTCTACTTAAGACTTGAAGTTGACTGATGACGTGACACGTACTTTGAACGATATAAAAGGATAAAAATTGAGCGAAAAAATTATATAAAACGACCAAGAAATGCAAAAGTTAAGCAAAAAAAAAAAAAAAAAAACAAATAATAATAATAATAAAAAATTTGGTGAAAAATTGAAAAAATATACGTTTTAACATTTTCACATTGTTAAATATGTACTTATGCATTCATATTAAGTATCCAAAGTTCTCATACTAGAAATAAAGCGAACCTTGGCAAGTGTGTGCGAAGCATGAGAGGAAGGAACCAAGTCAATAGTAGCGGAAACGGATGTCAATTATTAGCTTAATGAGTTTCATGTGGAAGTAATGAACATTTTTACAAACTTCTTTTTAAATTTATCATCTCAATTTTATTGTCTTTTTTTGTTGGCATTTGTGTTTAATAGTAATGGATTTTGTGTCTTCTTTTTATATATTTATGATATTATTTTATTATTAGAAAAAAATTGTGCCCCATATATTTTTTCAGGAAATTGTTGAAAGTGCAACAGATTAATAAGGTATTAAATGGTATTAGAAAATAAAAACAACTTGTAATCAGAAGGTGATGAACATTCGAATCTTGTCGAATAATTTTAACACAGTGTTGTCATTGCAAGATTTTCTCTTTTCTGGATCTTGTTCATTGGAACCGAAGTCATGTTCAAGATGTTATTAAATAATTTTTTGCTTTATTTTACGCGCCATTCGAAAATCATTACAATTACAGATGTTCACATAATCAAATTTATTTTATTGATATTTTTGTAGCCTAGACTTGAATTCAAACCTCGAAATATTATTTTATCACGACATGTTCAACCCCTTAGCAACAGAAAGTAAAATAAGCTGAATAAAATAAATAATTCTAGTGTCCCGTGAATGAGATTAATAAACACTTCAAATACTTCAAGTACAAATATAAAAAAAAAATCAGTATGATACTAAGCAAATCGCACAGTACTCCACTATAATAGAAAAATAAAATGAACCATAACGGTTACACAAGAACTATCCACAAAGATGGGAGAAAGCAACGCCAGCAGTTACGCTCTCAGAGGAGGGAAAAAGTAAAAACCTTCTCTAAGCTGGGCGAAAAGAAAGAACATCCGTCTCCTTCTTCCTAAATATAAATACTATAGGAATAGCCAAGCCAATAATTCCCACGTGATTGTGACCCTGTAGGGAGAGAGAGAGACAGGCCAACAGTCCGTCTCTATACCCCAGCGATAAAACAGAAATGCCAAGCCAACTTGTTTTAGTGCGCTTATAAGAAAAGCCAAGCCAACAGTTCTTATAAGATCGCTTCCCTTCTAGACACTTAGAAACTAACCGTCCGGCATTTTATACTAGTCACAGCAGTCACACACACAGGGCATACATGCGTGCGTGTGCACATAAGCAACTGCTGTGACATATTACACCGCTGGTGCTGGATTATATTTTCCTATCAAGGTGGTAAATACAATAAATTCAAACTAACGAAATGAAATAAAATTTACATAGAAAACTATTCTTAGGCTAAAATAGAGTGGGGCCAAAACGAGGTTCCGATTTTGGTCGTTGCAACAGTAACGTCCATAGGTTAATATTTGAGGATAGTATCTCTGAGAGTAAATGTTTCGGTAGAGACATAGTTAAAAAGAACTTTCTAAGAAATCGTGAATATGCAGAGGTTTTGATTAAAAGCAAGATTGATATTAATGCAAAATTTTCGTTTTTTAATGCACTGAATTATGAACTATCTTCAACGTTCTGAAAGGGGTATAATATATTTTATATTTCTTAAGGAATAATCTCTTTACTACTTGAAATAGAAATATTGAAAGGACAAGAAGTGAAAGTAATAGCTTCACTAAAAATTGTAGAAAATTATTTTTTCATGTAAGTCTAAGGTAATACAAACTTTTTTAAATTGTATCAAGATTTTCTCAGCTTAGCTTCCTACGAACGCGGGAACAGGTATTAAGCGATACATTATATGCAAATTAAAAAGTCAATCCTTAGAGAACCATTTGCATTTTTTTCACCGGATTGAATTGCTTTCATAGTATGAAAGAAAAATTTTAAGGAAAGTGAAGGTGTTTTCATATTAATATTATAAATTAATGTGAGAGAAGTGTTAAATATTTGCTGTTCGTCATATCTTGACTTCAGTTCTTTATGCTTTAGGTCAGGATTATTCAGGACGTAATAAATATAAGGTTAAAGTTTACAAAAAATCTTACAACTAACAACATTTTATTATTAAAATTTATGTTTTTGGCTTTAAAGTTTTAAGAAACGCTATCAAATGGTTAAATATAAACAGTGTTTATTAAACACTGTGATTAGATTAATACTTTCGAAACCATTAATTAAATATAACACTGTGTTGCAACCTGTGTTACTACTATTGTGTTTTCTAAGCTTGTTTAATTAAGCGAAATTATGTGTATGTATGTGTTATACGATTAAAAGAATATTTATTTTCGTTTATAATTGATCACTTAAATACTGCATTTCATTAATATTTTTTGTTTTTGATTTATCAAATCCTTTTAAGTTAAACATACATTTGAACATCTACTTGACATACTTGTCAATATTTGCTTTAAGTCAACATTTTGATACTTTAACGTACATAATCACGCAGTATAAATATATCAGTATTAAAATATACATACGTAATACATATTCATATGCAACTGTAAGGATGTTGTTGAATATGTGCAAATGTTTGTTTAAACATTTATGTGTGTGTGCAAGTATAAAACCCTTGAGGATAAGAAAAAGTTGTAAAGATACTTACAAATATGAATTTTATTTTAATTTTTCTTCTGTAAAAAAAATGAAGCAAATAGTCTGCAACTAAATGACTCTATTGAGCTGAAAGTATTTATAAAGTTTGCAATATTAAAGCTTCCATAATGTACATTTGAATGCTCAAATATACAGAGTTACACAGTCACAATCACTTTTGCAAACATTTACAAATATTACTATTACATTTCTAATACATTTATACTCTCTAGTTTGTTCATTGTTATTGATATTTTTATTGATATACGAGTCCCTTAGGATATTCAATACATCTAATGTGATTTAAAAAAAAATCATTTTTATTTTTCCTATTGAAGTGATTGATTTGTGATAAAAGATGATTGAAATGGAAATTTTTCGATCTAATAATTTTTGGAATTTCTCAAAGAATCTTGCAGTGAAGAGATTAATTGAAATGTTTTCGAATGGATAATTTTTAAAACTAAAATTCATAATCAAAAAAAGCTTCATTGTAATTATGCAAACTTTTTGCATTTCTTTAAACAATTTGCTTTGAATTGAGCACTTTTAGGTTTAAAGAAAATTTTTGACTCCCCTTATTCTCTACTCGCAAGAGGCCACGAACTTAAAGCTGAATATATTGTTTTCAACAAGAAATAGGAGCCTCAGCCCTAATAATTTGCCAAATACTTTAGCCACAAAAATGTTGCACAAAATTTAAAAAAATAGTTGTATATATTAAATTATTTGCTGATTCATAATCAATCAGTGATAGACTAATTTATTTGTATAGAAGTAGAACATTGTAATGAGAGTAGAGACAGTTGTTGGATTTTTTTTATATACTCTTATGATACTACAGTTATGTACTGCTAATATTTGTATGAACAAACAACTTTCTAATGGGTTTTAGCCTTTCAATGGGAAAAAGAGTAGTTAAGCGTTCTCTAATGAGCCCAAACTTGTTAGAAAAAAGCAGGCAATACTAAAGGAAGTTTAACTTTTTTTAAAAGAAAAATATTGTAGATAAATTTTGTTTTAGAAATTGATAAAAAAAAAAATTTGACTTTTTTTCAGAAACTCAACGTATTGACTGACCTAAATTTTTTTCCAAATAATCTTCCCAACAATTTATTATCCCATGTATCCTATTAGGAGTTTGAAATTGTCTTAAATTTTTGTCCTCTTCTACAGATAAATTTCCGACGGGAACAAAGTAGGTCTTTTGGATATTAAAGTTTTTCTTCAACTATTATTTAGGCAAACAAAGCCAATAACTTATGGTTTAAGCCAAAAACATTGTAAATCAGTGGAGTCATATGATTTCAATATTAAAGCTCCTAAGTTAATAAATTGTTATAAATTCAAAGGTTTATTTAACGTGTTGGTGCAATGGCAGGTTTAAACATACACTTTGGGAACCAATTTTTATCCGTTTAACATTTTTCAATGTCACTGTGCCTAATGTGGAAAGATTGTTTTTTTTTTTAAAGAAATCTTAAAGTAATTAAAATTATGTGGGTATGTAGGTACAATTCCTTAATTGAACTATTTGTTTAATTAAGCTGTAACACAACTACAAATATAAAGGAACTGATAATGTTAAATAAAAAATAAGTTAATTTAGGCATATAAATGCAAAAACCACAAAAATATTAAATATATCCAGTTGAAAAAAAAATTCACAACTATGTACGTATGTATATAAATATTTCCAGGAGAGGATATCTGATATTTTAAGGAAATGAAATGAGAGAAACCTTTTGCCTTTAAACTTAACTTAACTTAAATCGTTGAATATTCATTTAGCCAATTATTTCTTACTTTAGATGTGGTCCTGTTGGTAGTTAAGAAACGAATGAAATAAAAAATTGAAACTATAATAATTTGCCCACAAAAGCTTGTTAAATAAGTTACGTAAATTCTTATAATTAGACCAAAAAAAATTTCGCCATTCACAATTCGATTTAAGGCAGGTATAGTAATATTTCCTTAAATATATCAAAAATTAATATTTCTCCAGTGAAATTGTATAGGAGGAAATGTTTAAGGCCTAGACAAAAGACAACGAGCGTTACTTCTATAGTGTAGATCACTTGTAACTCTTTAGCTGATATGTCTTTTCTATAGCACGGCAGCCCTTCCAAAATCTTTTCAATAAACAAATACATTGAAATCTATATTCTGCTGGATATTAGAAGAGGAGATTTTTTCGAAGGTAAATTACCTGCAAAAATTTAGAGCGGATATACTCAGTGGAATATTCATAATGTGCTAAAAATATTTGGTTTTAGTAAATCTGTGCGTATACGTTATGTTAAATTATTTAAAATCAACGTATACGCAGTGATACTTCCAATAGAATATAATAAATTAAAAAAAACTATTGCGCGCAGTTAAAATTCTTGGACTGTAATTAACTTTGATTGTAAATTAAACGCTAAGTCCAGTCCACATATACAAACATTTTTATTTCCTCATTCTAAGTAATTCCATTTTTTTACGATTATTATTTCAATTCTATAAAATATAATCTAAAAAAAAAACATCTATTAAATTCCTTCATTAAATGCAATAAGAGTGAGTTTAAGAATTTATATTAATAATAAAAGTTTCCTCATACACAGTTTATATTAAAATTTCATGTTTGTATAATTTTTTATGAAATGCTTAACCTCCATTTGCTGTGAGTCTTGAAAAATAGACTACAATATGGGTTTATCTTATTTTTGCCGAACTAGTTTAAATTTGAACTTATTTTAATTTCAAAGCAGATAATGTATTTTTTTTTCTTTTCTATAGCATTTCTTTGACATTAAAAAAACCACAGTGTGATCCCTTTTAGCACCAGCAAATTATATGAATGGGATTTTTGCAGACGAACAAAGCTAAAACGATCTATAAGTTGAAAAAGAATGCAGTAAAAAATTTTATCTCAGATAATATTATGCTATAAAAGTTTTTTTCGTTAATATAAAAGTATTTTTAAGAATCGTATATAGCCAAATTATTAGAAATTATTTGGGATTGTTTTACATATTATTTCACTGATTTCATTTTATTTCAATTCTGTATGTTCCTAGAGAAAAAAAAAATAAGTCATTGTTTATTTAACCGCTTCTAGAAATGCATTACAGGATCTTATCAATTTATTTCTTATTTCCTAAGAAATTAATTTAATTAAAAATCTAAATTTCCTTCTTTTTAATGTGTGAAAATCTTTTCTGGTTCATAAAAATGCTATTTATTTATTAAACTGATGTGCACGAGTTTAGTTAAATTTCGACAATAAAAACATATTTGAAGTTCTCTTCCGAATCGGTGAATGAACATTAAAAAAAGATCATCATGCAATGACAAATAACTCCAGTATGTAAAAAATCTCCAGATGATAACGTCAGTTTTTCATGGTTTCTTTAAAAACAGTGTTTTACTGAGTTATTTAATAAGAGCGATTCGGTTAGTGATAAGTTTGATATTATCTGTTGATCTGTCATTTAAACAAAGGCAGAGTTGGACAAGATTTCAGGAATGAGATTAGGAAATAAGATAAGTAAAACCGCAGCTCAAGGAAATGTTCCCATACTATAAGGACTACTATTTTTATATTAACAGGGCACTATAGAGCCAGGACTATTACGCCGTTTCATGTATGTAGAAAATTTTTCAATAATATGGATGCTTATAAAGGCAAAATTCTTCTTTAGAACTTAAAATTATTGTCAGATTTCATCTATGTTACATTTTTCCGAGCCACAACAAAAAAAAAAGATCAAAAATTCCGTTTTCCTATAAGTAAATCTGCTTCGAATTGCATTTAAGAATGGTTAAGACATTATTATGAAAGTCTGCAGTAGATATTAGAAATGAAAATTAAAAAAAAAAGATTTGTTTCTAGTCAAGGCTTAAATTCCTGGGTTGTCGTTTAAGCTCATACAGCAACTCTGCTTAATTAAACTTGACGTGACTCCACTTCTTCAATCAAGTTTCATTGTTCATGGATATTTAGTGTACCTTCGACGTCATATGCAAACAGGGTTTATAAGGAGTGAGGATGTGTTTGAAGCGATTTGAGCGAAATATTGAGTGCAAATTAGAAGCCATTTCTTGCGAGTTTTAAGTAAAATTTTATTTTTGTTGGTAACACATTTGATATTTGTGTCCTTGCTAAGACTTCATAGAATCCTTCTGCACAAATTTAAAACTATATCGTGATGTTTGGTAAATTATTGCTATTCTCGGTAGATTATGCCGTTTTCATTTCAAAAAAATTTATTTTTGTATCAATAAATTAAAAAAAAAATGCACATGTCGCTCTCATTTAAACAAATTAGCTGGTTAAGTTAAATCCGTGCTAGTTGGTAATCAGTTTCCGCTTATTTAGGAACACTAAATTCCATTTTCCCCCTTTTTTAAAAATTGTTCAGTTTTATTTACAAATAGAAATGCCATTAATTGAAATGAAATTGTGACTTTTAAAAAAAGGATATATGAGGGATATCCATAATCATAGCCGTACTGTGATTTCAAATTATTTTCCTGCAGAAATATAAAAATTATATACTGCAACTTTTGTTAAATTTTAGTGTTCTTGCTAACTTAGTTGGGTCTAAACCGAAAAATTTCTAACAAGGATATGCGGGAGATCCCTATATAGTTGCAGTAATTTTAAAGAATTCTTGTGCGACTTTTGGTAGAACTTTGTTATTGGTGGTTTAGGTATATGTGCCAGGTACCCTTATCTTGGCAGCAATTTTCAATGACTATAATGCATAAATTATTAATTAAAGACTTTTGACGATTTGTTTTTAATTTTTGTTGCTTGGTTTAGTTTAAGTTGTTGTGTTTTTAAAAAGGGCTACACATATGGGTTCCATATCCTTGATATGATTTTTTTAAACTCTAATTTACTAATAATTTGATGATTTGTTGTTATTCCTTGTTGTTTACTTTGACCTAAATGACTTTTTTTTAAGGTTGGGTGGGAGTTATCAATATCCTTGAGCCAATTTTTTCTAGTCTCAAAGTACCATAAGAATAATTTCTAACCAACATCTTCTTTTACTTTTTCACATATTTTGTTCCGCGTAAAAGTACTGTGCGACGTGTTGCCCAGGATTGCATCAAGGCAATAACACGGCAAATGGAAAAAATTCTGTGACATTAATGTAAAGTTTTTAATTCTAATCAAAATATTAATTTATATATGTACATATTCCATTAAATTCAATTAAGATATCAGTCGCTAAATAGCGAATTCAATCAAATTCAAATAAATATAGTTAATTCGACGATAATTACAAAGAATAAAAAAAATCCTTGAAATTATTGGAGAACTGTCTATATGTTTAAAAATAATTAATTTATGTAGATAATTGTTTTTACTTAAGAAGTATTCCAATACCTTAAATATTAACAAACAATGATGGGTGTAGCGACCTTCAAAAATGTCGTTGTTATTTTTCGCCCTGTAGATTGCGATTGGAAAATTCATTTCTTTGGAAAATTTTAAAATGTTTTCCTTAATTTACAATATTTGCCAAACAAATAAAATATATAGATTTTAGAGATCATATATGTTTAAAAATGAAAAGCATTTACTGAAATGTTTTTTACATAAATTTTTTTTAGCAATAATGGCATTTTTTCTAAAAAAAATTATGTTGCTCAATTAATTTGTTGTTCAATTAATAGAATAAGCCGACATATTTATCACGGTAGTTTAATAAAGAACACTAAATTTTCTTTTATCTACGGAAAGGGACTTCAATAAATAAATTAAAAACATAAAATTTTTCGAAGAGAATGCAGTTGGAGATGGTTAGAAGATGTTCTGCTGCTTTAATACTACTTTAATTATGTTATTGTTGAGCTTAAATTCGTTTTGACTAGGCTCAACTGTAGCAACATTTTTTTTTTATAAAGTAGCAGAAATTTACACTTGTGGTCTGCGAAGCTGAGCATAAGAAAAAACAAATTATAGAAATAAAAAAAAGGAAGAAGTGAAAACGAGAATGTAGAAATTTTATACATAATTTATAATGCATTGGAGAATAGTCGTAGTACACTACGACGAAGCAATATAAACAACACCAATATGGAGGGAATTCACAAAAAGAGATGCAACAAAATATGTTTGTAGCTCACAACGCAAAATATAAAAATGTAGCATAAAAAGTACAAAATAGAAGAAAAAAAAACAATTTCATATAAAAAGAAAATAAAAGCACAAAATTATATAAAAGAAAATGAGCGCAAAAAATCGTTAAACCATGAAATGAATAAAATAGAAAACAACAAGGAGAAGCAAAGCATATAAAAAGAACTTATTTCATAATAGATTTTTTTTCCTACAAATATTTAGTATAAAGTATAAAAATAAATATGTTTTGTAGGTTAATGTTTAAGACACATACACTAACGTGTAAAAATACACATGAAGAGCATATTTTACCAATACAACTACAAGTGTTTGTTGCAACAAAAGAAAACTTGTGAGAAAAATCCCCTATTAAAATTGTTCAATTAAAAAAAAAGAATTTTTTTACTCTAGATTTTATCGTACTATTCAGAGTTAAAAGTTTTTATAGCGCAAATAATAAAAATACGTTTCTTCTCATTTACTTTATAAGTCTTGAATTCATGAAAAATTTAAAAGTCTTAATACCATTTACCCTTAGTTTAGTTTGAAATTCTGGTTAAAACCATATGCTGGTTTTTTTTAATATTTGTAAGTACGGAAATATTTGTACAAATTTTGGGAAGTATAGTTCTGTTTAGGCGAATCGGTGCATGACTAATAGTCGCAATTTCAGAGAACACTAGACTAAGTCGTAAAAACTCTCTAAAATAGTATTTGTTGGACCTGTACGTTTAAATTATCAAATGCTTTCAAGCTTAGCGGACAGGTTAAAACTATTAAAGGGAGGAACACAGAAGGCTCCATGTTATTGTGATGGATCGAAAAAAAACTATGTGATAAGCCATTTGACTGATGTATTTAAAAGTGAAGATGGACTTGATGTGGATTCCCTCGAGGAAAGTGTGTTGACGGTAGTTTAATCCTGTAAATTTAATTGATTTTAAAAAATAAAACAGCAGATATAAGAAAGAGGTTTATTTTTGTGCACGAACTTAAATTTCTCTGACAAAGTTAAGAAAAAACTTGGCGTTGTCATAAGTCCTTCTTAGTAAAATTTCTTTTGCAATCTTACTTCTAAAAAAATAGTGTAACAAAAGTTAGAGCAGTATAACACGGCCGTATGCAACAAGATATTTTACTCTAGCTTAAAAGTTTTTATTAGTCAAGAGAAACTTTGAAGCTAACGAGCGTTTGCAAAAAAATCCTATGCAAAACATTTCTTTAATTATTTTATGATTTAAGGAATTTTGTTGGTAACTCAGTCGTAATTTATGGTTGATGATGTACAAGAACTATTACAACTTCAACTGAGTAGCCAAATGTGTAAGAACGATTTATTAATTTAAGACAAACTACATCCAATATTTATTAAATTTATTATTCGAGAAATTCTCCAAATAAATATTTAATATTTTACTATATGTTGTTGGCTTAGCTGAGTTAGACGTGTTTTGCTTGTTCGGCGATTTGCTGTTGTGAAAAAATAGAATTTGCATCAAATTAAGTGCTGATAAGCACTTGAAATGTTGAGAGTGACATATGGTGATTGTATTCTGAGTCAGAAAAATTTTTACAAGTGCTAAAAGCTTTTCGAAGAAAATAAAAATTATCTCGTCCTGGAAGCTCTATCACATCAAAAGCATATGAAAATGTTGAGAAAGTGAGGAAAATTATTATGGAGAATCATCGAATCGCTATCAGAGAAGTTGCAGAGGACGTCGGCATATCGCTTGACTCGTGCCATACAATTTTCTTGCAAATTTCAAGCACGAAGCATATGGCAGCGAAGCCCGTTCCAGCAAAAAAACCGTCGAATTGGAATCGCTCAGGAAATGTTGCATGATGTTAAAGACGATCCAGATTTGCTGGTAACGAATCATGAGTATATGGTTATGACATCGAAACCACAGTCCTATCGTCCCCAAGGAGAGCCAAAACCAAAATCGCTGATCAGGCAAAATACGTGTAACTGTTATGCCTCTCATAAATAAACTATACAAAGCACAAACCGACTCTAATAAGAAGATTCATTCGAGACGTGTGTGCCAACATACACATTTAAAAAAATATCTAATCGATTGCATGTTTTTGCTAAGATAGGATAGCTTCCGTGACACTAAAATCTGGATAGCATAAGCATTGTTAACAAGTTAATTTTGCTAATTCGTTTTACCATAAATAAGTTTGTGGATAATGAGAATAAAAAACTACATTTTAGCTACAATTCTAAAGCTTGATGTATAAATCATCCTTAATAAGGGCAAATAATTTCATGTGTTCCAAAGACACTTAGTCGTGTCTCATTAGCTCACATTTCTCATAGTCATTCTTAAATGAATCACCTTAATCACCCTAATGTTCTTGCTTACCAGCAGAATGCTCAAACGTAAGTAGTCACTGGCCTAAGATCATTACTTTCATCCTTTATCTTGAATTTTTAAGTCTATTACATTGCGATCAGCGCCATTGCGCTTAATTGATGCAATATTATAAAAGATATTCCATCTGTTTATCTAGTTTTTTATAGAGCCTAAATATACTTATTTAATATACATTAATGTATATTACAATGGCTCCTATTTGCATGCTATATGAGAACTTCCTAAAGTATTTAAAAAAATTTAAATTTCGAGGCGTAACCATCAACTGTTTGCAATATTTTTTAACGAAAGACCTGTAAGCATTTCAAGAAAATCTATATCCTGCTGCTTCCAATCAAAATTTCTGGAACCATCTTAAATACCAGAAATTTTTCCACTAAATGGATCTATCAAATCTTGATAAATAAGTGAACCAGAAAAAGATAAGCTAACAATCTCATGTGTTTTTCTTGTTTTCCTCGTACATTATTTACTCAGATATACGTACAACGACACTTGCATAAAACTCTAAAAGCTCAGGTGACACACCTGCATATTAAATTAAAATAAATGAAAAAATATGCTTGATAACATTTATTCCCAAAAATAAAATATCACAAGTTGCACTAGCAACAATATGAAATGCATACTCAAGTAAATTTGCATTTTCGTAGGTAGAGTGAAATGATGTATGGAAAAAATAATAAAAATAAAAACGCACTTGATAGACAACAACAGCAATAACAGCAATAACGCAGGAAAAATTGAAGCAGCCATGATGGCACAGCACCTACTATAAACTTTCATTTCTTATTTCACCCCTCCCTTGACCTTCATTCTTTACAAACCCTGTCGCTAACTCAGCCATACAACGACAGCAGCAAAAACGAGGATGTTTCAAAAATTTGAATGGATGAACATCTCTTGATCTCCATTGAACTATAAATGCTACAAATGTCAAAAAAGTCAAGCATTTCATATAGCTGGGGTCACTTATTTATTTGTCCAACACATGATATACACATACATAGACACACACACATAAAAACATAGACGACGCATTTGAGCGTTATCCCAGCAATCTCACCCAATAAACATAATTTTACACGTTTGCCATAATTAGTGATAAATTTCTAATTTAGTTAAGTGATTTGTTTTAAAAATAAACTTTTTAAGAATTATATTTTTTCAAGCCTTAAGCAAAACATGTTCTTTAATTAGTTTTAAATTCGACGAACATATCTCGGTGTGTGTTGTGGATGCACATCAAATAATTCCTTAGTAGATCTTCAAAGTAATAAGAACTTTATGCGTTTGTTTCCTGTATGAATATAGTAATTTTTAAAATGAAAAATGCCTCATGTTCAAGCCATGAATTTGACGATATAGATAAATAAGAAGCTAAATGTTGAACTATCAAAGTGTGTTAGAATGAAATTTTTGTTAAAGAGATGGCATTCCACAATACTAGCAGCCACCTAAAACAGATTCATGATCGCTAAAAATGATAATGTAGCGACCATCAAACACAATACTTTTTGGTTCTCATAATGTAATATTTGGCTTCTCGTTACACTTTCCTTAATAGAAAATAATTTTTATAATTATAAACTCGAAAAATGTTGGACTCGTGTTTAAGCAAGATTAACTATATTTTCAGTATAAACAACAAAAATGACTTCAGATTCAATGAATAGTAATGTTTATTAAAAATAGCTAATTTATTTATAAGTCAAACCACACAATAAATTTCATCCAATATTTTGTATCAGTGAAATTTCGAACATTCTCAATATGTACACAATTTTTACGATGAAGTGTACTCTGCGAAACGCATATTAGTTTTGTTTTTGAATACATATACTTTTTTTCAGTATAAATTTTCTAATATTTATTAGGCTTTTTATGGAAATGTCGTGAAGATTTATATTATGGTTATATTATAGAAAATTTTTCAAATCGATAGAGAAATATCTAGAATGAACTCGTATTCCGCTACAGCGTTCATGAGTTGCAGATTAGCTCGTAAAATTAAGTACACTAATCTAAATTTGCATAACTAGACACTCTCTTCATCTTCGTCTGGCTCACAGTTTAACTATTTCACAGTGTCCTGTGAGCAAGTTTCGCTCAAGTTTGTAAGTCAGCTCTAGCACCACCAAAGGGCTTGCATTGACCAGTTTAACTGTCTACATCATATTGGCCCTGATAGCTCATTTCTAAAACTTTATAAGAAACCGCTTCAATTATCGTAAAGTTTTCCCATTGGTTTTTGTAGTAATATTCGATATCTGATGTTGATGGAAAAATGGTAAAATATTTTTCATTGCAGGAAATGCTATTTGCTTTCCTGATTTATTTCTTGCTCTAACTTAAAGTTCCCTTGTTACTTTGTAGTTACAAGCAGGCTTGTCAGAATTACAAAATCTTTTTCCGGCGTAATACATTCTTAATTTATTTAAATAGACAAACAGCTTCCTATTAAACTTACGTATTGTTGTTAACTCATGTTTAAAATAATAAATAGTTATTAAAACACTCAACCAAAGGAATTTTAATAAATGGGATATTTGGATAGTTGCGAACTGTTAAAATCACATTATATCTAGAACAAGAACAAATCACATGTGTGATGTAGAAGCGACATGTGATTTAAATTCACTCGATTTGTAGAAACAGGCAGGAGTAGTACTTGTACTTAAAATAGTTCACACCGTACGTATACGTAATATATTTTTGAATATTAAGTATACGACACATACACACCAAGTACGATACACACCTGAAATTTTATTCGGTCGTTTTAAAATCTGTATTTACAAAATTGTTGATAACTCAAAAGAAGAATTTATTTATATTGCTTTTGCAATTTGTAAAAATAATCTGAATCTGGTGATATTTCTTCATTTTTCCTACTCAACAATATTGCATTGAATGTACCTTACCGACCTTCAAGACACTATGAGTTGCTTTCTATCAAATACTTTAGGACTAACTATGCAAATGCTGATCCATTTCGGAGAATGTGCAGCCAATTTAACAAATGCTACAGAATTATTGATTTTTCCTTAAATCTAAATTCAATTAAATTTCAAATTATTACATTTTTTAATGCTTTATAATGTCTACGTTTTTAATGTTTTCAATTTTGTATGTATGTTTGTATGTCAAATTTCATAATTGTAAATTTTAAAACTTCTGTCTGTAAGGATGATTTATCCATAGACATGAATAAATAAATAAATAAATAAAAAAATTGATATTTTGTGTTGTCGTGGATAATGGCAAATGAATAAAAAAAATTAGAGAAGCAACATTTTATGATAAATTTGATCTCGTCATGATATGCTTTCGTTATTTCTTCATAAAGTTGTATTTTCACTTTCTAGTGCAACAAATAAAAGGAAGATTATTTCCATTGCTTAAAAAGGTAAGGTAATGCAGACGAACGGGTTGAAAATTTTAAACAACTTCTGAAAGTTTAGCGAGTCCGCTATTGTTTTATTTGTCCACAAAAAATAAATATATTTTTAAATTTATATGAAAACATTTTGTATCTTCACTCTATAACTAAAGCAGCTACTTTTACTGCTTCTTTATAAGTTCCAGGCGAAAGCCAACTCCAAGGAAGGAATAACTTATTGTAGTTTAGTACAATTTTTCGAAAAATGTTTTGGAATATATTCCAATGAAAAACCATTAAGATCGTTAGATATAATTCGTGATAGCAAATCAAGCTTTTTATGAACATCTTAAAAAGTTTTTAAATGTTTGCAGGGCATGATGAAGTATTAATGGATGCTACTGTGACTCTATGCGAGAAAGTGTGCGTGTGTGCGTGCATGCATTTGTGAAAACATTTGCTACACTGCACCACAAAATAAAAATAGAGTCATATAGAATGGCAAAATAAAATAAAGCAAAACTATGTGACAGAATTGTAAAAAGAAGAACCTGGCAAAAATATCAGCCTGAGAATAATGTCATATGCAAAATAAATGGGTTTGAAATGAGTGAGTGTCTGAGTGACAGATGAAATTTATTTATTTTTTTTTCACCCTAGAGATTTACTCAGACATGCAAACGAATTTTTTCGTTATAAGTTTTCCATGCATGCACATATACTCAGATAACGTTTATTTATTCCCTTCATTTTAAAATATTAATTTGGAAACAATTTTTGTCTCACTGCCTAATTTATTGTTGAAAAAATATTCAAATGTGTGAAAAAAGAATGAAATATTAAAAAACTTTACGATTTTAAAATAATTTAATTCTTTGCCCCTAATAGTATATGTAAATTATAAAATTTATATAAAATAAAAAGTCACTGAAACTATTAATAAATTGCTTTGTACAAAACATTTAAACGCAATTTTTTTATGTATGGAAAAACATTTAATTCACAACTGTTGCAGTATACAATTTATTTCCATCCATAAATTTTATATAAATACGTTATTTAGTTCTCAAGAAAGCAATTTCTTACCAGGTTTGTTAAATTTTGTAGCAAGAAATTACTTCTGAAAAAAACGGGCTTAATTTTTATTTTAAAATTATAAAGTTTATTATTCAGAAAACACAAATTTACCATGTTCCTTAAAAAAATACTGTTTTCAAAAGAATAACCATATAAATAAAACAATTAATATTTCGGTGATTTTTATAGGAGAAAACAAATTAATAATTTTTGTTCACACTTTTTAATTTTTTCATTAAAATTTTTTGCATGCAACTTTTGCTTGCTGAAGCGAGTGATATTGAAGCAAATACGATAGCAAATATAAGCAGCAAATGAAATTTCATTCGACTGCTTACCAAAGTTTTTACAGCAATTATTTCACTCTGCAAGGAAACATATAAAGTTTCATGCAACAAATTTTATAAAAAATGATAGTGATGAAAATAATGAAAATATAGTCTTCATAAAAAAAGAAAAACGTTTGTATTACACGTTAATACTTTTCTAAAAAGTAAACTGTGCCCTTCTGAGGGAGTCATTCGGATCTATTTTTTATGGAAATATTAAATTCAAGGCCAACGCTCCCGATATGGAGTGGAAATTTAGGAGGCTTTTTATGTTGTAAACTAATCGACAAAAATGATATTGTTTCCAACATGAGCTATAGAAAATGTAACTGACAATTTCCATTTCTGCAACTTTTTGCAATATTCTTTGGCAACCGTAGGATTCTAATGATAGAATTTTTATTGGTTTTATTTACTTGTATTCACTTTGGGAGAATATATAAGTATGTAAATAAATTATGAGTTTAGTCTTATCGCTGATACAGTTTCAACCTGAAATGACAAGTTTAAGACAAATTCTCTGCTTCTTTCTACTTTCTATGATAACAGAATGAAGTTTCATTCCTCCACGCTAGACCCAAACTTACTTGGGTTCATATTTTGATACTTTTATGATAAACTTATCAGTGAATACCAAGCCAACGAAAGAATTTTTATTCAAAGAGCAATTTGAAGTCTTCAGAAGTGCTGAAAAATCTAAACAATTTATATTTTGATGAGGCTAAAATCATTTCTTGGCAAACGACATCTCTTCTAGTCTTCTTGGAAAAACAGAAATTTTGAAATCAATCTGAAAGGAGAACTGATGTGTCTCTAATGGAATCATGTAATGCCGAATAACATGAATTGCATTTCCTGAATTAAACCGGATATCTATGTGATCTTAAATGGTCGATTCAATGAAGTACACGACTGACGTTATAAATAACACATCCCTAAATATTTAATGAGCGAAATGTATATGAATGAATCTTGGAACTAAAGCAAGTTCTGCTACTTTCAGTTGCATTAGATATAACAATGCCATACACGTATTATAAAGCTCAGTTTATCCTCATACTGAAATGTTTTTTGCAAGTTGCTGTGTGTACTAAATATACTTTAAATAAATCGAGAACATATACAAGATATAGAGGATAATACTAACTTATTGATAGTAGATTCATGGATAACGAATAAATATTTCAAATCATATGTATATTATAGAAAACTATGGAAATAGTTTGCATATAATATTTCAAAAATACCAACTCAGATTGTGGTAGCAGTCCGATCTCCATTTTTCTTACGAGTGATAGGAAAAAAATCGGAAATAAGAATTAGTTTAGCCCTAATACTCATGAATATTCATGCCAAAGAAACGTTAAAAAAACAGTGACTTAACGACCCAGCAACATATTGGAAATGGACATATACTCAGTGACTCCGTGAGAAAAAATGGAAACTGCTATTAAGGATTGACAGTTTTATTACTTTTAAATTATCTACTAGTAAATTTGGTTTGACTTCCTAACAAAAATCTTGATGAAATTATAAGAAATTTACTTCCATATTTGTATATATTTACATGAAAATTTAATTTTTCTAAGATTTTTAACTCAAACCATTATTTTAATATAAGAAAAAAATTTTGACTACCTGCAAGTTTTTATCCTTTCAAGCATGACTTGTTGAAGTGCTTTCTGAAAATCGTTTTTTTTTTCATAACCTGCACATATACTGTAGTATTCAAGGAATAGCATTCGAAGGAATAGCTCTTAAAAAGTCCTTTTTTCAAAACAACTTTAAGATGAATTTTGGATTCAATAAAGGCAGTCCTTTTTTCAAATCATTGCAAGAGGTCCCAATTTTCACCACTTTGTGACTAAAAATTGTGAATCTCATTGACTTCTTTGTTAACAAGGCTTTCTTATTCCTCGAAATAAAAAGAAAGTAGGGAAATGTGAATATGCTTGATCAAAAATTACCTTTAGCGATAAAATATTTTTTATTTTTTATTTTTATGTGTTCTGAATAGTGTACGTTTTTCTAATCCCTAGCAGTTATTTCTTTTAATAATCTATTACTTTTAATAATCTATTACTTTTCCATATCTAACACGTAAAGACCACATCCTCGAAATATTAGAAGGATGTGTCCTGTACTTTAATTTAATGTAAAACTTTTTTTCATAACAGATCAAAGCTTCGTACTAACTATTGATATTTAATTATTTTGACATTATAATATTGTTTTTTCTTTATTAATACATTACGAATAAATATCAGATTGTGTGTGCAAAAACCTTGAGCTTTTAAATAACTCAATTAAGGAATAAGAACTTAAGATTTTTTTCGCTCGAAATAAATAATTTCAAGGCTTGTGGAAAATTTAATTATATCATTGAAGTCATTCACATCTGTTGTTATTGTTTCAAGGAAACAATGAATATTTATCTGATTTTATCACACTTGTATTTCATATTCGAAATTCAACTTAATGCCACAAGTATTAAACTCAAATTTGTTTATGTAGATTTCTGAGAAAGTTTTTTTCAACAAATTGATTTAAATTATACGTTTGAAGTAATAATATGATCGCTGCATTTGTTCGTTTTAATTTTTATTTTTCTGTTTTTACTATCATTTATTAATTCAATTTTATTTCTGTGTGTACGTTTGTGCGACGCCTGTGTGTTTTAATGAACCCTGCTTATTAAACAATTTGATATGTAAATTAATTTAACCTTAATTTTATTTCGCATTTTATGAGTTGTGTAATTAAACAAAAAGCATATTTTTTAATAAAATACATAAAATTTAAAACTGTTTTAACTTTTGCATGGGAATGGCTACATCTACATATGAATATGATGTATTTTAGTAGGGTCCTTAATAAAGGACTATTGCAAACTTTAAAGGTAGACAAAAGTTGGAAGTGTTTTTATATACAAAAAATTTCACTCCAGTACTATCTACGTTATGCGTAATTGTTTACATTTCAAGAAATTAACATCTCGGGCACACAAGCTCATAGAAGAAGAAAAATATCCCACATACATGTGAGTTCTGAGAAAACAGGAAGTCATGTTTTTACCACTGCATTTCTTCATATCCCTTAAATGATATTTCAAGATTTCAAAATTTTTGCTTTAACCTTATCCAGGCAAAGTTCTACTAACTCCACATTGCTTCATTTTGGAAAGTTAAAACGATTAATTGAAATTTTCCTCGGAGTTTATTCGTTTGTTTTACATTCAAATTGCTAAACTCCACCTGATAAAATGTTCTGGAAAGTGCCACGCAATTTTTCTTTTTAAATATTCAAATTTAAATAAATGTGTAATCATTTCAACACCCGCGCATATCTAACAATTTATTTACGTTTTCTACTTGCTATGGATATTTCCTTTACTTTGAATTTTCTTCATGTGTACATTTGTGTTGTTGAAAGTTTTTGTTGGCTAAAAGAACTCTATCATTAGCAATGAATGCACTTGCAAATTTGCTTTTTACCCGAAAACCTCTAACTGAGCCGCATTTTATTGATGTTTCAATTTCCTTCAAAGTCAACATTACAAATTGACTACTTATTTATACGTCGTACGTGGTTAACATTGCTAAAGGTTCTTTTAAAATTAAATGTTTTAAGGCTCTTGGTGTTTGGAAATAAAATTTGAGTGCTATTATAAACTAATGACTTTACAAATAAATCTTTATTTGTATTCTTACATGCAATAAAAGACGAGATCTGCTTCATTAAAGTGAGACATGATACAATAATTTACGCACGAGATTAGCTGTTTTCTTTTAAATCCATTAAGGCTTTTTAAAATTAAAATGTTTCCATATTAAGTTTTTAATATATACATGTCACATACGGTGGTTTCCTTATATTCGTCAGCCATACCAGTTGGAAACATGAGTAATAATTGTTGTTTATTGTTATATAATCTTAAGTCCCCTGCCATGGTGTTGCAATTATCTAACCTCTTGAACCCTTGTAGGAAAATGTTAATCAATTGTTTGCAATCTACAAAGTCCTTGATATACGAATATTAATATTTGTAAAAAAAAAAAACATTACGAAAAGACGGCATTTCATTTTAATGTCGGAAAAAATTCCAGATTGTAGAAGAGAATACTGGGCAGGTATGTGGAATTAATAGCTCAGATCAATGAAAAAGGTATGTAAATAGTCATACCTCTAATGGTTATATATCACCCTTCTATGTTGTACTCTAGCTTAGAAAGGCGTTAGTTTTTACTTGAAAACCACTCACGTTGTTTTATAGAGGGAAGAAGTTGATATATTGAAGCTTTTTCATAATTACCAAATAAATGTATTTACAAAAAATTTAAATACTATCAGCTTGTCTGATTTCTATGGTACCACAAATGCCTTCGGGACAGTTCATGCAAAAAAGTGTATAAATTGCTATTGGTTGGATACTTTTAGATTGTGATTTTGCAAATTTATTCAACAATGTTCAGATTTGTTTTAGGGTTAAGAAAAAGTCCGTTCCATCCATGAAAAATTCATCAAAAACGAAATCGACATCGCAATGAAAATTCTACAGATGACTTATAATAAAAACTTGTTATATATTTATTTTATTGAAGTGTTTGATTTTTGAAAATTTGTCTACTATTTCAATTGGCCTCATGTGAATGAACTCCCAAACACTGTGACTTTTTTTATATTATCGGCATTCTTAATATGTTGCATATAACAAAACTTCAGTTTTTTGCAATTTATTTATCCTTGATGTACTGGCTTATCCTGGAATCTCAGGGTGAGGTTTTTAGTTTAAAGATAATGCATTAATTTGAAATCATGTATTAAACGTTGAACATAATCGCATTAAAAAAATTTAGAAATTTATTTCAGTAAAAAATAAACAATAAATAAATTTAAAAAAAATTAATATTATACTCTACATTAAAAAAACATATATGGATCAGTTTTGCTAAATATTCTAAGCCACTTCCATCACTTAAGCAAAATAGTTTATCAGCAGATCGTTTGCTTAGCACTGGAAATATTTTCATTACAATTAAACCTCATGCGTTTGTACTCTCGTTCCAAGTATTTTGCTATCAGACCATGTGGCCTGATAAATATAGTGTAATTCACATTGGTGCTTTAGGCCTTAAAATTGGGTCTCATTTTTCTCTTCTGAGTGAAAATATATGTGGATCCAGCCATATTTAGAGCTCAGTTTTATAGATGATCACAGCCTTAAGGGTCTGTCTGATATTTTTTTTGTTTAGTCAATGGGTCAGTATTTTTTTACAGTAACTTTCGCAATGTTTTTCGTCACCATTAACTGTAGTAGTTAATAAAATAATGTTGTCCTCAGATTTTGGACTTTTTTTAAAGTAATTCCCATAGGTTCTCCTACCCTGGAGTTAAATTTTTCGCCTCTAGTTTCTCGAGGAATTACTAAAATTTTAATATAAATTAGTACTCCAACTTCCGTATTATACGTACAATCTAGACGTAATTTTTTTTAAGTAAGTTGTTAGAGGATGTGTTCTGATCTTGGGCACAAACGATTAAACTAAAACTATTGAAGCTAAAATTTAAGATATTTTTTTAGACAGTCGCTGACTTTAAATTTTATTTAAACCAAATGAATATGTAGAAGGAACCATAAAGTAGTAGAAAGTACGCGTGGAAACAACGCGTAACTAAAACGATGGAAATTTGTAAACCTTTTGATTAAGACAAATAAATTGACTATCTACTGTTAATTAGAATTGTGAACAGTTGAAGCTGTAGTAAGATCAGAAAAATGTAAGTCGATTTAAACATCTTGTTTGCCTTTAATCTAGTAGATTGTCCGAAAAAAGAGATTTATAATTGATTCTGCAAAAGGAGACTTCCATGAACCTTTTCAACATTACATGTGTTTAATGCGTCACCTCAGCATTTTTGGGATATGGTCACATGATATTATTTTGTCTAGCTTGTTAACAATTTATCCATTTTGTATATATTTTACAATTGGTTGTAAGGACTTTTGTTGTAAACACAATCAGTTTAAGCTATTTAAAAGAGAATCCCACAGTGCATCGCCCCTTTCCAAAAGAAACCCTATTAAAATCGATCAATTTCTATGACATACATTCGTCTTCAAGTATTTTACTAATGGAGGGCTAGTCTTTCGTGAATTGCTAAATTTCGTTCTAAAATAATGTCATATTGCTTTGGTCTCTTTAAGTAGTATGATCCTTCACAATATAAAGGACATCAGCACTGGAAAAATTCATTTTCTTATTTACACAATTATTTGTTAGATATTCGTTATATATTTTTTATTATATATATACAAATGAATTTAATTTGGTAGTAAAAATTTTTATTGAAAATTTTTTCGCAATTCCAAAAAAAAAACACAAAATTTTGAATGCCCTGTTAAAAAAATTGAGATCCTGAAGTTTCTCTATAGTGAACAAAATGGCATTTACAAATTATAAAATTACCCTCCCATTTATTCTTGGGCTTGTATCAGGTGTAATAGTTGACAATTTGTTCGCAAGAAAATTGCGGGT
The DNA here is from genome assembly GCA_963681545.1 of Germaria angustata. Taxonomy (NCBI): domain Eukaryota; kingdom Metazoa; phylum Arthropoda; class Insecta; order Diptera; family Tachinidae; genus Germaria; species Germaria angustata. The sequence continues at coordinate 52,176,611 of OY812998.1, read as the reverse complement.
TTCAGTTTATTTTACAACTCAACTCAACCGAACCGATAGTTCTTTTTTTCATAGCAATTTTTATATAAATAAGCAAATTAAATTTGTTAGGGATTTGATAGTTTAAATAAATACAGAGTTTAAACCAACGTAAAAGTATTAAAGACTGACATGAAATTAACTTCAAATAAAAACAAGAACTGAAAAGAATACAGAAATAAATATATATAAAATGATTCTCATAGAAGAATGTTTTAATTTTCTAAGGGAAAACATGTGTGTTAGTTCTTTGTAACTATTTGGTTATTTAATTATTTATTTAGTTTTATTTAAATGTTTATTATTTGCAAAACACTTCAAAACGTTGACACGTTACTTTCAAAATATTTCTCATCACTCAGACAATTAGCAAGTGTGAAAGACAAATTTTAAATAAGAAAATCCTTATAAGAGTTTCTAAATGTGAGGAAATTTATATGGTAAGCAGATTTGCAAAGCCATATTGTTTTTCTTCGCTAGTTATAGTGCATTACATACTGAGGGTATACTATTTGAAAATATATTACAAATGCCAATGGAATCACATTGTCTTTTGAATTATTCTACAAAGTCTGCCCAATTCCTCCATGACACATTTAAGCCTACGATATGTTTTCATTTTATTTGATTGTTATATAAATAATGAAAGACATGAGCACGAGTAGAATGAAAACTTGTCAACACTTAAATAAGTACTGATACTTGTTAAGTTTTCAACTCAAATAAATGAGTTTGCTGCATTATGTTATAGCAAAATTTGTATACTATTTCAATATGATATCCTTTAGAATTATCATTCCAGGACTTTGTATGCAAATTTTTTTTTCCTTGCGAAAACATAAAGAAACCATTCTAGAGCTTAGAGTATGTTTTGTGGAATATTGGGTACTTTTAAGCATCTATAAAACATTTTAAAATGCTGGTGACCAAAGCGATTTGCTTTAAAAGTCAAAGTAAATATTATGTTGAATTTTAAAATCAAGGAAATTATAGTTTTCTCCAATGGATCGAAATAAAATATTGTGATTTACTACCACCTGATATTTTTTTGTTTTCATAAATACAACGGTGGCATTTTCACATTGCAATTAAATCTAATTATTGCTTGGCCTCTTTACGAATCTTTAAAAAAATATGTGCGAAATCTTAAATATTGGGTCAGCTGATAAATATCTCTCATCTTAAATGTCATTTATTTAGAAACAGGTTTGCCATTTAAAAATGTGGATCGTTTATCAACCAAAAATAAAAAATAAGAAAACCTAATAATTGTTAAAATTTACAACAAACGTGACGGTTTAAATGTGGCCACTTTTAGTGCCTCACGGGGTGATTATGGTCGTCATAATCATCATACTGTGTAAGAAGTTTTCATGATTATAAAGAAATTTTTAATAAAATGGAAGCGCTACAAATGTGTTCAAGCCTACTATATGCATCATCGCAATGTTGTTGCTGCTGAAAATATCAATTCTGTTAGTGAATATGTGGCAGATAATCATAATTTGTCGATTCCACGTTGTTTCTGCAGGTGGGCCTATATTAGGGCTCATTATGGGGCATTTCACATTTGGATTTGTACGTCCATCCAAATACAACAATTAAAGTCCGTCTGACCATTCACAATGCAGTAGCTATGTTGGGTGCTAGAGCAACAGGCTTTCAATGTCGAACAACATTTTCTTCAGCGATGAAACTCATTTCCCACTCGGTGGTTAGGTCGAATTTAAAGATAAGGGAACCCAGAAGTCATCGTGGAGAAGACATTGCATCCGAAAAAAGTAACTGTTTGATGCGCATTATGGTCTGGAGGTATCATTGGGCCGTATTTATTCGAAAATGATGCTGGAAGAACGGTTACAGTCAATTTAGAGCGCTATGCTTGTATGATAATCGAATTATTTTGGACTTCAGTTGAAGATTATGAACTAGATGATATGAAATTTGAACAGGACGGTACCACGAACCAAACAACATGACCGATTTCGGTTTTATTACATAGTAAGTTTTCAGACCGCGTAATTTCATGCTTTGGTGGCGTCAAGTGACCACCACCACGATTATATTTCCTTCGCAGGTCCAAGCATTATAATACAATGAAAGTTTCACGGAAATCATAGCTTTATGTACGTTTTACTTTTGAGACCGAAAAATTTATAACCCGCGAGACTTTTTCCGCGTCTTGAAAAGAAACTGAGTAATAAAAATAATTACTTTACAAGAAACCTTTAATACATTTTTTCATGGTGATGGAAATGAACTCCGCCACTGAAGATAATTTTTTGATAGAAAATTGGATTTTCCTCCAACTTTCCTGTTATCCTATTGACCCATTCACAACACAAACGACGTTGTGGTACATCACCTGGTTTTAGTTATTGCAGCAGCTGTAGTTTGTGTGGTTTTATACCGAGTTCTTTGCATAAAATCTTTAGTGACGTCGAATAACACAAGCGCAATTGTTGACACTAGATGATACAGCAGTAATATTAGCTTCGGTACTGCTTCTTCGCATATGGGTTGGTGGATTAATGTCCAAAAAATGGAAACTGGTGTGAAATTTGGTCACAGCAGCTTTTCGGTTGGTCGACTATGACCACCATGAAATGGACGTAGTTTACAAAATAATTTTCTCCATAAATTCAATGGTTTGCAAGCGTTGTTCGTTGGTTAGTCTATTCAGCTTTTTTTTGGCATTGCCAAATGTCAGGAATCTTTTTTTTTACACTGAAAAAATTTACACTGAAAAAACAAATAACTGATATACATATATTGCAAGTTAATTCACTTCTCTATGCAACGTAAGTTACCCTTGACAGCGGACAGAAACTTGGATATCCGATGAGCCAAGAGATCCCAAATAAATCGCTGCAATTTTTAGCGTTTGGCCACTTTGCAAGTGGCAATTTTCAGTAAAAGTAAACTCTTAAATATAATTATTCGAGGTATCAATATCTGCAGCCACTGGGTAACATGTAATTCATAAACCGATATATACCAGTGACTGATTTTTCCAGCAGTTGACAAATATATATATATATATATATATATATATATATATATATATATATATATATATATATATATATATATATATATATATATATATATATATATATAAAGAATTTGTCCTGAGAGTCCGTAAAATAGCATTTAATTAAAAAGTCATAACATTCTACACTTTTTTTTTTGGGTTTTTTCTGTTCGTATCCCGGCATTCCATTGCACGCTAAAGAAAATAGTCAGCAAATTTGAAGCAGTAAAAAAAAAATTTTAGTCTCTTAAGTTACAAGCTATAACAAAAAAAATTATAAATAAATAAAAAACTACAAACGAGGATAACAAAATAACGAGAAATTCACTTATTAGGAAAAGTCAAAATATTCAGTAAATTCCTATTTTAAGAATTTTCATTAAACCAAAGTAATGGCTGATTGGTTTTTCATTTAACTTCAATATTCCACAAGTCGCCAAAAGCGTTTAATCCTCTTTATAACAGAGTATTAATATCCGGTTCTAAATAAACACAAACACAGCCACACGTACCCACACATCCGTACTAATGCAAATGTTTTATTTAACTTTGAAATTAAATTTCTAAAACGGATTCTTTTGAGTCTTATTTTGCAAACTCAATATTTCATCGTTGCCAAACTTATAATATCATTTTGCCATATGTGGGGCGCTTAAGTGTTTGAGTGTGTGTGTAAATTTTAAGGATACAAATAAATTAAAAAAGAAAGAAAGTAGAAAAATTGTTAAAGTATAAAACTTTGACTACGACATTGCAATTTTTCTCAGTTTTTTTTTTTTTTTTTTTTTTTTTTTGTTATTTTTATAATCTGCAGTATATTCTGCATAATTTTTACATTTTTCAATGTCATTTGTGCAATTTTCTTTTACAGTTCCACTGCTTTTTACAGTTTAGTACATTCAATTCCAATTTTTAGTGTGCGTGTGTGTATGTGTGTTTCAAAGCTATTAGCTAAGACGTCTAAGAGTTTTTAGTTTGTTGTTCAGCTTGCCACAACTTAAAATTTCACACACAGTCTTAAACTAGAACAAATGCAAATACATATTCAAATCGCCATGAAGATTTTTGCGATGGCCAGATATATTCGTTTAAAACAAATCTAACGAAATTTAGTTTGCTGCAAATAAATTTTGGCTACATAGTGTATTATATTGTCGTAGTATAGTTGTAATGCAAAGTTTATGTCTTCAGTTCCGTTTTTTAAGTTCCTTTTAAGAAATAATTTTTTGAGATGAAAAAAAAAGAAGGAAATTCAACATGTTTTGGTCATGTAAAATATCGAAAGTTTAGCAAAAAGCTGAATATATATATATATATATATATATATATATATATATATATATATATATATATATATATATATATATATATATATATATATATATATATATATATATAGTTTTGTATCAAAAAAATTTGCAGACAAAAGTTTTTAAGTGGAAAAATGCAGAGTAATGCAATGCAATTCTCACTGGTATGATTTTCTATTATTTTTAATTGAACTTTAAGAGAAAATTTACAAACTACTTTTAAGCAGGAAATGGCTGCAAACAACAAAAGTTTGTAATGAATTGGAAAGGGTTTCCAATAAAACAAATTCAGCCATTTAACAACTAAGATGACAGGTCTGCCAATAATACATATTTTGTCATTTTCGTTTCCTTATGCAAAAGACATCATACAAAAATCTGTTCTTCAGTATATCTGTTTTTTAAAGAAAAATGGCTACAATGGTTAAAGATATACCAGGCTATAAGTTATAACTTCCTTACTGATGGCAATTTCAAATGGCTCTATTAAATATTTATTTATATTTGTATATTTAATACAACAGTGATTCCAGTGATATTATCTGATCTATTTATTCTAAAATTTTTTCATTTATTGTGAGTTAAACTATTTATATGCTGCATTTCATTTCAGTTAATACCAAGTTACCAGCAGACTTCCAAAGAGCGTTCAACTCCATTTGTTTATATATAGAAAATCTTAAATATATTCGCAAATTCGCAATTCACAATGTATTGTACATGATACGTTGTAGAAAAAACAACTAAGGCACGTGTGCTATCTTGTAAGTTTATCTCTCGTAAGCTTTAAAATGTTCAGGTTTGACAAAATTAAGAAAAAAACTGAAAAAAATGAAATTCAAATAAACTAATAAATAAAATATGCAGTTTGGCTGTTATATAAAAATTTTCTAATGAAAAGTAATTGAATGTTTCTTTCAAGACATTTCCATTATTCTAAATTATGTAGTAGTGACTCGTAGAAAGTTACTTTGAAAAATTATTACTAAAAATCTAAGTTACTTGTACAAATTTTTAAATTCAAATTTGAAATACTTTATTTAAAATTTTTCTATCTTCAAACTAAATGAAATGAAAACATTATTTTTTTCAATCGCTTAGGGATAAAATTTATAAAATAAAACAAAAAAAAAAATTTAAATACAGGCAATTTTTGTACGCTTTTACGATGTGAAATAAATTCCCTGTAGTCAATAACTAAACTCTTTTAATAAAAAATATTATTCTTTACTTTTTTTGAACAGATTGAAAATAGCTTCCAAATTGGGAAATAGAAATCATAAAACAGAATATCCTGCAATGACAAAACTATGTTAAAATCAAAAGAAATGATCCGAATCCGCTCCCATTTCCTGATTTTAATCTCAGTATTTCAATGGTTGGACCCTTTTTTGCTGAGTAATAATTACAAAAAATTTTATTCGTACAAGCTGAAATTCCACTTAGACTAAAAAAACATTTAAATTATGTAGGTGAACAGACACTGTGATGTTTGAAGGATGTCCGGTTCAAGAAGTACAAATTTAAACGTGGTATTCACTCACCTTGTCGATGTAGCCAACAAGGCGAACATCTGCTGACTGTACGGGACTGCTTATTTGTAAAAAAAAACACTTATTCGCAATTAACCTTTATATCTAAAGGCTTTTCACTGGCCGCAACCCGTGAGTTTTTTGGCTACTAATAAATTTATATACACTTTAAATAAAAATGTTTAAATTACACAGGTGTGCAAGCAAATTATTTTTCCTTAAAATAATGGGTGATTCTTATGTATTCAGAATTGGACTCAGTTTTTTTCCAGCACGTAGGGATTTTCCGCAAAATGCATTTTTCTGTGGATTGCCTACCATAAGGCGTATATTTATGAATATGTCGAAAAAAGTTTTTTTCCTATTCGGCTTCATAGTTTTATATCAGAAACTATGAAATATGATATAGTATATTTAATGTTTTAAAACCTTGGGGTGCTCCATGAGCTTGAAACTTCAATTTTTTGACTCCCATTTGAGTTATTTCCCAGAAAACCTTGGTGCCGTAAGTGAATAGCAGGGCTAGAGGTTCCACCAAGACATCAAAGAAATGGAACGGAGGTACCCAGGACGATGGAATGTGAATAGGATGGGAGACTACAGTTGGGCGCTTCATAGAGAACATCCCACACAAACGGAAGAGCTCAAACCGGAATTTTTAGGGAAAAAAATTTAGATATTATAAAGAATTATAAATCCTTATTGTATATACATATTATTTTTTATAAAATTGTATTTAAAAATGTGAATAAACCACTAGTAATATATTTAATTTTTTTCATTTCAAAATGCATTTTTTCCTACATGTACTGCGGGTTTTGCATAGCTTTCATTTTCATTTTGCGGAAAATCCCTATGTGCTGGAGAAAAACTGATATTTTGACTCAGCGCACCAAAATATATACGATTCACCCATTACGGTGAAAAAATCTCAAAAACTGTCAATTTGCAAATTTGTATGTTCATATAAAAAATATTATTTCATGCATATTTTTTAATTCCCTTCCTGTACCACGTTATACAATTCTACAATGACTACAATGTTCGTACGTTTTGTCGATACACAGGGGCGAAAAATCACATATATTTACATTATCGTTATTGTAGTTTGTTTCAGCTTCCTTCGCTGGCAAAAGGCGACAGCTTCATTAATCTATGCCAATATACTATTATCTCTTATATTTAATTTACAAATGAAGCAAAATATATTCCTATCGACAATTACATCACTGCCATCATACAACACTTGAGAATTACACAAGAAGAAGTTGTATTTGTTGTAGCAAACGTTTACACAGATAATACCGGCAACATTTGTACAACTGTTGTGTAATGCGGTAATTTACAATTTCTATATTAATTTGTTAATGGTACCCCTATGAGAAATATAAAAATTCAATCATAATATAAATTCGATTTTTAAAAATTGATTGCTTGTTGTAGCTTTAGCCACTCATATGCCGATATTCTATTGGTCACTAAACCAAATCGTTACTGAACTTTAAGCAGTTTGAAAGGATTCAACCTCAAATGTTGATGTCAAACAAATCAAACAAAATATAAGAATCCTCCATATGATTATTAAAAAATATATAATCGTAGTAGGCTTAGAATAATTTTATACAAAATCCGCAACAAGCAATTATACTCAATATGAATCTATTTTATATTTATTGCAACATGTTGAGGAGAATATCCCAAATACTAAATACTAGATTTTGACAATAATCAGTACTTCTATAACCTGTGGATGTCTTCCTGTAAAAATTAAATTATTTAAACAAAGTCAAATACAAATAATGAAAAGAATTCATTTCAACACAAAAAATTTACATTAAACTAATCAAGGGAAAGGTCGAATTTTTTTTAAGTAAGAACTTTATCATTTTTTCAGTTTAAAATTAATTGAGACTACCCATGTCAAGTTAAAACTGAATCACGTTATTTTTTAACATAGAATAGGGCCCTAAAAAATTTTTTTACTGATGAATCAAATGACTAAAGTTAATACTTTTGTAAGTACACATTTTAACTCACCATAGATTAAACAAATAAAATTGCTTATGACTTGGATTCGAAAGTCAACCTTAGATGATATTGAACCTCAAATATCTTAAAATTTACAATTTGTATCCACTTTATCACAATGGGGGAAAAAATATCAATAAATTTTTGAGCATTGACATTATTGTTGTTCGAAATAAAAATAAAAACCACTCACACATAAATACCGCTTGGTGTTAAATTGTAAAGTAATAAAAAAAAATTATTTAAACTTATTGTCGTACGTGACTTGTAAAGAGTTTTAGTTTCTAAAACCCACCAAGTTTGCAGTTTTAATCCAATACAAATATAAAAGTAATATTTATGATTCCAGCTTGTTCGATTTTAAATCCAATTCCACCATCACAAATATTAAAGCAGTTTCTCTCTTCCAGTTGGGGAATACAAGTGTAAGAATAGAATAAATAAAAATATTTTAATTTTATTTTGTATCTGTATTTCTACAATATTTCGTGTGGGATGCCGAGAGATTGTAATTTTAAATATTCAAATAGCAGCACATAAATATCTCTTACAATGTAAAAGGACATTGTTGGTTACTGTGACTTGACTTTTATTTATTTTTAGTTAAAAAGACATGCCACTACATTTTCATTAATAACTTCTTAATTCCCAGAAGTCGAATTTAATATTTTTTATCTCTTAAATTAGTACGAATATTCAAAATAAAATTATAAATATTGTAGAGACAAGCAATTGCGTTGTTTTTTTTTAGAGATCTAAATACACTGAATAAGAAATTTAAATGAATAGTGTAAAATTGGGGGATACGATTAAAGATGAGTATATTGTTATTTAACTAACGAAATCATGAATCAAATCTAATCGGTAAAGTAAAAGAGTTTAGTAAAAGTTATTTTAAATTATTCTTTATATAAACTAAAAAAATATTGTATAAAATATTTTATTTTTACGAAAATTTATTACTCATCTCAAACAGGCGAGTTTGTTCAATATTATGCATTAAACACATTCGAGACAGCATGCTACCGACTACAACCTGTCAAAAATGGAATACGTGTGTGTATATGGAAAGATTATTTTCACAACTGCACGGCTATACGATTGCAGGTTGTTGTCCGTGCTACTTGTGTCGTGTAGTCAAATTAAACAAATTTCTATTTTTGTTGGCTACAAAACAAAAACAGTGTTGACAATATAACAAAATATGTAAAGCAAATTCCTGATTAAAAATATTTTAATTGCACAATACAAAAGAAAATTCCAAAATGTATATATTATAATATATATGCGTCAAGAATTTTTAAATAAATAAATTTATTTCTTTTATTGTTATATATCATATTAACTTGAGCCAAGAATACCAACATTGTTGAAGGGTAATAGCCCTTTTTAGCATAAAATTTTTAGTGTAATTTCTCTCAAAACTTTAATATTTTACTGATGATAAATCCTACAATATAGAACGAATAGGCTCTTAGGCTCTTTTTTAAGATATTTCTTTTTTGAGCGTTGGTGGGAACTTTAAAAAAGTAAAAGCGCTAAATATGCACGACTAAATGAATTGTTGCAACAGCTGTTCACTATGTAGCTGTCGTTTTCAAAATAATTAAGTAGCTGGTTACAGGGCGACATTTGTAGCCAGCGACATTTGTAGTCGCGTAGCCGTGTAGCCTGTTGTCTCGAATGTGTTTATTGCATCCTTTAAAAAAGCATTCAAAATTAATGAAACCTGCTTTAATATAAAAAACCCCACATGCTGCATATAGATAAATGTAATTACCACAGAAAACGAATGTGGCTTAAAGAGTTCAATTGACTAATTTTTGTTTTCTTTTTAATTTTTTTTTATATGACATACTCGTGAATGTTTTTCACTTAATTTTCATATTAGTTTGAATTAAAATCTACATATATTCGTATAATAATTTCTTAATTATACTTTACTAAAATGAGTTGTACTTTCAGGAAATTTAAAAAAAAAATAATATATTCATATCAGCACTTCTCGCTACTATTTATTATTGTTGTTCTTGAGCTCGTAATATCAAACAGCAAAATTTAGTAAAATAAACGAAGAAATCATTTAAATTAGTTTCCTTTTGGGATGTTAATTTAATTATTTTTAAGTGGCGTTTCTATTACTTTTTTACTAGTGTTTAAATTAAACTTTTGTTGATACACAATAGATTAAACGAAGATATGTATAACGTTAGCAACGATCGTTTTGATTTGAAGAAAATTTGTCAAGTTGAATAAAATTCTGTTTGATATTAACAAAAATTCAGTAGAAACATTTTTTTTTTTTGTTGAGGACTTACTTAGTTTTTCTTTTGATGTTACTTACTACATTTGGTTTAGTGTAGAAGATCTCATAGAACAACCCAGTACATAAAAAGTCTACAGAAGAGTCATGCAGGTCATGAAAGCTGTGTCCAATATGTTTTGAAAAAATAAATTTTTTCATGTGTTTTTTTTTTAATAAAACTTATATTCTATTAGAATTCTTTGTTTACCACTATGAATAAATTTTATATGTGGGAAGATTATATACTTGACAATAGTAACAAATTCTTTTTTATTTATCAAATTAATTGAATCGTACACTATTTAAAGAAAACCAATGTTTTCACGTAAATTTACAGGCATGAGTAAATTTTCTATTAAAATGTAGAGATCATATTGCCATAGATATGAAGAAGTAATTAATTGTTTTATAACAGCTTCAATATTAATTGACACGAATAATCTCTTAGACATAATCGAAAGGCTTCAGGTGGTATCTGACCCTTACAAGATCACATTCTGTGGCCAGAAACGTGCTTAAGTCTGTGGGCATAACATTTATATAACGTAGAATATAAGCTCTTGCGCAGTTAAAATACCTTTCATATGATTGCAAAATCAGAAAATATTTAAGTATATTTGAAGTATTAGAGAAAAAAAAACTTATCCTGGTTCATAGACAAAATTTGAATTATCGGTGTTATTGTCTGCATAATAAATTGCTTTATAAACTTAAACCCTAAATAAGCCAACAAAAGAAAAGAAAATAAGCCATACTTAGACCATCGTATATTAAAGCCTAAGAGATTAGGTTGAAACAGTTTTTGCAGCATTTTTAAGTAAAATTATGTTCGAAAGAATCTTTTGTGAAAATATTCCTACACTAAACGTACTTTAATTGGATATTCTCACAATACAATTTTTTTACTACAAATATGTTTGCTGAGCTGCAAAACCACACCTCAGTGCACTCTGAAGATTTCATGCTTTTTACGCATTCTACACTTTTTTACGTTTAAATATAAATTGAAAAGGTAATAGGAGTTGTCGTCCCCGGCTATCAAATCAGCTGATCTGTTCGCACGCTGCTTATAATGCTTACAGTAGCAGTAATTAGACTTCCTTCTCGTATTTCAAGAGTCAAGGCGTCCTTCGCTTCTGTGCTCTTAAACTTGCAACATACATGGAAGATAGATACACAGAACACGAAAAGCGTAGAATGCGTGGTGTGGACTGTTAGCTTTGATGTGGCATACAAGTATTCATATTGCATCTTCAAATAAGGTTTGAAGTCTTAGCTCTTAGCAGAAGTTTATTATTTCTTTCATGTAGTGGATGATATGACTTATTGATTAATTTATGCAATTAAATATAATCTTTATTGGATCAAAAAGAACTTGATTTTTGAATTGTCCTTTTTTATTCTTTTTCTTTCATAGAAAAATTTACAGGTTTTACTATCATAATAGTCATAGTTTTTGAAAATAATTAGCGTATATCAAAATAATAATATTTTACAATTTATGATTGAAATTGTAATCGCACATGATTGAAATTGTAAATCACACGCTAGAAAGTACTCGTACAATTTTGTTGCCAATGAGATATATGGGGCTTCTTAATAGAACTTTTTATCAAAAAGATGGTAGGCTTAACATATTCAATATTTAATTTGTACTTTAAGCATATAACAAAATTGTTGTAAGGATTATGACGCTAAAATTTTTGCTATTCCAAGGCATATTTCTTATTAATATATGTGAATTAAAATCGAATTTTAATACTTAATATTGAAATTCATTATTTGGGATATTCTCCCTTAATAATTGTTAAAACAATTAGAGTTTTTGCAAAATTTATTGTTTGTTTGACAGCTTTAAAATTTTTTAATGTTATAATTCAAAAACAACTAAACTGTGTAATAATTAATCATATTAATATGTTTGTAATTTTATTGATATTAACAGCAAAATTTTACTTTAAATAAACATTTATTAACTAAGGTTGAATGAAATTATTTTTCGCAAGTGCTTTTGTTATTTTAACTCGAATTATATTTACCATTCACATCTTATTCAGCTGTTAGGCATTCATGTCATTACAAACACCATCACGTTGACATGTCAGGGTAAAAATTTTCTGACATAAACAAAAAGCTACACTTAATACTCGTACACAAGCTCACAAACAATAATTTATGCTCATAAAGTATGTATGTATGTACGTATATACATATTATACACATATACAAATGAACATGTAAATTGTTAGTCGAAAGAAAGCAGAAGAATTAAAAACAATATTTCTTATATTGCAAACAAATGTTGGCAATGTTGTTGATCTACATACACATACATACTGTATATAGTAAAAAGTGTGTGTGTGATAAATAACTATCTGATGATATGTCACAAGTTGTAATGCGTTTTGTGGCTTTTCAGTTGCACTGATTGCGGTGCAGAGATTAAAATGGCAATATAACTATAGCAACAATGGCAATTGCACTAACAAAAAAATGTTTTTGTTCTGTAAAACACTACAGCAGATTTAAGTGGAAAACAATATTAATAAAAGTTAAATTATTTTAATTTATAAATTTTTATCGCAACAATCTGTGTGCAGGACTTTAAAGGAATTCAATTATGAAATTTGAGTACAAATTTTACTGACACTAAAGATTGATGATGATTTCATAAAAAAAACATAAATATAGAAAATAGATACACATGTGACATTTTGTACAATATAGTGAAACAATGCACTCTAAGCCCCGCAGTCTGGCTTTGTACCGTTCGTACATGAAATGTGTGGAACAAAAGATTCATGGTGGCAACCTGATGAGCATTTCCTCTACAAATAAAGTTTATAAACGTATACATTAGAAGATAGGTGACTTAAGCTCTAGCGGATTTTTGAAAAGTTTTCGATGTGTAGATTCCAAGAAACTATAAACTATAGAGGCAACTCCATTTATGTAAAAATAAAACCAAAAACTCGCTATTAAAAAAGATGTGCAACAGAATATATCAAATTTTGCTAATAACAAGGCTCAACTAAATATCTACAAAGCATTAGATGCTCTATAGATGCAATATATGCAAATATAGAAATGTTGAATGTTCTGAAAGGAAAAATACAAATTTTTCCCTTGAGTTCTCGAGGGACTCTGGAAAACGCATGCATGTCCTGTAACGTAATCAGAGGAAAAGTAACATTAAAAGGCAAATAAAAATCTTATTAAAAACTTTGAAAAACGCATCGAACAGAAAATAGTTAGAAATCATCAATGACTAAATAGTATATGGAGACTGTCCTAGTAGTTTCTAGTTCGATCTGATTAATGTAAAATTGCACAACATCTGAGAAACTATTCTTTAGATTCCATGAAAACACTTTAGAATATCTATAGAAATAACAATAATTTTTGAGGTAGCTGCCAGAACAAATAATAGGAGGAGATTATTAAACACATACCCAATTTCGCGCCAATGGCGAAATTTTAAATTAGAAAATCAAATTAGAGCATTTCAATACAGGAACTTATTATGGTTCCCATTTACCTATAAGGCGGCATCACTTTCGTTTATACATTCTGAACTGATCAAATTTGAGAAAATTGTAATATAAGTTTTTCCGTTTTTTTATAATTTTTTAATTGCATAACATGTATAAATTTTGAACAGTTATATTCTTAAATATTTTATTTATTTATATATTTACTTAAGTATTAATATAATTTAACTAAACATCACTAGTATCAAAGGCTATCGGAATTGGAGGTGATCTTTCACAGATGCAAATCGGCAATATTAGCGCTAAAAATTTTAATTACTAATGCAAATCTATATTGCATATAATTTTTTATACATACGCGAGACAGTTATTGTTTTTCAATATGTATTTGCGATCATTGACTTCATATAAAAAAAACTAATTGCGGCTTTTTGAAAGATTGTACGACCAACAAATGGTACTCTTTTTCCCGGCTAGCAAGTGTTATATAAATGTTATATTTAATATTTAGTATAAGAGACGTATACTTAATATTTAGGAAATAGATATTAAGTATACGCTTAATATTTGTATGTTCAATGCCGCTCTGCCAGCAATTTCAAGAAACTTTAAAAGTTAATAGCGCAGATGTCCAGCTTTTAGCATATTGTCTGCCGATGCATTCACTGCAAGTAGATGGGGTCCTGGAGTGAACCAAATTGGATTATGTTATTTCAGTCTTCGGTAAACTTTTGAATTATTAACTGTTTCTAAAATTTTATTTTTGCTGTTTTTAAATAATATATTTTTCTATAACGTATACAAACTATTTAATTGTATTCTTTAAGAAATGTTTTGGATAAAAAATGCTTTTTTTGGTGTTAAATGCATTTTTGGTTAAACCATATCGTTAATGCTTTGCAAAAATGATGGTTAAAGTCTATTGATGAGTTGGTTAGCGTCAACTAAACATCAGACATATAGACAAATAAACCTAACAAAAATAATACCAAAAATAATACCAATAAAAATATATTTTAGAAATATTTGCATTCTTTTTATAACAAAAAATTTATGAGAACAGTATTTTTTAAAATTTTTAGATAAATGGGATTCTGGAATTCGGTTGCCTAATTTTCGATTGCCATTCAGAAAAGATCGTGAAATATATGTCATAATCCTTTAAAAATACAAAATCAGACTCCTTTTCAGCACAGATATATATATATATATATATATATATATATATATATATATATATATATATATATATATATATATATTGGAAAACCCACAGTTTTTACTCTTATCATTTTACCTAATTGAACGTGAAATTACATCAAAAGGATTTAAAATCCTCTTCTATTCTTAAAAAAATGTGTATCGTTACGAGTTTACCTGTATTAATATCCCATTGAAAATTATTGTTTTTAAGCTTAAAAGTGTAGGTGGCTTCAAAATTCAGTTTCTGCAGAGTTTCAGGATATAGTCGTAGTGCTAATATTTCTGTAAAACCACTGTTAATTAAAATAATTGTGAAAAGTTTATTTAAGCTCTTTTTTAATATTCAATAAAAAAAACTCATATAATATGATTGATTTTAAAAAGTCGTTCTAGATATTTTTAAATAAAATACTAATAAACTCATATATGCTTGTATTCTTAAATTAATCATCAATTATTTCAATCTTATTGATAGCAGTTTTACTCGTGTGTAGCACTGGGTCTTGCGATGTCAGCACAAGAGTTATTTAAAATTAAATTAGCAGAAATTTTTTTTATTAAATTTTTTATAAAGAGAAGCAACATTCAGACAATTAATGTCTACTACGTAAAACGTAGCTTTTTCTGTGAAGTGGTTTGTACAATTCTGCTACCGTGTGTTTTATTAATTTTTATGGCACATCTCGTGTTCAGTAGACGCATTAACTTTCTTTAGCTGTATGTCAATTTGATTAATTGTTTTACTTCACCGACGATTCTGCTAATATTACTAATGAAAGATTTTATATAGCACAAAAGAGTATCAATCGCTACCGGTACTGTTCAGTTGCCAGCTATTTATTTTTAAAGTTTTTGTTACAGTTTAAGAATTTTGTTTTCAAAATTAATTTTCTATAAATTTTTCTGGGCATTTTGGAAGGAAAATATAAGCTCGAATTTTTAACATAAATATGTGCATTTATTGTAAGAAAATTCTATTTCTTATAACACTGTTAAGTGACAATAATACAATAGCACAAAATTTTAGATGGTTATGTTCAAAGTAAAAGTAAGTGCTAAAATTTTAATAAGAATAACTTTATTGTTTCGATTATATTTGATGGAATGAACACAATATGACCGTAATGATCATATATTAATCATATTTTTTCTTTATGTTAATATGGCTATTCAGCTATCAAAACTCTATTTAAACTTCTAATATATTCTGCTTCCAACACCATAGCTAGAGCTGGCTCCGCTCCTCCTGCCTGTTTTTTTTACTATTACTTGTTGTCTCGGTGTCTTCCTGAATATTTTGTGGTAAATATGTTTTTTCCAGCTCTTAAGTGATTGCAATTATTGATTTTATCGCTACTTCTGTTAATTACGGTCATTGCGGGGTTAATGAAATTGAAGTTTGCATTTTACAATTTGCTTTTACTGTAACTTTTATTACTTTAAACAAACATTATCATCACCAATAGCAAAAGGGAGCACTTTGTATTACAGACTTTCTCTTTATTTATTTTTCTGCACTAAAGTAGTAAATTTTCATTAAATGTGAATTTAACACAAGTTTTTGAATAAAAGTTTATTTTTCAGCATTCATTCAAATACTGCTCTATTAAGAAAGCAAAAAAAACATAAATAAAAAAACATCTGTATTGCGAGGCACTAAAGTGCACTGAACAATATTAGAATGGCAATCACTAGCTTCACAAATTACTCTTTGTAAATAGTATACTAGTCCTAGCACAAATAACCACTAGAAATTTACACCGTTCTTGATTCCTTCCACACACCAAAACATAAACACACACACGCACACAGACACACACACAAGCATATTATTGCACCACTATGGTGTGGTATTGTCAGTGATGTGTCTTGTAATATTGCAATCTTGTCTAACTGCTAAAGTTAAAAGTTTGCAATTTGTGGCAAAAAGAAAATTTACAAGAAAGAAAAACTGAAATGAAAGAGTTTTGTAGAAAAAAAAAGACATGAATAACTTTTACTCATTGTTTTTTAGAAAAAAATAAAAAAAAACAAATGGGGAAAAAATGGAAACAGGTAAAACTATTAGTAGTCACGACTTCTATACTCTATTTTCTTACCAATTTTCTCTTTTTTTATAGTTGTTCATTCTTTTATAATAATGAACCCCAAACAATGTATGGAGAGAAAACGTGGCAGAAAAAAATAGGAGTTTGTAAAATTGTTTAATAAATGAAAAATTGTAAGCAAAGTGTCCAGGGTAGAATTTTTAATGAAAAAAAGAAGGAAAAAAAATTTAAATTAAAATACAACATCGTATACAGCCATACCTCGAAATATAAAAAAAAAAAATGTTTCCTTGACTTGAACAACTACATTCTCCATTCATTCTACCATTAAAGCACTCACTGTGGGGTTGGGGAAAAAAGAACGTAAAAGTACCCCTGGGTATAATTTTATGAAAAGTAACGCATATTTTTGCCTCTCCTCCAAGGAGTAAATACTACTAAAAAGTCGCATTTTAGCTAGTGTTTAAGTGAGAGTTTATTAAAAATTCTAACTAAAAGCTTTTCAGTGTAAAGGAACATTATTTTTTCCAGAAAAAAAAGATACTAAAATATATTTTGTAACAAGAAAAACTCTAATAAAAAATGGACGTTACATGTAAGCAGATGTAATTATTATTTTTTTTCATACGGAAAATATTATTTTAAAAAGACGATCTTATATAAATAATTAATTAGTAATGGGAAAATGGTGCAGCATTAGGCACGGCTACATTAAAGCAATTTATTGGCATTCACTTCCATAAAATTTTAGTCTTATAATAAATAAACTTTAGTAACAGAAAATTAAATAACAGAAATGACTTAATTAAACTTTTTGCTTTACCTTTAAAAATACAGATCACCAACATTTTTTAGAGGGCTTACGACCATGGGCGAGGTATGGGCCTAGAGGGCCGTGGCACCCACCTAATTCTATAGGGTATTGTGGACGTATAGCTTTTTTCGATTCAAGAAAACACAGCCAATTTAGGAATAGAGATGTCTGTTCCAAGGATAGTCTCTCGTCAAACGCACCGTTCAAACCCCCCGTTTTCATCACCTGCTGAATACTGGAAGCGATCTATATACATTTCTTATATAAATTCTTTAATTTCGTAACTGGACAGAAGATTTAATGAAGAGAATAGGGTAGCGTTTGCAATTCATTGTTTGCACCCGTCAAACATGCTTTCTTTGAAGCTAGAAGAGCTTAAAGATGCCACAAAAACGTTTGAGCATTTTTATGAGTTGGATGATTTGGAAGGAGAAATTGAGCTTTGGTATAATTCTAGACAACAAAAAAAAAATGGGTAAAGACGAATTAGCCGACTTAAAGATGGCGAGTATTTTGAAAGACGCTGGATTATTTTATCCAAATATAAGGAAGGCGTTATTAATTTCATTGTCACAGCCGTGCACTACTGCAACTGTTGAGCGGTCATTTAGCACTATAAGGCGAGTAAAAACATGGTTGCGCTCCACTGAAGCTCGTTTAAACAGTAAAATAATATGCAATTTTACTTATTATGAAAAAATAAGTATATTGTATATTGCAGGACTATGTATGCTAAGCGTCCAACGAAGATTGGTAATCGATAAGAAGGACGAATTTTTGGAAAAAATTCTAGCAAAATTTTCAGAAGATCCAAGCAGATTACTCCTCAAATAGATCGAAATTGTAATAATCATAAAAAATCATAATTTTCGTGTCACCACCTTATTTCATATCCTGGCTACGCCCTTGCTTACGACTTTAACTAACTTCAGGTAAGGGGGGTCTAAAACCTTTACCGAAGAAGAGAATTATACCACTTATTATTAATTTGATAAGAATGATAACATTTCGTTCTCAGTGACAAAATTAATTGAATCACTAAATATTATATTTATGTGAATGCGGAGCTACAAAGAATTTCGTAAACTCAGAAAGAAATTTAATTGAAAAAATTTAAATTAAATTAATCCTTCAAAAAGTGTCAATCAGACACACAGAATTTTTTATGTTTTATTATAAATTAATATTTGTTTTTAATTTTCACCTAATTTTATAAAAATATTGTATAAAGTCTGACGTAAATAAATCATTTTTATCTAATCTCAATACGCAATCCAATTATTATCTCCATTTGTTTGATCAGAAATGTGTCCTGGAATTTATATTTTTAATTTTTCTAAATTCTGTACATGCTGGAGCGATACTGTACTATGGCTCTTATCATTCTAGAAAATTTAGTACCTTATGATCCGATCGTGCTTAGAGGGTTGGTTCGTGTTTTCAAAATGATAACATTTCGATTCTCATCAAGCAAAAAATTTTAGACATAAATGTTGTTATTTCATCGATTTTTATTGACGATTAAAAATTTAGTTGAGTAATGGCCAGATAGTGAAACACAGATAATTTTTTACATTTTTTACTTTCCGGGTAAAATTTATTGCCGGCAGGTTTTACTTATTTTGACTGTAATTCTTCGCGGAATAATTTAAAAATATTATTTAAAAATTCTCTCTTGGAATATATTTTAAATTTTATAGTAAAAAGGTAAAAAAAAAATTTCCAAATTTCTTTGCTTTGGCCTTGCCTGTTCATATGCGACCAATGAAATATCGGCTAAAGCCACAAGAAACAAATTTTGTTGGTACAATCTCCATGAATTTCAATATTAAGTATTGTGAAATAATATCATACTAGTCTTATAATTAGATGTAGGGTAGATGTAAAAAATTTAAGTGTTTAGCTCCGAATTTTTCAAAGAATTACAGTTGTTATAGTATAACCAAAGACTATAATCTTTGATATAACTATATTATATAAACACATTAGTGTGTGTTTGTATGTTTGTATATGCATTTAATTTTGTTTAGTTTATTATAATTAATAAATTTATTTAGTAATTAGAAGTGAAATGCAAATAAATGTTATAAAGGTTTCAATGATAATAATAATAATAATAATATCTTACCAAAAACTGACCAGATATTGCTTACAGAGCCCAGGGCTGATTGTACGAGTCGTCCTATTCATTAATTTTAATCTAAAATAAATTAAATTTTAATTTTAATTATTAAGCTTATAAATATTTAAATACTTGATATCAAATCAGAAAATTTTAAATTAAAATTTGGAATTTTCTGTTATTGGGTTGTAAACAGTCCGATTTCAGTTGTGTCTCTCCTCCTACCTGGCTCTCACTCTATCTCTATCTCTCTCTTTCCCCACCATCCCTTTATTTCTTCATCCCTATATTTCTATATCCTTTTCCATTGCGTGAACGCATTATTGCCTGGTGTTAATGTGAAAGTAAATAAAAATAAACTTAAATAACAATTCAATTAAGAATTTTTATATTTCGTGATATACTTGTATGTACATGCGTATGTATGTATACGTGTATATATGCTTTTCTCTAAAACTTCTTAATTTGCTTCGGGAGAAATATACACGACTCCTTTACATCTCTCGCTTTTTACATTTCTATAAAGTTATTTAAAAATCTAGTATTATTATTTTTTGATTCCGCCTTAACAGCAAATCAATTTTTACTTCCGTTTGTTGGAAGTCGTAAAAAAATAAAAATTTTAAGATCACATTTTAAACATAAATATTACGAATCTATTTATATTCATCTATTCTTTTTTAAACCTTCAAAAATAAATAAAAAGAAATAAAGTTTTATCCTTTTAACAATTGCCACAATTTGCAGGTTTTCGTAGTTTATTAATATTTTGATATAAAAAATTTGCTTTTAATTTTTATTTAGAATAAAAATAATTTTTTTAATTTTAAATATTAACGATTTTTTCCAAGAAAATTTGTATTATGAATATATAATCTAATTTTATGAAAAGAGCTATTCTTATATCAAGTACCTCCGCACTACCAAGACACATTTAAAATTTTAGTAAAATTTTTAACCATTACATCTAAGCCTTGATATGTGTCACAGATTCACGTCAGTACATGTCATAAAATCTAACCTGATGATGCTCTTTGCACTGGGTGAATAAAGCTGTTTAGCATTGTCCCCGTCGTGGCCTCCTGAGGCACACATAGGGTTGGATCTACAATAGGGACTATATAGTAGCAAATTTTCAAAAGGCTGTAGAACCATGTCCAAACACTTTGCTGAAGTGCTGGAGCTATCTAAACTCCTACTACAATAACGTCACAGCAGTAAGAAGACCCCTAATCATGGACCAGTGCAAACCTGTCGATTAGCAACAGCATATAGAGATATATGGCCTGAATAGAGCATCCGCGACACAACAACTAGCACCACATCGCAGACACACTCATCCTACCCATAACTCTTCCCGAGTATCTTTGTGTTTCAACCACAGCTTAGAACCTGGTACAGTATAGGTTAAGTCCTAGGGGCTCTTGGTTCCCATAGTACCAGATCTCTGGTCGAACTTGTGTCAAAAAAAGCATCAGATTTTATGTCTGGTGTAAAGCTGATGCATCGGAAGCAACTCTATTTATATGCACGCCCATTTCTCTGCTATTTCAGGGATTGCGTGGTGACATATTAAGATTTGGGTAACTGACCAAATGTCGAGCTCTGATAGACCATATTAACCATCCGGACGAGCGGACGAATTCTTTTTACCATTATTTTGCTGGTATGCGCTCCCGTTACCCTGTTATTTCAGGGATTTGGTAGCAACATACAAGGTTTTAGGGGTTATCAGAAGAATGGTCTATGTCTGAAAACCTGTTAACCCTATATCCCAAGATGCATAATGCCACCAAGACAGGATGTATAAGCCGTGACCCACGGGGAAACTATGCTATGCTAAAAGAATGTATTAAAGTTATTTAAAGTTTTCTTTAATTTTATATTCTTGTCTTACTAATTTCATTTCTCTAAAATATCAATAAGCAGGTGAATATATGATATGAAAGGTTCCTGTCATAAGTACTCAATTCTTTAATGAGCAATTCATTGCAACGACATGCTCATCCTACAATCATGTGTATATTAGTCAGATAGAAGCAAGTTTGTCCTCAGGATGTATACTTCAAAACACATTTTCCAATTTTAGATTTGCTGTCATCTACAGCTATTAATAGATCCGTCTCTGTACTATTTGACATAAAAGATTCCGCCGTTACTTTGTTGTATTTCTCATCATTTTCAATGAATGAGGAGCGGTTGGTTATGATAGTTTGACGATGCAAACATATCAAGTTAATGGGATTGTTGTTTATTGTAAGCAGCCACTAAAACTATTTGTATAGTCACATCGTTTAATTCTTTAACTGAGAAAATAATACTTAATATTGAATTTTATTATTTGGGATATTCTCCCAAACTAATCATTGACACAATTAGACCTTTTGCAAACAATGCATTAAGAAAGTAATATTTATAGACGTAGTACACTTGTGTTGGATTAACTTTTATTTGAATGGATTGATTTTAGTTTGATCTTTTTACATATTTATTTATTAGTTTATAAATTGAAATTAATAAAGGATTAATAAAATGTTTTTCATTTCGTTAAAAAATAAAAAAAATATGTGTATGAATTCACAAGTTGTTTTCGATCCTTCATGATTTTCGTTATTTTTGACCTACTGCACTTGGCAGGCAATATATTTAATTGTAAATAATTGTTGATTTGGAAACATAAAATTGTCACTAGTCGTAGGCTTTTATATTCGTATTTTAGTTTTACTTATACTTAAAATTTTCTCACTCTATTTAATTTTTTAAAATAAATATTAACGTGTTTTTCTTGTAATTTTTTTTTAAATTATACTACATATTCACCAAAAACTAACAACAAAATAAAAAAAAGTTTTTCATAGAAACATCGGCGGTGCTTAAATACATACCCTATATATATTTAAATTTGCTTTCCTTTTTTGTACTTTATTCGTGTATATAAAATTTTTCTAGTACAACAAGAACAATAATTTTTATATTGTAAAATTTTTTTGTTTGCAATTCGCTTAACTAAACATAAGCTCATTTACACTTCTTGGTAACTCCATACGAGTACCACTGCCATTGGCCCACAAACTTGTCTTGCGTGAGTGCTGTGGTGCAAAGTGTGTGTATTTGGTACTTTTGTACCATTTGTGAATTCATTGTTGTATGAAAATGCAAATTAATTTAAAACCACATGAAAAGTTTATTGTATTTAGAATAATATTTAACAGCTGCAAATTTGCATAGTTTTTTCGGTCTTTATTTTTTAAAAGTTTTTATTTAAGTTTTAGTAGACGAAAAAAAGTTAAATGTACAGATAAAACATAAAATGTTATACAAATATGATGTAATAAAGATTTTGGATTGTATTTGAAATAGAAGCTGGCTTAATTATCTTAATAAACATGTTCTTAGAATGAAAAAAAAGATCATCTGATATATAAAAAAAACTTAGTATTTTGTTAAGCTCCAGCTTAAGAATTTTAATTTGCTTATATGGTTGCTGCTCTTTCTTAATACGCCTGTGCTTATTAAAAGTGACTAAAAGTGAAAGGGAAAACAATTTTACACTTATATTATTGTTAGATTGCCTCACATATTATTAAATATTATTTTCTTCTTTTATTTCAGGTAAGTTTTAGACAAAAAATATCAAAAACGCATAAAAAGGTAATTGACATGCATATGTATTACAGGCGACAGTAACAATATAAAATGGAATTGAGACACATAATACACCAAATATAGCAAGCTTTTGTGTATAAGGAAGTTTTTCGTTCACAACAACTTCGTACAAATATTTCATACAAATTACTATGGTTATAATGAACTTTGTTTAGAGGCAATTTTTGACTATAACGAACTCTTGTGTTTTTAAGTACTAAATACAAAATTTGTTCTAAATTTTTAGGCTTTCAAGGAGTAAAAAAATTCGTAAATTTTTTTCGCTAATTTTCTGACGGCACCCATAAAGTGGCCAATATAATTGAATATTTTATTGTATATATCATTGTCGCCTTGCTGCACACTATGGAGTAAGTTGCTCTGTATTTCTAAACAAGATGTAGCGCAACCCTTCTTAAAATATATGTATATAAAACTGAACATCTTGGTGGGAAATCATTATTGTACACTGTTGTCAACACACTACAAAATGTTGCTTTTTGGGCATTATAAATTAAAAGTCTTTTGACTTTGCCTGATGCTAATAAAACAAATGCACAGGAAATTTTATTGTACAATATCAATTATTTAGTAATAATTGTTGCAATTTTGTGAAAACCTTAAGCCTTTAAAATAATTATGTATCACTACGTCATATAACTGGTAAAAAAATACATAAAATAAATGCGATTTTTTAGTTGATTTACATGTCATATACATGTCACAACATATCGAAAAATATGATTTTTTTTCTATTTGAATTGTGCTTACTTTAATTTATTAAAAAAATATAAGTATTTACTCCGCTTATAATAATTTTTTTCTATAATTAACAAGTTTGATCGGTCCCGCGTAGTTCACTTTAACCAAACTCTACTGTAATTGAGCTGAAATATGGCATATTTATTTTAATTATTTTAATTTACCCAATTTGACCTAAATTTAAAGTAGAAACAGCAACAAAAATTGTAAAGTGACATAATGTAATTAAAAATTACATCTGATGTTTAAGAACGTGATTGTCCTCATGGGATTAAATGCGATAATATATCTCAAACATCCTCTACCAATACAGCTGTCCTCGATTAAAATGCATAATTTTATACGTACTTAAGCCGGGAATGGCTCTACCTAGTGTAAGAAATATTCTTCTATTCTTGAGTATTAAAAAACATTTTTTATTTCAAATTAATTTTGTCAATATGTATACATTTTTCTTTCTGGATGAACATACTTGAATCAATTTGTGTTGAAATCATTAACAATTTCTCAATTAATTGTGCTCTCCTATGGTAAATTGAGCTCAATTAAGATTTTAATTTCATAAAATTTTTCATTGGGAAATCAATGAACATGTCTGAGGATGATATTATGCATCCAAAAGCATAAAAAGTGTAAATTTAAAAAGTACAGAAGAATTGCTAACCTCCTCTTTTTTTAATATAAGACAAAAGTATTATTTCATTGAGTACTGAGTACTAAATATCCTTATTCTATCAGAAAATGGAATTTAAAAAAATGTTTTGAAATACTAAAGTCATACAATTAGCATTTAAGGAAGAAATGGATTTCAATAAAGCCTGAATCACGCTAAAAAAGATAAAAGGAAATTTGCAAATGAATAATAATGAAATCACTTTAATTATATTGATGCTTATTTACAAAGAAAAAAAGAAACTAACAGATAAAAAAACTATAGTTTTAAAAACTTTTTCCAAGTTTCATAATTGAAATCAACACTCTTAATAAATTTTTGATGTAGAAGTCATGTAATTGAAAAATAATATTCACATTCTTGTGTGGTCACATAAGATTTTGCCAGGTTTAATAAAATTCTCAACTCCACACTTCGTTGCTTTAAAAGCTGTCTATTTTATTTCACACGATTATTTTCACCTCTTGGTTTTATATTTTTAAAGACTCTTTTAGATCAGTCAGTTAAGCATGTGCATTAATATGCAACAACAACAAAAATTCTCTTATCATAAAAAAATTTGTTAAAGCCTTTCCAACTGCTGTGGTCAATAAGCTGTCCGTTTACACTTCATGGTCTCTGACGTGTATGCTTGCAACAATTTTTCTTTGAATTTACACTAGTCCATGCGAGGATTGTATTTAAACATTTCAAAATCATTCTCCTCGTCATCATCATTCTCATCATCATCATCGTTACTACTTGTAGCAACAACAAATGTTATAAATAACTAACAACATTTCAACATTCGTGTTTCATATACTTACTGCACAATTTTACTAGAGAGTTCAGCACCAACGGCCAGATAGAAAATTGAAAACCCAACAATAACAGACAATGTTCAGTTGCCATCAATATGAAAACACTAGAGTGTTTAAAAATACATTTCAAATAATACAAGCACACAAGCACTGCAACAAATTTGCAAAACCATCACTTGAGTTCACACATACACACACACCCACACACGCTCACACACTAAAGCGTTTGTGTGTATCAAAGTTTCAATAGTTTGATTTTGTTACTGGCAATAACGACAGATACAAAGTATTGGGAATTGCAAGAGAAGGAACCAAAGTATGAATAAAAAAAATGTTAACTTTTTGCATTAAGTTTCCTGTTGTATACACAAAATTTCCTTTTTTATTTTTCAATCATGTCAAATTGTCATATCGCATTTCCACGCTAACAAGGTGTTCAATATGTTGCTTGGTGGTTACAGTTGCATTTCAAAAGGATACATAAGAAGACATAAATGTGGCAATTATTAGTAACTTTGTAGAGATGTTTAAGTCTGTTGCAACTGTGTGCGTGTGTATTTGCTTTGCAGTTTCATATCTTATTGAATCAATTTTTTAAAGAAAAAAATTTAAGCAAAATATATAGTTCAACTGATTGAAATCATTTAAAGCATTAAAGGTAAGATGGCAGAATAATTATGCTGCGCACTTAATATTAAGAACATTGTATACAAGGACAATAGAATTTTATTAGATTTCAATGTATGAAATGAAGTACGAATGATTTCTTTAACTTTTCGAAAAAGATTTTTTTTAAATAAAATAGTAAAAAATGCATAAAAATTCAAATTTGATGCTAGACAGTTGAACCCAATAGATCCTCTTGTCGTAGGGCTCATCCTTTTGCTGAAGGATAATACTTACAAAACAATAATATTTCCACCTTTGAGTGTATCGTCCTTACAAAAAAAAAAAAAAAAAAAAAAGATTATACAAATTTTTATAAGCTCTTGCACTTTCTTAATACCAGGTTGGTTCTTTTGAAACACCATATTTTAGTGGGAATCATTAGTGTGACCTATAAAATTAATTTTGCAATTAATTAAATTACCAAAATAAGTAAATTCTCTATACAGAATCGCGTATATAGTTTTTTATAAAAAAACATACGTTGCATAATTATGAAAATCGTGTTATAAATATTTACTAATTTGTAACATAAAAGTGTATTATTAAAAAACCCACTGACACGTTAATAAAAAATTGAAATGCATAATGGTACAAAAATAATATGAGATTATTACTAAGAATATTTTCCAAGAACATCTGGTACCTACTA
This sequence comes from Germaria angustata, assembly GCA_963681545.1. Taxonomy (NCBI): domain Eukaryota; kingdom Metazoa; phylum Arthropoda; class Insecta; order Diptera; family Tachinidae; genus Germaria; species Germaria angustata. The sequence continues at coordinate 52,149,508 of OY812998.1, read as the reverse complement.
AATGTTTAATGCAAACGAAAAAACACTTAATGCTTAATATGCACGTAAGAAAGCACAAGCTTTGCAATTAAAATGTAACTAAAATTAAAATATGTTTTAGCTGCATTATAATGCAAAACTGTTTAGACTACATATTTACTACAATATCCACAATTGCCGCCACTGCCTTTTTTTCATTTCGAAAAATTTCAGTATGAACAAATATTGAATGAATACGTTATGAAAAACTTAATTTCTTGAGTACTTATGACTGCGTTCTCATTATATGTCTTAAATTATTGAGGAATAGCGAAGGAGACGACAAATAAAAATCATATCATAATGTTAAGCAAGAAGTGTGTATCCTGCTACACCGACATACAGCCTACATTTTAATTTAAAGAAAATATTTGCTAAAATATTCTAACTAAAGAATGTTTTATACCAACTACAAATATACTGTACAAATAAAACAAATTATCATTAGAAAATATTCTTGCTTATATACGGAGTTTTTATATAAGTCCAACATACTATGCAAAACTGTAAACTATTCTTGTAAATTTTGTAGATCCAGGATATATGCTGCAGCTTCCTACACTAAACCAACAAAATTTATGAATTTCCAGTTTCCTGCTGTTGAGCAGGTCTCTAAGGCTGAAACTCTCATCTTGCAGGTCTGGTATATGAGTATGTTCACAATATCAATCAGGAATGAAAAGTTTTCTACCATCATACTCTTTATATTCAAAGGTATCACGGTAGTGTAATGAAGTATTTGATTATTTCAAATTCTGTTTGTTTTGGTTTGAGGTGTTCATATGTCAATATTTCATTTGGTCACTAAATCAAGTGTCAGTGAACTTTAAACCGTTTGAAAAACATAAGTTTACTCTTGTATATGAATATAAGTAAGATTTTTCATATGACTTATTCTCAGATAAAATTGTAAAAGAAGAATTATATATTGAAAGCTTAACGTCTGTCTGTGTCATAGTAAATACCGATATTTATTTAGTTGCCACAAGTGTCTGCTCGTGTTTCGATGGTTTCCTAAATTTTAATTTTTTTCATGCTTAATCTCACTTTTGAAACATCTTTATTGAATTTGCGGTACATCATTTCCTTCTTTCTTAAGGAATCAACTCCAAATATATATTTATAATAATTTTTGATATGAAAAACATTAAAAGGGTCGGCTATTTTCAGTACTCTGAAAGCACAAAATAATTTTCCATTTTTTTTTTTTTTTTTGCTTAAGAAACACAATAAAAAAATTTGGAACAAATTATCATCTAAACAAGGACTTATACACTAAATTAGTACACACTTTCAACTGTCGAATGTTATGAATTGATCGATGAATTGATGTCTTTTTATATATGTGTATCCACTAAGCTGCTCTATGGACTATGATCCATTAAATCTCTTTCCTGTTCAGCTATTTCTAAGAAACGATGCAACAAATATATATTTTAAGTTTTGTTAATAAAAAATTTTTAATTTTGTACTCTTTCGCGAGAAAAATATCATATTCTATTCATGATATCCACGAAATTGAGTTTATTGTTTTTAAAAACATTCCAGAGATGGCGGTTTTATTTGTCACTGAAAACAACATCAATAATAACTTTAAATGTCATATAAGAAAGATATGAAAAATATTTTCTTAAATTTTTGAAACCCCATGGTGCTGATGTCGTAAAGTTTGCGACAAAATATTATATTAAATATGATATTCGCCAATATTAAAAAAATTTACTATAATACATTTACTTTGTTAAATGTTTAGTAAATGTAATAAAATGCATTAAAAGGGTGTATAATATTCCTTAAATACCAGAACCTACTGTTATTAGGAGCATATTCAAGATGCTGAAATGAACACGAGTATATGATACAACTGCATGAAAAATTTTAATAGTTGCAAGTAATTTAAGTGTTTGTTTTCGCTTGCATTGGTTTGAGTTTTTTCTTTGCGAGAAACAGCATACTTCACATTCACTTTATTTACATACACGTGAATAATTATGGAATGATTCTTAAATTATTTTTTGAATCAAATAGTTTCAGTTTAGGAAATAATAATTTAAAAGAAGCAGTAACTAAGAAATAAATAGTTTGCTATACATATTTTTAAAATTTTTATTTTTATTTATAATGCTACAATTCAGGGCAATAAACATTAAGTTCTTCATACTTATTATGAAAATAAATATAAGAAACTGTTAAACAGGAAATGAATTCTACACATCAATTATGTCAATTCCCTTCGATATATAATCAAAATATTTGTTAGTTCAACAATAAATGAAAGCGAATATAAGTTAAGAGTTTAGTTATTTTCAATTTTATTTAATAGAAAGTAGCAAAAACTTGTTGCTGAATAGGACAACTTACTGCACGAAAATGAACTAGTTTTAATATTTTAGGCATTAAAAAGGTTTTACGATGAAATCTTTTTAAGTATTGGTACTGATTTGCGCTAGTACAGTAAACATTCAAGTGGATCTTTATAACAGCCACATTTTGTTCTATAACGATCTGCCTGTGAGCTTCCCAAAAGAGGTCAGCAAGTCCATGCAGGGCCTTTGAAAATGGGGCATAGGCTGTACCAAATATCTTTATATTGAATGGGCTGCTACAAAATTAAAAATGATGCAAAGTTGTAAAATATTATTATTTTTTTCCTAAAAATTTTATAAGGAAGCTAAAATATCTTTGTTTTAGTTAAAGAAAACAGATATTTTCATATTGAGTTTTGATGTAAAATATCTGTTAGCAGTAATTTGGGACGTATTTATTTAAAAATAAAAATTTAATCAGTTTCTCTTAAAGACGCAACGCCTTGATTATTGTACATACATCGAACAAAGTTTTTAAAAAGCCATTTAGTTGGCCAATAATATATATAAAAAAATCATAGTTTTAAGTTACTTCCAACTGCTCGATATTAGTGTATTTTGCACAAACCTACAAGTAGTTTAGTACACCACTTTTAAGGAGACACAAATACAGAATTATATCTTTTGTTCACAGAAGTAGTTTGAACGATAAAGGTTAAGAGGAAATTAACACTAAGAAGCTATAGATGCTGATTTTCTTTTCGCCTGGTTTATTATTTTAGAGTTAGTACTTAAATATTTATGGTTATTTTAATTTATATTGAATATTTGATACTTAAGTGATAACATAAATGAAATAAAAAACCCATTTTTGTTAGAAGTCCAGATCGACAAATTAAAGATTTTATCATTCTTAAATATCAAATTATAAACTTCTACAGAAGATGAGTTGACAAAATTTTACTTGGCAAATTACACTTCTTCTGTGAGCCCATGAAACTGAATCTAGGGTCATAAAAATTCTATCATTGCTAAAAAAATAATTGAAACTATTGCTACTGACAAGCTTTTATTCTTTGTCATCGAAATTAAATACAAACTTATTTTTTACTTATGTAATTAAAAGGGAACATAGAAAAAATTTTAACAAAAAATTGAAATAGTTGACCCTTCCCTTCACATATTGGTAATAACAGGATAATCTTTACATTATGGCAACCTTTTTGATATAGAACACACTAAGTTTTATAGGTATATATATATAGAATTAGGTATCAATTTATATGGGAGGTACAATTCTGCTTGCTCCTATCAAATTAGGTTTTCTTGAGAATTAATGAATTAGCAGCAGAGTTATTCACTCTAATTTTAAATAGCCTCACCATTATACTACACAATATATAGTGTTATTAAATTTTTCTTTGTATTGAAGTTACCCCTCCCTCACCCTGTGCCAAAAATGGGAATATTTCTGGAACTTACACATGAAAAGAGAGATTTCCAAATTGGTCCACAAATAAATAAAACATCAGTGTACATACAAAAAGCATCCTATTGTATAGTTAAACCTCCTTTTTTTGAAATCGGTCAAAAATAAGATTTTATTAACGTATTTAAGAGACTGGTTTCATAAGACACCATCCTGCGTTTTTAGATTTAATGGAAATAATCCAAATTTGCACCCCATCGTAATTATTATTTTTTTAAATTCTTAACTTTTTCGGAAGCAAAATTTATGGTAGGATGTAAACTTGTCCTTGTCTATACTTGTTTCCAAAGCCTGAAGTCTTTTCAAATTATTTTTTATTATTTTTTTTTCAAGCCTATGAATTTACAATTCTTACAGACTGATTACATAGATATCTTCATATATGTATGTAAGTATGTTTATAAATACAAAATTTAAAAGTATAATAGTTATCGAAAGTTATTCAAAGCAATCAAAATATTACGTTTTATTAGATTACCATTTAATGAGAAATCAATATAAGAGTAAAGGTTATGAAATTCCCTGCAACGAAGGGATCAGAATTAGCACAGTTTGTTCTAGAGAATTTTATATCTAATAGAGAGTAGTTGCGGCTAGGACGTTGAGGTGCACAGAAAGAATAAACACAATTAATTCGACTACTCAAAGATGGTAACTTAATTAGAGGAAGTCTAGCTTTATACGTAGGAAAACAAAGTGGGTTCCATTGTAGGCCGCGAAGACAATATATTAAAAGCTGTTTTTGTACCGTTCCAATTGCATTGATATATATTATATGTCGGATCCCATTATTGATGCATATTCCAAAATCGGACGAACGAGCGACGTAAAGAGTTGCTTGGTGATATACGGGTCATCCAACTCCTTGGCCCAGCTCTTGATGAAGCCAAGTTGACATCTTGCTTTACTTACAATCCAGGAAATATGTTGGATGAAATTCAGTTTTGGGTTCAAAATTCTACTAAAAGTTACAGGATATTCCACATTATGAAAATAATCCACTGTACATATAAATCGGATTAACTAACGACCATTTTTTAACCGTTTGCGTTAAATAAGAACTTTAACAATAATGAATACCGAATTCATTAGACCAATTTTATTCACATATTTTTTAATTCATTATGAAAAAAACTCAAATTGAAAAATTAAAATTTTCAAAAGAATAAAAAGTTTAAAAGTATATATACACATAAGTATGTATATAACAATGTAGTATATAAGAATTTCTCTAAAAAAATTTAATATAATAAAACATTCGTAGCCGTACTCTCCCATAATAGTTTAAAGTGTTTAAGTAAAATATGCTAAAATCACTATAAAAAGTTAAATAAGAAAACTTTTGTTCAACAATAACCATAAGAAATCATTCAGAATCATTTATGGACCGAACCATAACAATTGTAACACAAAAGTTTGTAAACATTTAGATGTTGTGCTAGAATGATGACAACACAACAATTTATGAGCAAAAGTCCCTACGAAAAACTTATCTTGTACGGTTGTTGTTGTCGTTGTAATGAAAGTCTGTAGACTCTCAAATGTAATTCCGAGTAAAAGTGTGAATGTACAAATGAAGTTCACTTTTGCCGAAAAATTTGAATTGAAGAAAGAGTAGTAAAGATAGCTAAAGAGAATGATGATGATAGTACGGGTACTTTATAACCTCTGATGGATTGAAGAGGCAAAACTTAATTGTTCTTAAATGTATTAATATATGATATTAATAGATTGGGATGGTGCTTTTGTTCTAATAACTTATACTTTAAGTTCTATTGATCGCTTTGCTTAAAAAACTTCTTGGGAGGCTTCATCTGTAGTCAGCTGATGTAATATGCATATGAAAGGGATATTTAGGAACAAAATAATTTTTACTTATCTACGTTTTTACTTGTTTGCTTTAAATTACGACATGTGAATTTTCTTTTTATCTGAAAGTATTTAAAATGGCATATGCTTAGGGACAACGTAGTCTATTGGGAAGGACGTCGAGTTCATCCATAGTGAAGACTTCACTCTGATCCTTAAATCATTTGCCCTTTTTTATATACTAAGCCGAAAAATTGCAGCTAGAGTAGACAAATTGTTGCAAACAAGTTAAGGACATGTCACAAATTATGTCCACATATAAGTATGTTACTACTTTTATCGTAATTGTGAGCGGCGTGAGCATTGTGACACATTCGAAAGTGATATAAGTCTACTATATCCTTAGACAACATGATAATTGGAAAATATCGTTAGGTCTATGGTGTACAATAATGTCCCTAGGCATCATATCCAAGGACAATATAATATGCCATTGCTGAAATTGTACCATACAAAGAGTGTGTGCAATAAGCAAGATAAATTTTAGTTTTTGTCAATAAATATAATATTTAAGCCAAGACTTTATCCTGTCCTATAGCTTGCACAGTCCTTTCATTGGTCATTTCAACGAATTGAAGAAATTCAGAGTTGGGAATTGTATATTAATAACTATGCAATACAAAAGCAATATTACCCATACGCATTCATGTACCAGTTGAAATCACACTAAATTGCTGCATGCCTCGCATTAAATGTGCACAAAAACTGGCTGTGGCGTATGAGTAACATAAATTTGGTGTTTAATAAATAAAACTTAATTTATTTTTTAAGCTTAAGGTCTCTTAATTTCCTTAATTTTTATCGATATTTCGGTACTCATCGAGTGCCATCTTCAGGATATTTGTTTATTTTATATAAAATATTAACTGATATAAAAATTTATATAATATAAAAATTTCTTTTATACAAAATAAAAAATATTCTGAAGATGGTACCGAAATATCGAAAAAAAAATAAAAAATTTAGTTTAGTGTTTAATAGCAAGTTCGATTTCCCAATATAGTACATCTATTGTATCTACTTTTGTATGAGTACATTAAAATAGAAATGATAAAGAACAAAAAAGGTTACAATTGGACTCTATTACTATTTCAAAAAACCAAAAGTTTGACCTACCTTGATCCTGAAGTTACATTGTACTGTATAATTCATTATTATATGAAAAATCCTATAGGATGTCGCGGGAATAATTGTGTAAGACTAGTTCACTGCAAAAGTGAACATTTTTAAACAAGAATATGTAACATTATTTCAATCATAAATTAAACGAACGAAAAATCTTTATGAAATTTTTTTTTATGCCTTTTTTAGCAGCTATTAATATAATATAAATAAGAAAGTAATTTTTTTCTTGCTATAAAAAATCCTCCCTGTAAAGGTTATTACCATTTCATTTAAGAGAATTCCTACTGAGATCCGGTATAATTTAAAATAATGCCCTTGGCAACAATTCTTACTTGTGTCTATTGCTTTGCCAGTGTTATAACCTTATCACTTTCAGTCACGTGATTTTGTTATATTTTGTGGTTTTATGTTAAAATATAAGAACTTTTTCGACCAGCAATTTCTTATGGTGCCCCAGTAGTGTGGGATGAGATTCATTCAAATACAATGCAGGACAATACAAAATAATTATTGTTTTACATATAACTGTCCAACTTTTTATTTACTTTATCACGGGATAAAATAAAATAAATTTTTTTATTGTTGTTCTATGTATTTGAGAATCTGCTCCTTATAAAAGTTAAAACAGAAGAGAAAGTTTCTTTAACATTGGCATTCTGTTCATTTAGTTATTACGGTTATTAAGTTGTGTTTGAATGGCTGGCAATAAAAATGAAGAAACTCAAAAATTTTAATTTAGTTTTTTTCTTCTTTTTAATTTCACTTAAATAATTTTGTAAGATTCACAGGGAGTTTTCCTGTAAATCAGTTTGGGACACTTTAAAGCCCAGATTAAAGTAACAAGGAAACATTTCAAATATTTTTAAAAGTTGAATTGTAAAAAAAGTTTTTTATTGTATATTTAGCATAAAAAATATCAACATTCTGTTTTGAAATATTGCTTGCTTTGAAAAGTTTGTTTTGTATTAAAAAACTAATAACTGTGGTTGAAAGATAAATGTTTTGAAAACGTTTTAGCAATAAAGAAAAATTACTACTTTTAATAAAATTACACAATTAAGACAAAAGTATGAAAAATATCAGATGGTTTGTTTGTTTGATATTTTTTTTAAATAACAATTGAATGTATAAGTAATTTTGGAGAACACGTTTCACATGCTACTCGTACCTTCGTGAAGTGATGAATTTTTCAAGTATAGAAAAGAAAAAAAAAGAACAGTTGCTTATATAGAGAGTTTATTATTTTTATGACACTTTTGTTCTCAAAAATGAAGTGACAAAGTTTTTTTTTCCCCCCATTTCAAAGCGAAGGGAGGGAATTTAGTGTTATTTAATAATCTCCAACTTATTAAGAAGCAGCGCGTATTTCTACAGGGAGGTACAATGTTATTAATTAGGACGATAATTAATGTTTTATATAGTATCAAAATTGTTTAAATTTGTGACAATATTTATACAGTTTGAACAGTGTACAACACATAATTATATACTCGTAGCTGCTGGCGTTTATAATTTGTAACAAGAAACTTTACTTTTCATCTTCATCTGATGAGTAGGTTGGAATTATTGAGGAAATATTTAATTTCCACGCACAAAAAATTTAATAAAAAAAGCAAAACAACATACTTGCTTGTATAAAAAGTGATTAACACAGTAGAAAATGTGTAGTGTTTAAAGGAGTTCGTTTATTCATTTAAGTATTTGTTTTAAAACATTACAAGCCACGTTTTATTAATATACTTGGCGTACTGATACATATTTTCGATGAACAGGGAGTAGCGACTAATTACAATCTAACGCTTTCTCCTATAACGCGTGGCTTGAGGAAGGCCGGGTTTTCTCTCGCCATAACTTTTTTTAGAACAATCGATCTAATATATAACCTGCAACTGCAAGTGATCTCTAAACCACAGTGCAAAAGTTCCGGGAGAATCATCAATTCCCCTCACAGTATTCAACTTGCCCAACACAACGCCATAGACATCACATTTCCATGGTGCTGTTTTACTCTCACAATTGCTACTTGAGCTGCATATAAAAATGCTTTGGGGAAATCGTATTTCCGCATCAAATTTATATCTTACTTGCAGCTTGTCTGCTCAGCTACTATCCAGGTTAGTAGAAAGTTCAGACTCTCTGACTTTTGGTGTTACAGCACTATTGTTTTTTTTTCAGCAGAAAGAAGAAAGAAAAGTAAAAGCTGATTTTTAAGAAATGTATTAAATTACTAAATGTATTAAATATTAGAATCGATAACACGATCTATAAAATTCATCGTTAAAAGATAATTTTGTGTAAATATTGACGGCGGCTACGCCTCAAATGATTTATATGCTGGGTCCAATTTCGGCATACTCTTTCCAACATACCAGCTGATATCTGACGAATAAACTCGTCAATATTGGCATCCAGTGCGTCAACCGTTGCGGGTTTGTTTCTGTAGATATGATGTTTAACATTGCCCCAAAAAAATCGCTCGATCTAGGAGGTCTATTGTATAGCACTAATCGTGAAATGAACTGTTCACCGAACTCGCCTCCAAATTGAGACATTGTTTCGCGTGCTGTGTGGCATGTGGCACACAGCACAGGTTTTGAAACCACATGACAGTCAAGTCCAGCACTTTCATTTTGGATAAACAATTTGTAATCATCGCACAATAGCGCTCGCCATTCGAAGTAATGTTCCTGCTTTCGTCGTCTTTGAAAAAGTGTATTCTACCGGCCCATTATTCACACCAAACATTTTTTTAGGACGTCTTGACAGTTTTTGCATTGCTTGTGGCTGCTCTATACACCAAATGCGGCAATTTTACTTATTCTCGTATCCATTAAACCAGAAATGAGCTTCGTTCCTTGAGAAAAATTTTCACAATGCAAGCACTGTTCGTTTGTAAGTCGATTCATTGTTAAATTATAGACCAAACTCAACATGTTTAACAGTAACATGTTACACGAAAACAGCTGGGCTGCAAGAAAACGTGTTGCCAAAAAGAGAGTCGCCCAAAAATCGCTCTATATGCAACAGTTTTTCTAAAAAGGGAAATTTAGTTAAATATTTAATTCACATATTATGAAGCAACACGTGAATCTTTCATTCAATCGTGATGATAAAGAAACGCAATTATCCAACCGATATTAAATACATCCCAATATGTTCTATGAGTTTTCCAGACTTCCCGACTTATGTGCAACATAATAGACATTTGGGTTTAACTATGATACTTTAAAAATATCAACTTAAAATGTGTTTAATATAGATAAGACTTAACTTGAAAAATGTCAACATGATTTTACATTGTTTTTGTTAAAGATCGCCTTTTATTTTTGAAAAATATTTTCTCAAAATTATCTGGTGGAATATACATAGTGAATTCTAATGCAGTTATCACTAAGATTTCGAACAGTGTAATAATTAAATTGTGTGATTTGCTTTTAACATAAAGAAAGACAATTTTATTAACCAATAACGCTAATAAACCCAGATTAAAATAACATTTGTTCTAAATAGTTACTTTCTAGTAAAGTTTTTTTATGTGTTGAAGATAAATAATCGAGAAAACTTTAGTTGATATAATAAAAATTTGCTCTTTGTTTTCAATAGTATACACCATAATTGTAATATCTCGCTTTATTTAAGTGTTCATAGAAATCATATCAAAAGAAGCATATAATTCCAAAACTTAAATGTATGCTCAAGTTTATGCGTGTGTGTGTGTGTGCGTTTGTGTTAATAACACATAAAATTTTCAAGGGTGCTCTATATTGAAAATGAATTTTTTCCCATATCCTTAATTTAATTTCTTGCGGAAGACAAGCAGGCAATTGAAAAGGAGTCAAATAGATGATTTGTGTTATTTAATGATTTCATTATGCAGCCACGCTTAAAAATACATCCTTATGAACATTACTCAATGATGACAGTGTGCCCAACATGGCGTCATTTCTTGTCAATTAATGTCTCCTCTTTGTCATCATCATCATGACTGTCAACACCATCAGTGCCATCTCATTTTATGCATGATGCTATTATGCCTATTTTTTTATAATTTTACAGTAAGTTAACGTTGTATTTTTTGCCTTCTTGTTACAGTTACATACATTTGTAACTGTTTTATATCTCATATCAGTTTTGCGTGACGATATCATTAATAATGTGGCTTTGAAATCAGATTTTATTATCATTTCATTAATTTTTGTTTTGTTGTTATGGCGCATTTAACATAAATCCAGACCTTTTAAGTGGAAGGAGAAAAAAATTTTTACGTCGAAAAATATTAGCAATATCACGATGTGCTTAAACATGTAAATATACATACACATGGCTTATGTAACTATGATATTAAGACATGCATAAAAGTTTTTTAATTAAAAATGAAGAGATTTAAATATAAGAAGTTTAATTTTTTGTAAGCAAAGACATATACTTTGGAGAAAACTACGGGAAGAGTAATTTCTTGGAATTACAAACCAGGTATAACACAGACAAACTTGTTATTTTCTCTTAATGTGAAAGTTATTAGTACACTAAGGTGTTATTTTTGGTTTCGCTGCTTTAAAGTAAAGTAATATATTTTTAACATCAATGCAACTGGCCTTTTTGGAATGAAAATTTTATGCCATTAATGCTTGAGTATGATTTCTGTTATGCACTGGCCGCACCTGCGCAATATGGATATATAATTTCCACAGCTTTTTTACAATCTTTGCCACCTTCTGTACTTTATTTGCGCAGAATTGATAAACTTCCATTCTTAAGGTTAGAATGCGACTAGGCCGTATACTTGATATTCATAAATATTGAACAAAATATTACTCATACGCAATGACGCTAAATCCAAAATTTTATATGAGAAAAACTAAAATGTCAAACAAATTCGCTTTATTCTTCATAACAATTTTGAGATTCTCCACACGAAAATTTAAGTCTAAGACAATTGATGAATTCAATAAAATTTTAAAGATTGCAATATGGAAAAGGCTTAAGGCCGTATTAAAAAGATATTTTAGCTTTTAAATTCAAGTTAGTTAAAAATCAATTAAGGCCATGAAATTTTTTTTAAGAAATTATATAATAACTTAAGATTTTTAATAACTTAAGATTTTTAATTGACAATGCAATCGCCTTTTTCACTCACTTCGTAGTAAAAAAATAATTACAATTTCAAATGTATAAAAATATCATATTTTAAAGGTGAAATAGACTGTTTGTTTAAATTTTTGGGTTTCTATTATTATGTTACAAAATACAAAAAATATAAAATATTTCACAAAATTCTTTCTCTCAAATGAAGAGAGTGTTTCAATATCTTGATGTTTTGTGTTTGCTTTGAGTGAAGGTGGATCACTAATAATTTTAATGTCTATATTTTTTGAGTAATTCTTTTGTATTTTATTGAAGAATTTGGTTTAATTGTATAATTTTATTAATTTTTTTCAGTATTTGAATAAAATTTACTTACATAAATAATAAGATATACAGTTTTAATTTAAGATGCTACATGAATAAGAAGTGCTAAAACAGATATTTAAGATGAGAAATTGATTTTTGTATCCGTAAATTAGTAATAGGTTTACCCCCGTTGCCGCAGAAAATAAATTATTGCAAGTAAAAAGTAAAGAATCCATATTATCATCAAAAAAGACGAACATTTTCGAAAAAAAACGTCGAAAGTTTTTTGATGGCTATAACTGCACAGTGCAAAATGTTTTCGACAACAAAGTTTCTAGTAGTAGGCTTTCTTTTTTATGCTTATATATTAAATCCTATTTTGCCATTGCTACAATCACCAGCAAATAATATTTATTGTAAGTTGAAACGCAATTAGCGTCAGTGTGGGTGGCTTATTAAAACTTTTCTGATAATTGTTTTTGGATGCAATTTTATCAAGCAATGGTTTCATTTTTAAGTTGAAATAACAGAAAGAAAAATCGATATCTCTGAGAAAGATAACTTTAAGCTATTGATAACTGAATATTGTTGCAGTCATCGCATAGAGAATGAAATCTGCATTTCCATCTTTCACACGTTTCTCAAAGCAATTCCAGTTGTATATAGTCAATAAATGGACGCATACTGTACCCATAAGTGACTTAACATATCCCCAAAATATGTAATCTAGTAGGATTAGATGGCACGATCACGGTAGCCAAGTAACAGGAGATTTATTTTATCCGTTACTCACGTATTTATTTGTGTAAATTTACTCGTAAATTTTGACGACTTGAAAGCGCTTAATCAGCTAGAGTGTCTTTATTACAAAATGGCAAGTCGATCTAATCCGAAAATAACTTCAACTTTTAATTACCTTGCCAAACAAACTACTGCAGGATAGTTAGGGATACGAGTATAAGCGTTTAAGATCACATTTTATTAGTATTCTTTATTGGATATAACATTTTTTATAAAACTAAAGCAATAATAAGCAGTAGTCTGAAATTTTATTGAATTGTTGAGATTTTTATTATACACGTTCTTTGGGTTACGCTAATTTATATTATAACTATCTAAAATCCTTTTGATTTTGAAACTGATTTTTTCCTTTTCCAAATCACTCAAAATATATCACTTCATGGTCAATATCTGGCCGCAATTTAATCCCTTAACTTTGATTTTTCTCACGGTTTTTGATGACTTCTTACGACAATGATTACAGGAATTGTCAAACTGTTTAAAATTTACCAATAAAGAACATTTTTTTAATAAAATATTTCATTACAAAAATGATGATGTATCAATGTTACCAATTGCAGGGCAAATTATTATTTATATCTAATTTTTTTCTTATTTTCTGTGCTGCATTTTTTCTAAATTGAAGGACATTTACATACATGTTTAATGTTGTTGTTTTTTTGTCGTGCTCTCTTATACTCTGTGTCTGTAATATTTTGCAATTTATTTAATGGTCGTTTAAGAGCTGAGTAGTCAAGTTTCTATTTTCTGTATTTTTTTTTCAATTCATTTAAATTAAAAAAAGGTTTATAAATGAGTTTTTATTAGATGTCACATAAAAATGCATTCATGTTGAATTTGCAAGTGAAAAATGTTGCGGGGAAAAAACTATTAACCCAATAAATTCATTTTAGATTATCATGGGCTTGCAAAAAGAACTGAAAAACTCTAATTAAATTGTAGTGAAATTAAGTTTAAATATATGTATAAGTTTGTTGATAATTTTTTCCAATACAGTGTGTTATAAAAAGGTAAAAGTTAATGATTACAAATTTTTAAGTAAAATATCTCCCTTGAGACAATGAAAACTAAAATTTTTTAAATATATTAAATCTGTCCATATATGCAAAAGTTGCAAAAGAAGAAGTCATTTAGGCACTTATTTACGCTTAGTAGAAATATTTCTTAAGAGCTTAGGTGGGAATAGTTCCAAGTCTATTCTGGAATTCTTCTACCAAATATCAAAAATTTCTGTTATTTTACATGCACATTGACGCTGTATAGTTGACTTTTGTGATACTGGTGAGTTAAAGCCGTAAAGCATTAGCTTATGAATATGCAACGATTGACCTCAAGAACGATCAAAAAATTCATGAAAAAATAAAATTTAAATATTAATAAATAACGAATTTGATGTAAATGATAGTATACTTTGGATTAGAAGTCAAAACTGTAGCCAAGGCCACATCTGCCTTAAACCAAGTCAAATTTATTTTCCCTGAAATTATTATTTTTTCATTAAAAGCAATCCCAAGTCCGCATTTGTTGCAAGCGTTGTCTATATGTTTTCATTACTGTTCCTTTGACAACACTTTGGCTTAACTTAGCTGCACACTTATCTTTTGAATATAGTAGTTGTATGTTCAACACATTATTGTTTGGTACCGGAAATCGAGATCTACTTAAATAAAAATACATTAAATTAAAAAAAAAAAAAAAAAATTGGACAATTGCTTTCCGAGGTCTATGACGTAAAATTTCTTTACAAGCGGTATTGTGTTCAATGAAAGATATTTCTTTTATATTATATTTCTTTTATATTACAACCCGGCAGTTCACACTGCCGCCACTAAACACCTCTCCCTCTTACTTGGCAGCGCTTCTAAAAAATGTTTGCTGTGCAAATTTCTATTTCTTTTGAAAATTTTATAGATACTATCTCTAGAATAGGTGATGTTAGCGGAAGTAGGGATTCATAGTCAAGTACCAGTTCATACTAAATATTTTACATAATTTTTTTATCTGCTCCAAACTTTAATTTCACTTGAAAATGGTCACAAAACATAAATATTCTTTGAATTGTTTTCTTAAAAGACATATATCTAAACTATTGTGAAAAAGTATTAACTTTTTTATGTGAAAACTTTTATATTCCTTTAAATTAATGGAAAGTGAAACTATCGATTGGAGTTAAAAATTTAACTCGTTAAATTCAGTAGCCGTCCGGTTAATTGTTGGTTGGTTTATTTTCTCATATAAGGATGATATACAAATTATATGCGTCTCTAATTATTGTGATTAAATTATAATTTTTAAGGACTTCGATTGAACTACTGGAGGATCCGTTATATTATTGTTGTATTTACAATTTTATTCAAACGATTTTTCATTGTCTATACGAATAAAAGTCAAAATCTAAATGCAATTGACCACTTCTAGTATTTTGGCATTTGAAAGCTGAACAACTATTAAAGCATACATGTCAATGTATTAAAGGTTGGAATTTTATTCCTTTCTTTCTTCTGTTGAACTTAGTTAATTTTTAGTGATCATACAAATTTGTAAAAAGACATGTAATCATGGACACAGCTTGATCAACAAAAACCAAAGTTTAAAACCTTCGTATATTTTTTATAAAATTAAAACTTCTTCTATACCAGAATCGGTATAAGTATAAGAAATTAAGAATGATGGTGAAAATACATTAATAGGAAAACTAATGAATGTATCACAGCATTCACCATTTGAAAACATTTTTTCTTTCTTATTCATTCAATTACTTTTTTCAAACCCATTGTACATTTCGCAAATGGATATTTGTTGTACTGCCACAAGCCCAAACAAACATAGAATGTATGCACTTCAAAGTGTTTGTCAGATTGTTTGTCTTTTATTTTTTTTTTGCTGTCGCAAATACCATGATTTCTGAATGCTTTTTTATTGTCTAACATCGTTCAATAATAACTCTCAGTGGGTAGTCGCTTTTGAACTATAATTACAATTTTTAATAACATTTTTACATCATATTGGGATTAATTTACTTATTTATTGTAGTATTTTAATTATACTCATTTTGTTTAGTATTGCAATAAAAAAACTCCTTTTGATTTTATTGATATCAGCAGATAGATTTGACCTAAATAAATTTATAGGATATTTCATAATATTTCTATTAAATGTATAATATAATACATTATATATAAATGTTTGTAAATATAAGGATATATAGGATTTTGAGGGTCTAAAAATTATTGAAATTAAAAACATTTGTTACCAATGAAAAAAAATCCTTTTCGCCATCTATAATCCTCTACACAATATTTATTTTCACTATTGAGTTTCTAGCTTACGAATAAGAGCAATCACTCTATGACTCCAATATCAAGAAAAAGTATAGGAAAAAATTAAAAAAGAATTGCTCAATAATAAACTCGAAATAATCACAATATTTTTATATAAATATTTTAATTTGCTTAAAATGTTACTCAAGCTTGAGATCTTATTTTGTGGTAAAACAATTTTATTTAAAATTATCGATATTTCGATACTCAAAATAATTAATAAATATTTTAAAATATAAATTATTGGCATCTGGTCTGATAAATAACAATTGCTTGGCCTTACGGAGAGCAAAAAGCTTCTAAAACATACCGCAAAATTGCGCTATAACATCTACATTGACTACGAGCATCTTCAAAGGATGAAACGATCAATGGCGAATATTATGCCAACTTATTGGGTTTATCTAATGTATTTTACACCAGAATAATGCAAGGGTGTATATGTGCAGTTTCCGTGGGGATATTCCATGACTTCCAATTGCTTCCTCATCCATAACATTCTACTGAATATTTTGCTTGACTGAAAGAGATTTCATTCCAACGGTGAAATCATTTCACAGAATATTACATATTTTGGTGACCTCGATAAATCGTATTTTTGAAGGGCAAAAGAAAATTGAAAAACATTAGACAAAGTGTACAGGGCTCAAAGGAATTTATGTTGAAAAATAAAATGGAACTAATTGTTAATTATTACACTTATTATTTTGTAGATTTTTTAAAACGAAATTTAAAATATCGCAGATATTTTCCATAACAATACTGGACTTTCTTTCAATAATAAGCTGGCGTTTAATTATGCGTAGACGTTAGAATAATTAGAATAATTAAAATAATTAGATGTTAGAATAATTTGCACATTCATGTATAAATAACTTGTAAATTAAAGAAAAGGAAAAAAGTGCCATAAATTTTAATTTTATTTAAAAACTATATAGCCATTACGTGTATATGAAATTGTATTACAGATATGAATACACACACATTTTTTTAGCCACAAATGTATATAGAGACATATTTCTTATTTGCAAATATTAAAAAAATGTATTCCATTTGTGATAATGAACTTTAAAAACCAAACTGCGTATCATCATCACGGATTTTTTTTTTTTTTGAAAAGCGTGGTGGTCGTCTGTTGGAAGCCAATAACTGTCTGCAATCAGTTTCACTGGTAGCTGCAACAAAACTTGGGAATTTATTTTATAATACTCATAGATATTTTTATGTTTACTATGAAAAAAAATTACACCTTATTTGAAACATCATTTTAAATTTAATTGAGTTGGATAAATTTATTCCTTTTTAATTCGACGGAAAGCAGAATATTAGAATAAAATTATAAAAGTGGCGTTTTAATTTAACTACAAAATAAGCCTACTGCTTCCATATTCTGATTTACTGGAATTTGTTATGATTTCCAATTTTGCCAGTTTCAAGCCTCGAAAATCATCGTATATTAATATAAAGGACACTCTGTACAAGGATTATGCTACATTCAAACATCTGCTGATACTCAATCCCTATGTTATAACGAAGTGTATCTAAATGAAATTAGCATGGTGAGTAGGTGAGACTTTGTATGTTTGTGTGTGTATGTGTGTGTGTGTGTGTGTGTGTGTGTGTGTGTGTGTGTGTGTGGGTTAATGTTTCAATTTATATCCTGATGCAAGTGTGAACTGTTTGGCATTTTATAGGCGATAATTTAGAATTGCAGCTGTTTGCTGAATGCAATGGCAAACAAAGTTTTATTAACCAATTAACTCTTCTGTTTTTTCTTCTGTTTTTTAGAAGCAATTTATATGGAAAATGCAATTTATAGTATCAAATAGCAAAAAAAAGTACTACATATCCCACCCCATGTTATTTTTTCATACACTATCATCGAAAAAAAAAAACAAATAAATAAAATAATTACTTTCAAATGCAAGCATATAATGCTCGCATAGACATCATCACGACATAAAATTGACATTGTCTGTAGTAGTGATGATGGTTTGACATGAAATATGTGGCAAGGATTCAGAAACTTTTGAATTAATTAGAAGAGTAGGACAGAAGAGTAAAACAATTCGGAAAACGTGAACAAAATCTGCTGATGAAGTGTGTGAAGGCATCGAGTAGATGCATATACTTAATCTCCCAGATAGTAGTCGAACTTACTATCCCTGTAATTTTAAATCACGGAACTAATTACAAAAAAATAAACATAATTCTCTTATGGAGTCCGATGATATTTCGATCAAATTTTATTTATTAATATTTCTTTATTATTTAATTTACTAAAAATACTACACCAAGATGTTTTAATATATTTTAAATAAATAATAATAATAATAATAATAATAATAATAATAATAATAATAATAATAATAATAATAATAATAATAATAATAATAATAATAATAATACTTGGTTAATTGAGATACTACGCATCTACAAAGTATCTGAGAAGATCGTTAATGTACTCAGCAACTTAATGCAATCTTGGAGGGTCACCCTACACATGAAACAAGGAGATAATATGATAACGTCCAATCAAATCCCTATTAGAAGTGGAATACTACAGGGTGACAGTTTGAGCCCGCTGTGGTTTTGCATGGCAATTAACCCGTTATCATCGATATTAAATGATACAAAATACGGATTTTTAATCAAATGTGAATCCATGCAACACAAACTTAGTCATCTGCTTTATATGGACGACATTAAGTTGTATGCATCTAGTGAAAAACATATGAACTATCTTCTGAGCTTGACAGACCAATTTTCAAGAGACATTAAAATGACATTTGGCTTGGGTAAATGCAAAAAGCTGAGCGTTGTGGCGGGAAAAATACTTAATAGAGATTTCGAATTGCATGAGGGGATAATAGACAGCATGAATGAACGTGACAGATACAAGTATCTAGGCCTATCACAGGCACGAAGATTGCACCATAAAGATGTAATAAAGAAAGTCTCAGAGACATATAAACAGAGAGTTAAACATGTTCTCAAATCGTGCCTTAATGGAAGAAACATGATGAAAGCCATAAACGCATTTGCAACGCCCGTGCTCACGTTTACATTTGGCATTATTAAATGGTCGAAAACGGAGCTAGAAATTATAAATCGTGAAACTCGTAAGCTATTCACCAAGTTTCGAATTCATCACCCAGGATCTGCGACCGAACGGATTTACCTTCCACGGACTGTTGGAGGACGTGGTATCTTAGATATATCACATTTGCATCAGAATCAGGTGAAGAGTTTAAAACAATATTTTAGAGAACAGAACTCTGAGCTCCATCAGACAATCTGCAACGCGGACGACAGCTACACACCTTTAAGGCTGAAAATCGCAGAAACAAGTAGTGAAGATATAAACGTGAACCAATTAAGAGAGGTATGGAAAAGCAAGACAATTCACGGACGCCATCCGAAAATGCTTGAACAGCCTCATATTGACATGAGGACATCAAATATGTGGCTTACAAGGGGCAACATCTTCGCAGAGACAGAAGGGTTCATGGTTGCGATTCAAGACCAAGTAATTGCAACGAAGAATTACCTGAAAAACGTTGTCAAAAGTGGAGTCCAAGAAGACAGTTGCAGAAGATGCAGACAGAAACCTGAAACAATACAACACATAACAGGCGCTTGTCAATGTTTAGCAGGTACTGAATACTTACATAGGCACAATCTTGTGGCAAAAATTATTCACCAAGCCATAGGATTAAAAAGTGAACTCGTAAATGACGAAAAGCCATACTATAGATACACTCCAGAGGTGATTCTAGAAAATAGTACCTATAAGATGTACTGGGATCGAACAATCTTTACAGATAGAACTGTCACATGCAACAGACCAGACATCATATATATAGACAAGAGAAATTTTAAAGCATTTCTTGTAGACATAGGAGTACCTAATGACCACAACATGCTGGAATATTACGCAGAAAAGAAAAGAAAGTACCAGCAGTTGGCTGAAGAAGTGAAGCGTATGTGGCATCTTGATAAAGTGGATATAGTCCCGATAATTGTCTCGACCATTGGAACTATACCGAAATCGTTGCACGAAAGCCTGGCAACTCTGGGTATTGAAAATAAAGTGGCAACTATTCAGAAAGCAGTAATCCTGGCGACAACAACTATAGTACGCGCATTTATGGGTGCCTCGATATAGTGGGAATATTGTAGGCTGCGATTTTGCTAAAATTCTAAAAATTATACGATATAGTATATAATTTATACTTGCATATACTAGTTCTAAGTATACTAGAAAATATATTATGTATATATTGTTGACTAATGTTAAGTCCTGTTACGTAGTAACCGACTGATATTATTGTACAAACCCTCAAAGGAGATAAATAAAATAATAATAATAATAATAATAATAATAATAATAATAATAATAATAATAATAATAATAATAATAATAATAATAATAATAATAATAATAATAATAATAATAATAATAATAATAATAATAATAATAATAATAATAATAATATTAGTATAATAGTATTGTGAAAGAACTCGAGCCACATTAAATTGAACGAAAATACTCTGAATAAAAACGATTTTATTATAATAAAATAATTTTAAGAATATTTTTCTATCAAATTAATTACTCTTGTGTTTGCTGTAATAATGTTTTATAATATAAAAATTACCATCAATTAAATGGTTTGTTAAAAATGCTAAATTGAAGAAATGTCTTCTGCGAGAATCAGTTATCAGAGCATTTTGAGTATTTTGGAAAAAAAAACAAATTATTTCGTTGCACAGTGTTCATTTTTATATACACATTAACTGGGCAAAAATTCCCATTAATAAATAAACTGAAGAATTTTTTTTATGCACACTCTCTGCGGGGCAGTGCGTGATGCTCGTAATGATTTCATTCAATTATTTCCAAAAACAAAATAAAAACAATCATCCCATTACCACCAAAGCCTAACGAATTACGTAATTGACACTGATTTTTTTTCCAAATTTCAAAAGATGTCATGCGGCAGGAGCAGAAAAGCCACATTAAAATAAAATATATATAAAATGCATTTAAAAAAATTTACGTCTTTTCGAGAGACTTCAACAAGTGTAAAAATGATATCAAAGTAAATCTTAAAGCAGTTCGAACTTTTTTTATAACATTTTATTATTTTTTACTCGA
Source organism: Germaria angustata (assembly GCA_963681545.1). Taxonomy (NCBI): domain Eukaryota; kingdom Metazoa; phylum Arthropoda; class Insecta; order Diptera; family Tachinidae; genus Germaria; species Germaria angustata. The sequence goes on along the minus strand of OY812998.1, from coordinate 52,128,028 downwards.
AATCAAATTTAGGCTCTAATTTTGTGTTTCACTAAGAGGAAACGTAACGTTGCAATATATTAACATAATGGCTTTTAGTTTTTGTCAGACTCAAAAACAAAAAGCAACGTCTCTTACCTTGTGGAATACAAAATTAAGGCCTTAATTTCTTCTTTCGTATGTTTTTAATGTGCTGTAGTTCTTGTTAATATTTTGATCATTATTTTTTTTCACTTCTAAAGTCTTCAGCATAACCATACCTGGTGTCTATAACGTATCATCAGTGTACCAGTATGCCTAGTTTCTATCCATCGATACATGATAGGAGCAGGGGTAGATTCCATGCAAACTAATATCATGTTATACTCCTGGACAAATTTTTTAGCGAAAGTCATGGAATATTGTGGGTCAATTAAAAGCTAATATACGAGTATGTGGTCGAGTCAAACAATTATATGGTAGTATCAGGAGTAAATCAAATAATTTTCAAATAATAAAACTACACTACGATGCGTTACTTCATATACAGTGCGCCAAGTCTAGTAAAAAAAACGTTGGAGGTGAAAGCGGGCTGTTATTTAATTTATATCTGGTACACTTCATGAGTAACTATGGTATATGCCCCTATGATGGCTTCATTAAAGAAGAGGGAGAATCATTTTTGCATGAATATAGGCTTCGACATCTAGGCAATATTTTTTCAGGACCTGGACTGTCTTTATGAAGAATCACTGACTGATCTTGATCTGGCTCTGAAAATTGATGTGGTTGGTTTGTCTTTAGTTCGACTTACGGAATGAAGGGTGTAGTTAGTAATATCATATCAAACTGGACAATGCGTCCTCCTGATAACTGCAAACGTTTATTGGTATGGGCTTCCCCACCTATCCCAGCCAATATATTTAATAAATTTTTTCAGCTACTTCTCTTATTAAATTCTTAATATAGACTTCCAGACTGGAACTATTGTTAATTTTTATTTTTCTTGAGGACATCCTTGATGTTATTTTCTGTCTGTGTATTTGAATTTGAATTTTTAGTATATTTTTTTTGTTTCTTTAAAGTTTACTAAAAGAAATTGGTACGCTAGCAAAATAGCTTATTATTAATAAATTTTGGTATTTGATTTTGATTTTGATATGCCCAATCCCAAACAGATTTATTAATTTTAATAATTTTAGTAGCAATAAGCGCTTTTCCTACGGTCCATTCTACCCTCTATAACATGATAAACAGTTCAGTATGCTGAACACTTATTTGAGTTCTACTTCTTTATAGCTTTCAAGTGCTAAGGTCGCAACCCCATGTATGTCCATTTTGAAAGTCTCTTAGTGTAATGTTCGTATTTTCTATGATGTACTCGCAATTCACGTCTTTTAAAATATTTCATGAGAAACCATCGAAGGTTTGCGCCACAAATTTAAGTTTAGCTTCCATAGAGCTTTCGAAGGATATATTCCGATTTTAAGCAGGTCTTCCCGAAACGCTCCTATAACGTTCTGACCAGGTTGCATACCTGAGAAAAGGATGAAAACACCGTTAACAGATTTAAAACCTCCTTTTATAGGTCTTTTGATTTTCATTCAAAGATTTTCTTCAGGACTATAAAGAGTTAAAATTATATAGACGAACTTAGAATATTTTGTTTTTTAGTTTAAAAAATATTCATGTATATTATAAAATCTATTGTTTTACAATGGTAGGGAATGCAGTTAATACTGGTGTGGAACGTATTTAAATTACGGAACTATTTTTTTATCCTTCAAAAAATTAAGAGTTCTCCATGTCACAACAATTTCTATTACTTTTACCCAGAAAAATGCTTTTCAATACTAAGATATATAGTATGTGATATGCTATTGTCTTTTGTGCACCATAAATATAAATAGTTTTTTGAGATCAATTGAAAGCGATTTACGGAACAGCTTATAAGATCATTGACTTTTGGTGTCACTTTGCGTGGTATTATCCATAAAGTTATAGAATTTAATAACACAAGGTGAACGAAAGGAACCACAAATATTAGCATTTAAATACATAAAGCTCGCTCGAACTTAAATCACCAAATAATAGAATTTCTTAATTTTCTCCAAAAGGTTCAGAGTTTATAACGTTTATGTGAAAACTTTGGCATCTAGATCTAAATATAAAATAAAAAACATAAAGAAAAACCAAGATATTTTAGACATCAACTGCTTAATTGGAAATTTTCACATTAAAAATACAAAAAAATGACAAATTTTATTTGTCTTTAATTCAAAGCAAACGTAGGCAAAAAAGCAATGAAACCAAATCCAATCAAACACAAAATAATATGAAATTCAGCCTTAAGAAATAAGGGTGACAGTAAGAAGCCACCATCCAGCTATTCTAACCTTGAACACAGAGAAAATGCTTAATAAAGTATGTGTTCATTGTTGATTTATAATACAATTTCGGAAAAAGGCAGAAAAAAAGAAATACTTACATTATTATTGTTGTTGGTGTGGTCTTTATGTTATTTTATCGCTTTAACATTAGTTGCATTGTTATTTTATTACATAATCGTGATAAGTACATTTAAAGTCCTGGGGTCTACACGCATTTGTTATTACAACGTATTTTATGCACACAAATACACACACACACACACACCCATACACATCCACATATAACACAAAGTTGTAAACTTTCATTCACTGCTCTTAGTCGCACATTCACTCACGACTGACCTTTTGAGACCTTTTTTTGTCAATGTCCGTTTGCAACTCGAAAATGCCATTACGACTCGTTGTTTTGTATTTGTGTGCGTTTATGTGTGTGTATATGTGCGTGCTTGGGTATGAACATATCATTATGCGATTGTGTGTGCCAATTTATGGTAGTGGTGGCTAAACATTTCTATCAGCGCCAGTATCAAATGTATGCGTGTTTCAAATTATTGTTATTCAGTATGATTGTGTTCGCATTATTGAATACTTTGGTCTTTGACCAGGTTTAACCACTTTAAATTCAGGTCATTCAAATTTGTCAATTTACTTCAAGTCTTAATATTCAGTCATGTTTTTCTTTAATTTGGTTTATTGTACTGGAATTTGTAAATAAATAAAAATTATTTACTTGCTAATGAAGTTGTTTGCTTATTTTGTTACACTATCAACTTGGGGAAATTCATGAATAATTAACAATGCGAATAACTTTCATTAATATTTAAATAAACGTCTACTTTTTATAAGAAATAAAAAGCATGTAATAGTAATATATTTGAATGTTACGTGTCTTGCATAAAACTTAAGTATGAGAAGAGTATTTTTTTAAATTTATTTGTACGAATACGTATGATTATATATGGGGCCTATATTTTGCCAGCAGATCAAGTGTATTTTCGCGATATTTTAGGGTTTGCGCTGTGATAAATTAAGAAACATTTGTGAGCATTCTGGCTCACTTGGAGATGGCAACTAAGCCCCAGCTACACGGCAGCCATTGAATTTTATTATCAACTGCCATCTGCATCGTTATTTTCAGCACCAAACATAATATTTCAGACAACTGAAGTTCGAATTCCAATCACAATTGAGCCAAAAGGAGTATATATTCACATCCATTTCAAATTAATAATTCATTTACCCAGTAAATTTTCAGGATGCTTTAAACCTACATAAACCAAAGCGAAACCAAATTAAAGAACGTTTTTGATAATAATATATTTGTTTGTTTTATGCACCAGGTGATGCAAGTCTATGAAGCAACCATTATTATGCCTAATAGATAGAATTGTATTTTTGTTATCATTAAATGGATTTGCTTTACACTTAAACTCAATCAATTTTTATATTTATTATTACAAAAATGTATTGTTTGGTTTATATAGAATTCTTTTAAATAATTAAAGCAAACAGTTGATGTGAAGGTTAATTATTTCATAAAGAGCAAAGTGAAATAAACTGGTGTTAATTGTTTTAGTTGGAATTAAAAATATTTCACTTCTCTTTATCAAAAATTTCAATGAATCTACCGATTATTGTTAATCATTTACGTTATTTAATTAAAATTTTATTTAGTATCAAGCATTGAGAGGTATATATGATGATTTATCTCCATCATCATATTACAAATGCAAGGTGGAGCTGGTCTTTTTTATGCCAGAAGATTAATTTTACATTTTCTAAATGCCAAAAGGTTATGGACTGTTTTAATTTGTGTATTTTTCTAGCGTAAGTTCTCTTGAATTCAATAGACCAATTAATCAAATACAAGTAATATCCTGACGATGATACTCAAGGCTTATCCAAACATAGAGTCATAATTACAATGTATTTTTTTACTTTAATTAAAAAATCGTTAGCTTGAAAAATATACAAATTAGAATTAGTGTACAAATTTAAGAAATATTGTTATAGGCAATGTTGGATCACTTTGGGTGTAGGTGACAGCCATTATTCAAGCAAACTCACTTCGGTTGGTCCATCGTGTTGCTACTGAAATTCTGCATATTACGAGTTCAGTTCGCCGAAACATGTTATAGGCTGCAGTTAATATCTGCTATGTCAGAAAAGTTCCCGAATTTGAGAGAACCCATGATCATTAATCCGGAAAAGTTATATAAAAAGTATTCCATAACTGATATAAGAAGTTTTACACGATGGCAGCTGGTCCAAAAGTCATTGTGTTGAAATCCTGACCTCTGAATATGACTGTTAATGAAATAGTGTCCAAGGACCGCAATAAATTTGTTTCGTGTTTCTAGACAGCGAAGTGTCGTCCTTGCTTAAATAATGTCATCAGAGTTAATAAAAAAAATTTAGCAAATATTCAATTAAGAAAGTGCAGATTAAAAAATTAAATCGAAAAATGAAATATGTTGGATCTCTTGGGCGATCCTTCGAACCTCCTACTTGCTAATAAGCTCGATTTGAGGTCAACTTTTAGAGTGATTAACCAATTTTAAATTAAATTTAAAATTAAAAATATATTTCTCCAAAGAAAAACCTGAATTAGGAAAGTTGATTTCCGATTTGGCAAAAACACTTATTTGAAAATTGATGTCACAATTTTCATACGATTTATGCCTTCGGTATGTTTATAAATTGCAGCAATTATACATTAACATACACTGAGGATATAATATTTCGAAGGAAAATTTAAATTGTTGAAAGAATATGGAAAAATAAAAATATAAACAAATGAAACTAGAGGTTATGAAGAAAAAAACTGCTCCTACAATATTGAAATTGCTTTAAAATATATTCGTTATTACACTGTTATGCTACGTAATATCCCTTAATTTGACAAGAAAATATTTTGTAAATATTTTTAAAACAGTTTTATAAAAAATTCAAATCAAAACACGTATAAAATGTTCATCTTTTATGCTCATTTTATACTCATCAATTATGTGGGCCTTTAAAGCTTTAACCAAAGGGTTTATTATGACAAGAATAAATCTGACCTTTAGATTACAACATGACCATAAAGGCAAAATTGCTCCTACATCCTCAAGACAATGCAAATTCACAAGCACTTAAAAGTCTGTAACATAATGCGGTTTTTGGGCTTACAAAACAGTAAACCAACAGGTAATCACTACAAGGCTTAATGTCCATTTAAGAATGAAAAAAGTTAAGGAAATGAAATTCACAGCATGAGAAAAAAATTATGATGTGATGGAATAAATTTGTAACTCAAGTGCTTACGTATAGTATTTCATTTGTTTTGAATAAAGAGTTGAGGAGAAGAAGAGTTCTAAAAAATGTTGAGCTTATGTTAAAATTTAAAAACAAAAATAAAAAATTAACATGTAAAAAGTCTATAGAAGGAAACGGAAAGAAAAACAGTTGATCTAAAATATATGGAAGGCTCGCATTTATTATCTTCATACACATACATATGTATGTATGTAAATATATGCAACAGCATGTGTATTTGTTCATTTAATAGTAGCAGATGAATGATGGTTGATGTTTGTTATAATATATCTTTCTCTGGTATTTTTTTTTGTGTGTGAACTTTTTCCACTTTTGGATTCTGGCCAACATGTTAAAAATGTTCACGTACGTGGCAAACCGCAAAAGTAGTTAAACAAATACAAATAATTAAAAAAAAAAAAATATATATATATATATATAAACAATTTAAATATAGAAAAAAATAGTAACATACAAATACATATCTACTTACATTTCTACATGAATATATCACAACAATACGGTTACCGACTGACAAATAAATAGATTTAGTGAAACAGCAGCAAAAGACATGATATATAAACAAAAGGTTACTACAGTTGTGGCAAAATAGCTTCCATATTTATACATGTTTTGAAAGTGACATGGAAAGGAAAAGTGTTGAAAGAAGAATGACTACACTTCCTGTTTTAATGCACTTTAGTTTTAAACTATTGGAAAGTTAGTTAATTATGCAGAAACTTTCTATTAATTGCCTCCAGTCGACTGAAGTTGTAGCTTCAAAATGTAACAACTTGGGTTTATATATGTATATCTCCAAGATGGTAATTTGTTGAGATAATACTTGTAAGCTTGACAAATAATTCTCGTCTGAAAGTAACATCCTTTAAGGGAGAACACAACTTTCGCTTGGTACCTTTGAAATTCCATATAGGGCCGGTTCATTTTAGTCATATAACATGCACCCAATAAAAGCTCTGTTTATAAAATAAATCGAAATTAAAAGTCAATATACATCTTTTTTTGATCAAGGAATAATTTTAATTGTTGGCTTAAGTGAAATGACTGAAATTTTTTCTAAGCAAAAAAAAAAACAAATGCTGTAACTTTCCATTTTCATTTATACGAATTCGGCTGTATCACATGGCACAATAATTTAAAATAAATATGAAAATGAGAAACATTTGTAAAACGATACAAAATATAGTGGCTATGGGTTAAATTACCCCATTATAATCGGAGTAAATATATACATCGTTTCCAATAAATAAAGGTAAGCAACATTGAAATGGATTAAATTTTTATACATAATAATGTATAGAAGGTTTAATAAAATCCAAAAGGGAAAAATTCTCCCCAGCTGGCTCTATAGTTGGTTATTCAATCCATTTGACAGCCAAGCACATTTGATATAGTGAGTTGTACTGTCGCGGCTCTCTCTCATATTGTTTTGATATAAATATTTTACTTTTATTCCGGCTCTAGGTCATATATTAAATAAAACTCCTTTTTTGTTTTATTTAAATTTTTATTTTTTTATTCCATATTTCGATCACCATCGGTTCTCTTCTTTAGGAATTTTAAGTAAAGCAAATTACATGTGATAGTTATCAAAGAACAAATTACAACAAAGATCAAATGTGTAAATCATTCTGACAAACACTAGCAGAACGGAACAACATGCTGTTTTCGAAAGCCGCTACACTTTCATCATCAGCGTTCTTGTGTTTGGTCCACTTCTGTGGTGTCAGTTGATGTATATTTCAGCTATTCATACCAATCTTCACTGTAAATGTAATACGAGAATTGTTTTTTATTCATCGTATCATAATCTGTGAAAACTTTTTTTTGTAATGAAGAGCTCAAATTACACCTCACTAACTTACAACAGTCTTACCATTGTTATCTATTCTTTACCCACCATACACATGCTTATTTTTAATTTGCTTATTTTATTTTTTACTTATGACCTAGAGCCGGAATAAAAATAAAAACAAAAATTACATATCATAAGGTCGGAAAAATTAACATAAATATTTTACTTCATCTAGGCGAAAGTATGCTTTTGTATTAAACATCTTAGTTTCTATGAAATATTTATACAAAACTGTTGTATAAAACTTTTTGTACAAAAAGTTCTTCGTTATACGCGGTGTAAGTTATAACAGAACTCTATTGTACATTTGTATAATGAATGTCTGCATCTTGATTTAAATTAATCAAAAATGAGTTTTTTCATTGTGAGAAAGTCTAATACATTCATTTGGGTAAAAACCTTTAGAAAGTGATATCAGACGCACACTTTTTAGGCACGTTATCCAGATATAGTCTGGAGTAAATATTAATTATCTCTAAGTCAATATATCATCAATGAAAAATGTGAAAGAGTTTCTATACTCATAAAATTAATCCTGATTTAAATTTTAAAAATTGCTTGACTTTTTGCTATACAATATCTCTTATTTACAAATACATAAAATTTTCAAATTTACTCTTTTAAAAAAATTTTCTACTAATGCATATTTAAACTTTGGTTTTTGGTGATTTAGAACTAGAGTCCCTGGGACTGAAATATTTTGAAAACAAAATTTTTAATAGAACCTGTAGAATGAGTTTTTCAATAAATCTACTTTCTATTTGCTTGCATTTGAAGTTCGTTCCGCGTAACATTTCTGATCCTGCCATGCAGTGGACGCGTAACAAAAACTTTATTTTAGAGAGCACCTAGATCACTGAAACTGTGTAAAGTGCAGTGTTATATTTTCAATCAGCGCCCTTATTCATAATTATATCAAGACCGTTGTGAACAATCTAAAAAATATGTTTCATTTATGAGCTTATCTTTTATTGCAATGGTTTTTCTATTAACTTCTTCAAATATATCTCGCGCAGTTATCTGATTTGATCGCAAACACTCTATTTTTATGTCCACCATTGCTCATGACTTCATTTACACACATGTGAGTATGTTGGTATTTGTATATTCTATCTTCACTTATAACTACATTTGAATATATATATACACACACACACACACACATATATATATATATATATATATATATATATATATATATATATATATATATATATATATATATATATATATATATATATATATATATATATATATATATTGCATAAAAGCCAGACATTTGATGTATTTTAGCGGAAATTATGCTTTCATACTGCCAGTTTATTGTGTGTGGGTGTAGTTTGTGCAGTTGAATATTTATGTGTATGATTTCCAGTAATATTGTCTGCACACAAACACATACATTTAATATACTACATGCATATGAATATTTGTCTTCTTCATGTATATGACAGTGTATGAGAGTGTGACTGGTTGTATTAAATGCACTCCATGTAATATGCCATGTTTTTATGCCAAAAAAAAAAATTATGTAGAACGACAGTATAAGCGGTTTTAAGTATTGTTTAAGTGTTTTGTGTATTAAGTAGTGGTTTCTATTGTTTATACGTGGGTCGGTTAATAATAAAAATAAATCGATTTCATTTTTTTATATTCTTAAGATTTCGCACAGAGAAGCTTATAAATATAATCAAATAAGCAGAAATATTCAGTGCCAACTTTTTCTTCTTTATTACAGGGAGAGATAATTTATCAAGTATTATTTTTATATACAAATATTGATTCTTTGATTATCAGTATAATTTGTGGGTCGGCAAGTTTTAGAGAATAATTTTCCCACGTTGTGTTTGGTAACAATAACAACAGCGACATTTTTAAATGCCTCTATTAGCTCGATGAGTCAAGATTGCAATACAATAGATAATTTTAAAATACCCCCTGGCTAAAAAGTGTTTCATGTGTTTCTTTTTCGATATATATAAATTTTTATACAGCCTTACGGCTTATATACCAAATGGTTCAATAAAACCTCTATTAATGCACATGCATCAGCAATTAATATAATGGCCTTTCACAACAACATAAATTAAGCTGAAGTTAATTTTTAACATTAAATTTGTTCAGTAGAAATTCAAAAAGTTCTATTATCTCTTCCATTTAGTATCATCAGATGGTAGTAATTTATGTGACAAATGTCTTTTTCTTAAAATATTAAATGATAGAAATTGAAGATATGTGTATATAGATATTAATTGAGAACAGAATTTCACAGATTTGAAGAAAATTTAGATTTTTAATAAAACTTCATCAACTAAATGTCATTGGAGATGTCATATTTTTAGAATTAATAAAAATAACGTTCCTCGAGGAAGACTTTCATTTGTAATACTAGATGTATATAAAAATTACCAGTGATATATCTTTAACGATCAAAATTATGGGGTTCAAAGAAGTTTTCCAAATTCACAAAAATGCTTCACAGGAATTTTTGATGTTATTTAAAAAGTACATTTTTGAAAATTTTCGCCAAGGATATCTTTCGAACGAGTCCGTTCATCATTTTGTTATTTTGGTTTGGACGTTGGTTTCTTATGATTAGAGATAATTAGTTTTTGTTTTTGATTAAGGGCGTTGTTAAAAATGTTTCAAAAATATATTTTATATAGAAATATTAACCAAATTTGATAACAATATTCTTTTATATTATTTACATACATATAAATGTAAGGGGTCTTCCAATAGGAACTTTCGAGTTTTGGCAGTTGATGATGGCCGTATGTATCGTTGAAGAATCTCGTATACATTGTCATGCAAAGTTGACTGTCATATATTGGGTCTATTTTACGGATATAATGTTCAACCATACTTACAAACGATAAAATTCTTTTATCAAAGTAGATCTTTTGTTTTGCAACGTTCCGTGCACTTCGTCTATTTAAAGTCGCCACAATCGCCCTCCATTTTTAGATGAATGGGTACGTTAATAAACAAAATTGTCAAATTCGGCATAATACCAATCCACATGATATCCAAGATCGTTCAATGTATCCCGAAAAAGTCAATGTTTGATGCGGATTTCGCGCTGGCGGAAATCCGATGACTACCAACATCGTTTGGCCTTAGTTGGATGATATGAACAGCAACGACATTTGGTTTAACAGGACGGCGTTACATGCTACATACCTCTTGCCACAAAGCACATGGCAAGTAATCTCATGTAGATATGATGTTAACTGGCCAATGAGATCATGCGATTTGACCCCGTGAGACTCTTCCTTTAGGGGGTCAGAGGTCTATGAGAATAAGCCACAAACCTTAGCGACTCTCATAGACAACATAACCCATGCCAGCGGTAAAATTCAAAATGAGTCATGGAAAATTTAACATTTCGTACGCGCGCCACTCATCGAATGATAATGATATCTTACACAAGCTTTGTTTTATTTGAAGATAAAAAGCACTTAATTAAAGATCTATTTGGTATTATTTATTAATAAATAATATAATTTATTTAAACAAATTATCAATTAAGCCAAAAATATACGAAATTACATATCCATACACCTACATGCATAAATATATGAAAATTATGTAGATATTATTTATAAATCCACAAATAAATGAATAGAAGCACAAGCTTCCACAGAGTTGGAGCAAATGGAATGAATGTACATGCTTGAAAATACATTTGTTTGTACCTGTGTTTAGGAGTGGTACTTTTAAATATATGAGTGGCTCTTATTGTTGTGGGTATGACTCGGAATAAAATATAATTTTTGCTAAAATAGATCTTGAAATAAATCAACAAAAGCAAAATAAATACAAATCAAAATAACATCTCACAAACCTCCTTATGGGGAAAAACTTGTGGTTTGGTTTTTATATGGAAAATATTTTAGTGTTTTCGTTGGCTCCGTTCCTTGTTGTGTTTTACTTACAAATTTTCTGGCTAACACCCACAACTTTTTTTGAAACTATTTTTCTTTCCAATTTTGTCTTGGTTATAGCAGCAGTATCTAGTTTTTGTCTTTTTGTTTTTGTTATACCATTTCAGCCTGATTATATTTTCACTTGGGCAAAGGTAAAGGAAAAGCATTCAACAGGCTCATTGTGAAGTCATCATATTGTATTCTATCACTACTATTGCCTGCCATCATCAAAGGTCGGCTTTTCATTTTTCATTTTTTATTTTCCATTTTACTTTATTATTTTCACTCTTGGCCAAAAAATGGAAAATAAATACTGATGATGACGATGATGATGATGATGTTTTTTGTAACCGGATATATACCGTTTGCTTGTTTTCCGTTTAGTTTAACTTGTGTATGCTTCAGTTGAAAAAATAACTCTACACATACTGACATACTGGCAAATTTGGCCGCATTCATATCTAAACATACATACATACTCGTATGTAAACCCACATAAACGTACGTTCATACTTGTATAAATATTAATTTCGGTTATTTTTCAAACAATTACTCTAAAAATTTCCTGTAAGCACTTTCAACCATGTTTAGAGATGGATTATTTTTTGAAAATTTATTAAGTGATGGGATCACTTGTGTAATGCAGAACGTGAGCTGTTTGTCAAATTTTAAAGTATTTTCAAGCATTTTTGTTTGTTGTAATTTGTCGTTAAATAGGCGATAAAAATCAATTTGAGTTGTGTCTTCTTTTTTCATTTTTAATGTCTGTTTTACATGTATAAAGTAAGATTAAATCGGCCAGGTAAATTGATAGGAAGTTGTGAAAAACTTTGGCAGGATAGGTTACCTTCAAAGAATATGAAGGATTGTTTTAAATTTTTAGAATATGTAGGAAATTTTAGGATGACTAACAAATCTAAGGCAATAAAAACGAAAAAAGGATCATTATATTTATAGGGCTGTAAAAAATTTAAAAATGTAATATGTGAGAGAGAGAGTTTTACTACAATTAAAATACTAGTAACAAAATTGTATTGATGATGATCATTTATGGAAAAATAAAACAAAACCATTTTGAAATATATTGAAAAACTATATAATGGCTTATAAAATAGAAACGACTCCTTGGCCGACAAAAGACTAACAGTAATTAAAGACCTTCCAATTTCTGTCCTTTTTGAGCTTGAAGCTTATTTATGGTTCCATTTTTATTCATTTAACATGGATATTTTGGGGTCGAAAAAAATACAATGGCCTCCATTAAGGAGTGTTTATCGTATTGTAAAATGATTCCATTTTACCTTGATTCGTTTCCTCAGAAACTCTTTTTATTTGATACCCACATCATTGGAGTGCATAAGAAAGAACCGATTTGGGGCATTTGCAATTACAGATGACCCCAATTTTAAATTAAAAAATATACTCTTTCACTTTAAGATGTTTTCGTAGAAAAGCCTTTCGTCGCCGTAGTCGGTGAAATCAGTGAAACAGATTTTAGCGGAAGCGATACCAATGATGTGATTGGGTGTATGTGCATGTATATACTAAAGTCTCTCATAAATGTAGGTTAGGTTAGGTTGATTGGAGGGGTGTGATAAGCCCATGTCATACGACATATACTTAAGCCAGTGAAGGCTTGTTGTGCGCTCCATTTAATTATCATACACAAACTGCCAAAGTTCTGCGGTAGGATTCGAACCTGGGACTTTCGCACAACGAGTCTAGTACACTACCTACTAGTCTACGAAGGTCAGTTATAATAAATAAATGTAAGTGGATGCACTGACTACATTATGTGACATTCCTTGACTGCACTTTGATGATGCGCATTAATCATTCTATAAATCGTTTTCATTAATCTAATCCTCTTTTGGCAGAATCGATTTCGTCGCTTAATATATAAGTTCATATAATCTTTTCCAGTCGGTTTTGTTAGTTTATTTATTTTTCGGACTACATCGAATCTTATCTAAATTGATAGAATGATTTGAACGGTATAGTCGCCGTAAATGTTCGAAAACAATATTATTTTAATATGTCGAAAAATTCTTTGCAAATAGTCTGTAATGATGACCATATTAATATTAAAAATTAACTGCAAAATTCGTTTATGATGTGGGTTAACATGTGGTGTTTTCTTTTTTAAACGAATTGTAATATTTTGTTGGTTAATTAATTAACATGAATTATTAGTTGCTTAAAATTAAAAAATTCAAATTCATACATTTTTCTTTTTTATTAATATGTTCGCGGTTGAAAGGTCAATAAATTTTACAATTTTTTCAGAAAATAATTTATATAGTTAGCAAAATGTTTGGCAAAAAAAATTTAATTTCTTTAACTCAATAGTTAATAATTGTTAAAAATTTTCTTAAAAAGGAAGTAATAATACTTCCAAAAGTTTAAAAGAAATTATAAATATAAATCTGGAGGGAAAATCTGACTCCATTAGACTTCTATTGCGAGACAATGTCAAAGAACGTGTCTACGTGGATAAGCGGCCAACCTTGAAGCATTTGAAATCCAACATTCTTTAAGCTGTCGCTGAAATACCGCCCAAAATGTGCTTAAAAGTGGTCGAAAACTACCTCAGAAGGCTCCACTGCTACAACTAATCTCGTGGCAGCCATTTAAATAACATTGTATTTTGTACATAATGGCATTCCAAGGTCCAAGTATTATTTTGATTTTTTTTTCATCGGAATCGTAGCTTTATCTGTATTTTATTTAACTTTATTTTGAAACCGAAAAATGGATAATCCTGTGTGATCTTAAGGCCACTGTGTATTTCCCTTGTTGATTTTAACTACGAAATTCCCATATGTGAAAGAACTCTTAATAAACAAGTTTTACATCACACGGACTTAAAGTTTTCAAGACTATAGATAATGATAAGACCAGGTTTAATATAATATTAGATTCTTATAACTGGAACAAAAAATATATTCTCCTGCTAGAAATTATTTAAAAAAATCAACAGAACAATCGCTTGAATTAATATGTATGAAAAGTGTAGTATTAAAAATGATTCTTAATGATAACTTCAATTCGCAGGTAATTTTATTGGCCCCTTCATATCTGAATGCTTTTGAAATAATAATTTTTTTTTAATAAAACTACATTTTGAATGGACACAGTTTACCCTACAACAAATAATTTTTTTTATATCTCCCATTAAATAGTATTTTGAAAATCCTTATTAATTTAATCGTATTAATATTTGCTTTATAACGTTTATCAGTGTCATAAGAATCAATTGTTTTTTCTCTGTGTCTATTTGCAGAACAATTTCATATTTTTGTTGGTGATTTAAGTGCAGAAATTGAAACCCAACAGCTGAAAGACGCCTTTGCACCCTTTGGAGAAATATCGTAAGTATTTTGTAAACAATAAAAGCTAAAAATGCCATAAAAATAAGTAAACAAAATGTCTAACATCAACTGTCTATATTTGCTTAATTTGATTTATATGTTTGAGCTTTAAATTAACGAAAAAGCAATGACATGAAATCATTAATCCAAAAGCATGTCTCAACTAATGCTAGTATGGGGAAACGAAAAGGATAAATAAACAATAGATATTTGACTTTGTGTTATTAAATACAAAATGAATGGTGGGTCATTCATCTTTAAATGCCAATGGAAAATCAACTCTTATAACTTCTAAGGATATAATTTAATTAAAATAAAATTGATTTGTATGTGAGACTTACTCGTATTTTGATCGATATATATGTACATTAAGGTGGCTTTACATTGTACCGCAAATATTTAGATCTGTCAGAAGTCTGTGTAGAATGAAGAAAATCGTACAATGTAATTACCAATTGTATCAGTAGGAAAAACAAACAGATGGAAATCTGAGAATCGGATGTTTAATGTTCATTTGCTAAACCATTTCTGGTTCACATCACATCAGAGCTGTATTTTAAAGCATATATTGGCAATATTGAAGATTGTAGCAGTTCTATTGAAGATGGTAGCAGTTCTATACAATAACTTACAAAACTACATATATTTAATTGGTCTAGCACAAGTTAAGAAAATTTTATATTGTTTTTGTTAATGTTGCAGAAATGTTTCTGCAAGAAATAAAAGCCAAATCAATTTATATGTGTCTTCAGTACTTCCGAAATTTATGAGAGGAAGAAATTTGGCAATTTTGTTTTTACTTGAGGAGGGAGTAGTGCTTGTGGACGTTCAATATGAGCTTTTCTACGTTGAAAGTGACAAGAAAAAACTCATCAGGGATTCTGTTCCACATGCGAACTTTTTGGCCAAAAAACGAATTTTCTCTGTACAGCTGTTGCAATTTACTGGCATTTTGACAACAAATGGATGCGCTTTTAATGATGAACGAATCGTTCGTAAGTAAGTGGGAGTTTTTGTTGTAGTAACGATAAAACAGTGAAACAAGCCTTTTGTTGCGTCGGTGCTCTAGTGATCCAAAAAGGTTTGATAAACTACTGAAGATTTTCGCCCTCTCCTCGTCGCAGCACTGGTCCATACATGATAGTTGTATTCCATCTTCAGACGGATATATGTGGTATAGTTAGTAAGGAGATCTGAAGGAGTGTAGTATATCTTACACAGTCTGAAGAAATCTAGGAATTGAAATGCTTCTATAGCGACATGAGAAATGTGTTGCATTAGCATAAAACACTATGTCTGACGAGCATTTAAACCCCATTCGTAGATTGTTACAAGAACATGATTAAGCCTATCATCGAATCTGAGAAGCTAAAATGATCTTTTATTCTTTTAATGAATTACTAATAGTTCTACAACGGGAATCAGTGAGAACTTTGGCACGAAGGTGCTGTTCGTATAAAGCTTTTTAGCGATTTAGTACATGAACGATAAAAGATCTTGCCTTTGTATGCAGCGAGTTAATATTTACGTTTTCATCACTTCGTCGGATACTGAATGCTTCCTCTCTAGACCTGATTGAATTTTTGTACGTCTGATTAAAGTGAGACTTCATGGTCATGAGATGTTATTAATGTTTGTTAACGTCAGAGTAGGAAAAGTTAGCAGAAACGGTATATAGTATTCCGAGTTACTAAGAGTTACACTAACGCAAACTAGGAATTTAGGAACCAAACTGTGAATTTAAGAAAAGGTCGAACCACCAGTGCCATCGTATATATTTATCCATTGTTTGTTTGTTTATAAAAAAAATAAACAAGAATTAGTTTCTATTTATAATATATTTTTTTTTTGAAATATTCTGACAGTGTTCTTACCTTCATAGTACCAAAAAAAAAAATAAAATTTTTAGTTAATGATTTGGCTTTAAATTTAGATATTTTCCGGATGTCGATAAAAGCATCCGATTTCGCTCATAGACACTAATTAGCTTTTAGCAAACAGCGAAATAATTAAAAAGTTAAACTGCGAAGTTAATGGGATGGCTATTTTCATAAGGCCAATAAGATTTTTTTTGGTTTTCTCGCGACATTTTTTTTAATAACCGATCTGCACTGCACAAAAATAACGTAAATACTGACGCAATAAATATTGAGTATGTAGCATGCGCTCGTGATCCATCAATCCATTAAAATGTATCGCGATCCAAATATCACAATATATATTGAACGTGTAGCAGTGCCCTAAGAGTCCAAATTTTGACATTATGTTTTTCAGTGATAATGTTAAAGAGCAATGGAATAAACGAAAAACATGAATTTTCATATTAAGAATAATCTTGAAAGTCACATAAAAAATAGTCACGCGTCATTTTAACTCACAAATCCCTTAAATTTCTTACTACGCACCACAACAACAAGAGTGCCTCACGAAGGTCTATGCAATAATTAAGATTTTCGAAGTACGCAGCGACAGATTCGCTATATTTAGAAAGATAAAACAATATTTTGACATCGCATTTGTAAATTTTTGTGTATTAGTGGCCTTACATGTACTTTTTAGTATTCAAGCAGTCATCTGGAGGTTGTCTTATTCTTTCTTTGTTATTTGGAATGGTGCCGGGCTATTAAAAATTGGCTGTGCAATTATCTTAGTGTGAATCATTTATTTTTCCATTATTTGCAATAAAATGTTTAATTAACAGGAATCAATTGCAGTCATTTGTGTAATCATATTGCTTGTGACAATATTAGTAGATAAAAATGGGAAAATTTCACCCAAAGGAATTTCATAATACCATGTTAAAAGTAGTGTAAGACAACGCTTATGCTGCAAGCTAGACAATAAGTTTCTCTTCAATGTCAGCATATAGTTGAATATATGAATTTCTAATTTATATGCGTCATATTTGCTTCCGTCAAATCTCCAACTGAGACGCCAGCAAAAATATAAGCAAAAAATTTCGTTAGCAAATGGTGAAGCATCATCCGATTTACCACGTAGCTCTATTTTCATGCAACATAAGCATATCTCAAAAAACCAAAACTGTTATAATACTGCTGAGAAAGTGTTCCACAATATCCTTCTTAATTAACATGAATGGTACATGAGTGAAGGAACTCGATTACTGCGCCACAAATTGATTTTATCACAACAGAGCTGTAGTAAAAATATAAAAACAAATTTTGTTTCTAAGATACAACAGAGCTGTTCAGATTTCAGTTACACACGTTTGATGAATCTTAAAAATTTAACCAAATTGTTTCGTTAAAGTCTCTCAATTGAAGATTTGATATGATTTTTGGGTTCCTTCGATTGAAGCAACTTGAATTATTTACTTACTTTCAAAGGAGATAAATTTTTGTTTTTGTAACTGTTGTGAATAAAATTTTCTTCCTTTAGTTTTCAAACCAACAGATGTTGACCTGAATTAAACGCTCTATTTAATGAAAAGAGACTCACGGTACATCTTTTTGGTCTAAAAAAAATTTACATAATTAAAATGTTAAGCTTTTGTAGCATATTTTTCTAAGAAAATTTCCTTAGAAGTTCTTGTCTACTTTTAAAGATTTCTTAAATATTTGTAATCCAAGCATGATGTACAAGATACGAGCTACATTCTTTAACATTAATACCTTAATGCTGATTTACCACAAATGAATGTCCTTTATTACAAGAGAAATTATTATTTATTTTTTATACATGAACTCAACTACAAAGAAACATGGGGATGAAAGCCATTATTAACAAAACGGTTTGAAATAACTGGTATGGAAGAAAAATCGTTTGCAAAAGCATTACCGCCTTTAAAAATTAAGTCAACAAAAATAAAGGACGTTTACAGTGAGTGAATTTTAACACAAAGGACTGTTAAAACATTAAAAAAGTAGGAAAACGATTTTTATCTATTTTTTCGTGCCAGTTTCTGCCGTTGCTTTACCGTCGCACGGAACGCACAAAATTTACGTCTGCGGCAGTTTATTTTTTTCCTCCTTTTTCATATGAAAGTTAAGTGTTTAACTGCAGGGCAAAAATATAAAGGCTGGCATAGAGGCAGTTGTCCAGCCCAACGGGCTTAAGCATTTGTAGACAATTCAAGCTAAATTGGTACTTTGTTTGTGCAAAAAATAAACATTAAGGACATTTTTTCTCTGCTCTGAAAGAGGAAATTTGTTGGAAATTAAAAGGAATAAAATTTTAGTGGTTAAAAGGACGTTAAATGTTCCAATTTTGTATTTCGTTTAAAATTGAATTAAAGTAGATTTTAAATACGCTCCACGGGGCCATTATAGCTTAAATTACCATCAACTAATAAAATACATACATATTGATGCATATACTCTCATACGGATATTAAACTCCTACCAACTGCTTGTCAACATAACTGGCAAGGTTACGGCAGTCAATGGCCCAATAGCTGCTCTTAACAAACATATTATTTAATTTAATTTTAGAGTTTTGCTAAAGAACAAATTAAGTCATGGCTTCATTTGGAATGAATCATTTAGACAGACGTTACATATTCGCTTAGACAAGTGACCCGAATAAGATGGTTGGTCGAATTTAATTACTTAAGTTGCCTATACAACCTTTTAATTATAAAATCTTTAATAATATGCAAAAGGTTTTAGAAAGTAAATCGTTTTGTGACTGAGGATTGTTGGGTGAATTTCTGATCTACAACTCATTCCTGAGACAATAAGGATTTGGCTTATTAAGTTCCTCAGTGCACAATCTTAGGCTAAAGGACATAGTGAGATATGTATTAATAAACTCAGTTAAGTTTGGCGTCCACTAGCGCCTATGTAAGATTTTTTGTTGAACACAATATATATATAATATTTCTTGGCTCACGTTTACTCCTAAGATAGTCCCGGATTCAGGCGGCACGTTTTTATTTCATGCAAGTTTTTTTTGGTAATGAAGGCATGCAATTGATCATGTATGGAGGCAACAGTTGGTATTATATTACCGCTGTCAAGGAATTTTCGAAAGGAAAAGAAAGACACCAACGTCCATTTCAGGATAAAATCTTGGCGTTCACTTCTTTCTATATTATTAATACTGGTGGATAGACTTAGCCTTAAACCGCTGCCAATAAATCCATTAGTAAATATTGTTTTAAATTAAAGATTTGAGTGCAGCCCTATAATCGATTTACTTTTATGCGGGTTTTATTTTAACTATATCATCAAATATGTACATAAGAAATATTTTTGATCATTAGTGAATATAAAACTCGTAAGACTTTAATCTGCTGGCAATCCGGTAAATAGACGGAATTGATGTTGCCCACATTCAAAATAAAAATTATTTCATCCGTATTTAAATGAAACTTAATGGGTATCAAAAGTATGGATATTATGAATTTTCTTTAACCAAGTAAGGAGCGCTTGACTCGAGATCGCCATGAATTTAGGTGGAAAAGTCTAAGCTGAAGAAAATTGGATTTGATTTAACTGAGTAAATGGCTTTAGCTAAGTGTCTGGCCTGTACACTAAACTTTACCATGCAGGTGGATTTTTTCTATTTTAGTCCTTAAACAGACTTAATTGAAAATAAATCTTAAGGCATGCATTTAAAATTTTTGTTTGTTTTAATTTTTGAAGTGTCGGTCGTAGTTCTGATAAAATATTGAAATGAATTAGATAATAATAAATCATATTTTGAGTTATAATAAGAACTTTTTATAAAGATAAATTCGGTTAAAATTTGTTAATAAACTTCAGATTTTTAATTGTTTGATATCGGTCTTGAACTCAGGCGTGTACATAAACGAAAGCTTTTGTTACTTCGGCCACAACAACATTAAGACTATCGACATTGTAAGATCAATATATATGTATGCAACATAAGTTAGACTTTCCGTACTTGATTTAAGAATTCCGAAGTATATTAAAACTTATTTGCATTTATATTTTTAAAAGCGATTTGTACTTAAAGTGAAAAGGAAACACAAGTATTTTCCTTCCGTGCATATATATTACCATAAACATATTGAAAGTCACTTAGATAATATAAACCGGAGGCCTTCGCCACAACAAATTATAACAAATTATAATCACAGTTATACATATTAAGCTTGCATCCGCTCTGAAGTTAAAGATTACAATCAGAGTTTGCAGCGGATTTCTTAGCAATAGGGAAACAGTTTAAGCATTGGACCCTTTTCATTTGCTTATTGTTTATTTTATTCTTTCCGACGAGTCCTCTAGGAAGGTGTGGTTAGGCCTGTTTAGAGCTGGGCTGGGAGCCCAATGAATAGAACTTAATCTTCTACCAGAATATTCTCCTTATGGGACTTCTCTGATAAAAGCCGTAATTTACCTCTTCGTCAAAGGCTTCTATTTTCCCTATGCCAACAAAAATTCTTAGATGTTGTAGAATGTTAAGCTCTGTAGCTACTCCGGTAAAAGGTTCTTTATACATTGTGATAGCCAGTGAAATTGAACTATTTATTTATTTCTTAAATCATATGCTCTTTTTCATGAATTTACCGGAGCTTATCTGAATAGTATTTCTTTTCATATATTCTATTAATATTATTAAATCAATAAACCAGCGTGTCTTATAGTTTTGGTTATTGAAGCTGCCATATGGCGACTGCTAAGCACCAGCGATGAAAGCTCAATATACTTTTACTAAAAGTCAGTTGATCGCTAACCCTCTGATGGACTTCATTCACATAAAAAAACTCTATAACGTGCAGACTTTCCTTATTATTAATGATCCCATATATGTTCTTAATTGAGTATTTAATCCATCAAATGACCGCATATGTGTCTGTCTTGTATGCTGGCACTAAAATTTAATAATAAATAGGAAATAAATTAAATTCTGGCACACAGTGAATTAGATAATCCTGAAGATCAAGGCTCTAAAACCTTTGTAGTTTTTGGAGAAGTTCGGTTGTTCTTTTTGACTCAAAATCTATTGCCATTTTCTGTCATCGAGATACATAACGTATTGTTATATGATATATAATCGATCGGTATCGGCTTATGTGATTAAAAAAGCTTTTTTGGTATTAAGAGAAGATCTCAAATAATGGATAAACCTTATCACCCGGTTTTTGATTTAGTGTCAACCGAAGACTTTGCTAAGAGTC
The DNA here is from genome assembly GCA_963681545.1 of Germaria angustata. Classification (NCBI taxonomy): domain Eukaryota; kingdom Metazoa; phylum Arthropoda; class Insecta; order Diptera; family Tachinidae; genus Germaria; species Germaria angustata. The sequence continues at coordinate 52,106,102 of OY812998.1, read as the reverse complement.
GGTTTAAAAATACAAGCTGAAAAATTATGTTTAACGTATGATACAATCAGTCAGTATTTTAAAGATCAATTACCTAGTGTACAATTATTTGCAATTAACGTGTGATCTGCATAACCTGGTCAGTCAACTCGTCCAAAAAAAGTTTTAGCGAAAAGGCATTGAATTCTTTTATTCTCCCTTTACAAATTATTTTATTCCAAAAGAAAATGTGTAAACATCATTGTAAGCTTTCAAATGAAAATGATTGTCTTAAGAGAGGAAAAATTGAGTTAAAAAGTTTTATTACCAAAAGCACCTTCTTAAAAAATATTTGTCATTCTTGATGAGCTTTTTTTTGTACCATTAAAAATAAAATATTCCTCAATATAAAATAACATGTGTTGATAAATAGTGAAGCCATTTGGAAGGTAAATAAAGAGTTAATTTATTTAACTCAAAAAAATGTTTTATTTCAAAATCAGGTCAATTTTATTTATTATATCCTTATGTCTGTTATGTGGCTGCAACAAGAAATATAAATTCCAAAGGTATTAGTGCTACTCCCATAAATATCTTGCAAATCCCATTTAAACACATGTCCACAAATCAAGTGTTTACTTGTTAAAACAAAATGGTATATACATATTGATTTTATGTTTTTATTTTTCAAATCACAAGATTGTGTCCCACCGCTTTTCAGTCCTTTTCGTAAAAAGAGGCATTAAACGTGCAGATCGAAATCAACATTTTGTAAAACGAAAATAAAACTTAACAAATAAATTCGGTGTATTATTGTTGGATTTAGCTAAACACGAAATGCCAAACTTTTCAATAGAAGAAAAGAGAAATCTTAAATCGCACGACTGAATGGATGAAAGAATGAGAGCCAAATGAAAGGATACGACTGGCTAAGTGATGGGTTTGCTTTTTGTTAAGAATAAAAGTATATAAACATACACACAGACACACACACACACGCCACACATGTAGAATAATACACATTCTTAAAACTGAAGCACATAAAACAAAATCCTTTTTGCTGCCTTAAGCCCATCTATAAACTCATGTACAAGTATGTGCTTTTAAGTATGAAGCATAAACTCCTTTAAATAATGTTTAAACAAGAAATTCAACGTTTTGCCCCAGTTTTAAAAGGGATCAGACAGTCGAGTTGTTAAATGAAGGAAAAACGAAAAAGTAGCAAGACTTAAGTCCACCTTTTTTTCAAGGATAAAACTGTCATTTTTACAATGTAGGAGCGTTGACCAAAAAAAAGGAAGTAGAAAGAAAAGAAAACTTTTGTATATAATAGAGTAAATATTTGCGGATAAAAACTAAAAAACGAAATGAAAGTAGGACTAAACAAAATTCCTTTTGTTTGTTTCTACATAATAAAACTTCCACTAGGATTTTTGGTAATTAAAAATCAAGAGAATTTTTCATAAGAAAAGGAAATAGAATATGATTTTATGTTTATTTAAAAACTGAACATTATAATTAAATTATGCTTAAAGTATTCATTTAGATACAATTAATGTTTTAAGCGTGCAACTTTAAAATCAATTTGCAACATGCATTGAAGGATTTTCTAGAAGGACATTAAATTTCAGAAGTATGTAACAAGAGAAGGTATTCATGTACATAAGTACATTTATTTCTAGTTTTGTTTTATAACTGCAAAAACTCGTTAAATAGCAACAAAAAAATGCATACGTGTATTTCAATTATATTGAAAACCAAATTTTACAACAACTTACGACATACACTCGTAGCTTGGTTTATAATAGACGAAAAACCTTCTTATTCAGCGATAATATTCTCAAATAGTAAGCAGTGCCTTAGATTTACGGATTTTGGTTGATATTCTACCATTGTATCACGAAATTGTTAAACAAACCTTTGGAGAATTGAGCTTAAAGGACATCCTGACCGCCGCACAAATCCATGATTTAATATTATTCTAAAAAAGAGCAATTTTATCATGTGCTAAATAAACGGATCGTTTTTTATACTCATTGTTTTAAGTTTACACCTGAGCATATGATGTTGTTCTATTAATATTTAAGGGCGATCGATACCAATGTTAAGAAGGCAAAGGGGCATGAAAATTCAGTGTGAAGGTCGACGAATCGAGCACTTGTAAGCACATAAAGGTTGTAATTGCCTCGTCTTTGAAGGATGGAGTAAGAGATGTTTCTTTACATTCAATTTTCTCACCACTTATAATATGCTCATTTCAGCTAAGATGTAATGAAATATTAATATATAGTCAATTACTGCAGAGTTTATTTTAAAGTTATTTCACCTTTTAAAATATATTGTGACAGAAGTACAGAAGTTTCCATTCACTGGAGCATTAAAACAACGTGGGGTGTATCTCATTATTATCATAAAATCAGGGTGATCCTTAATCTATGTAAGTCATATTCTTTGTAAACTCCCATTTGTTATAGATGCACCACCAGTGAATTACTATATGCACTGCAACAACAAAAATTCTGTCATCTTCAAAACATGCCATTTCGATTACCGCTATAATATCCAATCTGACAGTCGTACTACCAGCTGGTGAAATAAAAAAGAGATGGCGGACTATTCTAAAATGGACGAATTTGGGTGCCAGAGTATTCAGGCAACTCTGTAAACGACATGGCTGATAGGCAAAGGAGTGAAGAAAAATAGGAGGTGGGCCATAAGAAACCGCAGTTATGGTCGTACTAAAATATGGATGGAATATCCCCCTATTCTCTGTGAACTGGAGCTAAAAATACTGGTTATTGTGATAAACGAACGCCTGAATGTACAAAGAGGAGTTGAACACAATTAACGAAAAATGGAAATGAAATAGAGGAAGATCAAAGTATGGAGCACTTCAATTGTTCAGAATTATAAAAAAAGCGATTGCCTTGTGATGCCTCAAATTTAGAAAACTCTTCGACGTTGAAAACATCCAACCTCAATGCATAATGCGGTTCATAATAAGTTTCCATGGCGATTGCTTAAGCACAATTCCCATGCTATCAAAATGGCTAAGAGCGAGGTGCCTGTCCTTCGCAGCCGTTGTGGCTTCCACTCGAATAATTTAGAATGTTACGGGCTACCAGGTGTGGATGTTATTTTAGATTCTTTATGTATAAAATAAATTATGCTGCTTTGTTTTTAGAGCCTGTGCCCCAAAATCAAATCTCAAATTACTTTTTGTTATCAATATAAATATGTTTTAAATATTTTTCTTCGCGTCTATTGCGACAGGCCTTTGGTTATATTTTCAAAGACTTGCTCATATTAACTTTATCAATATCTTGCTAAAATTTGAGAGCGCGTTCAACATTTTGATCATATTCTTTTAATCTCCTATCACATGTAATTCGGAAACGAACTTTGCTGTGGATGCACCGGCTTTGTATGCATCAACATCAGATTCAATATTATTTTCGTTTTCACAATTTTTTTTTTTAATTTTAATTAGATCATCTTCATGTAGTTCCTGGTCTTCTGTTATTTCACCAACAAAATGTTTATATATTCATTTACAAAAAAAAAAAAAAAAAAAAAAAAAACGTGAAAGATCGGAAGCATATTAAACGAGGTAAAGGTGTTTTTATATATTTTATAAATGATTTGATGTTTTAACAAACATATTGAGGTAAATACTTTCGGCCAGCCTCTGGCCAACTAGAATACAAACTTGTTTATCAAAATTAAAAATTATAGATACAAATCCTTACAGACTAAAGATATAATATAATGCAATTTAGTTAAGTATTTAAATGTAAAATAATGTTTCTTTTTACAACCTCGTTGCTCTTAGAAATATTTATAATATGATAAAATTTATTGAAATTTTCACATATACGGCGAAAGTGGTCATTGTTGGCATAAACAAATCTATAGTATTTTAGACTTATCAGCTGGAAGTTGCGAGTCAGTCTAGTTGGAACGCAAAAGTTAATTTCTCCAAGCAGGAACTCGGAATCGACATTAATTCCAATTAATTTTACCAAATAGAATAAAACCAAAAATTTAATTAAGAGCATTACATTATTATTGTATAGTTTATTTGCTTAATTTAAATTATGTGTCTTTATTATTAAATATAATAAAGGAGTCAACATTTTTTAATATTTTTTGTTAAAGAATAAACAGACTTTCCTTTCATCATTATGAATTCGTGTACCTTTGTGCGGATAATAATGATAATATTAACGAGAAAAAAAGGAAAAGAAATAAGCCCACAAACCGCACACATAATAAGAAAGAGAAAGTTCGAAAATACACTTGCTTTATGCTCGACTACACTTAAAAAAATTCCACTTAAAGTTTTTTTCATTTTCAAGATTTTAACAGAGATGAAAATCTAAAATGTAAAACCCACAAAAAATCTGCGAGTTCATGTTTTGATAAAGAATCTTCATTTATCCATTATAATGGGATAAATACCAGCCGCAACATACAAACAAATATATAAAATAGCAACAAGAACGATAATGATGCCACTGATGCGATGCGGAGGAGTAAGCAAAAGTGAAACGACCTCTATAATACCGTGTCAATGCACGAAACTATGTTGCACGAGTATCTACATACATGACTAACTAAGCGTGTATTAGTGGAAATTTGAAATTCGAAAGTACGTGTTCTTGTGGTGTGTGTGTGTGTGTGTATGTATGCGTGTGTGTGTGTATGTGTGTGCGACTTTGTTTTTCTGCTTGTTATGTCCGCTTTATTTTTTGTCTTTCTTTATTAATACTTTGGATAAAATAAAAGTGGAGCAGTTTGAACAAAATTTCGGTTGGACGTTTTTTTTTCTTCTCTTGGTTTTTCTTTATACATGTCTAAAAGTTTGTAGACATCATTTTTGTATCCGCTACCACACTATTTATCAAAAAAAAAAAATTATTCATACAGATACTTGTGCGTTTCACGCAGAGATGGGAGTTGATACTACGCAATTATAACCAAGTAATTTTATGTACTTGGCTTTCACTTATCTCTCGTTAAAATTAATAATATGAATTGAAAAACTGAGTACGTTTATTTATAAATTTTTAATTTTAATATAAAAAATTAGACTTTTACAAAAAAATTGCGTAAAATAATTAAAGTTTATGAAAATTAATAACTCGTATATTGACTTTTAAGAATGTATGGAATTTTGAAATGTTCTTTTGCCACATTTTCGTTCTCCGTTTGAATTTGTATTTGCTGACGTGATTTGCTAAATAAGGCCCTTATCCATTTAATATTTCCCTAATAAAAAATTCATGTTTTTTGAGGTTTCGTTTATAATTTCGTTCATAATTTTTGAGGCCATATGCTCCTTATGGGATCAATGGGAATAAAAATTTATTTAAAACATGCACTTGCTGCAAATATTCATCCCTGCTTCAAAATATTTTTTTGTTTGCATGGCTGCTTGTTGTAAACTTTATTCCTCGGTGTGCATTACATTTTCTGTTTTGTTTTTTTGTTTGATTATACGCTTTTTTATGCCTTTTTAATTTGCCTGTTTTTGTAAGTGTGGGATAGTGTGTCTCTTGTATTTGTTTTCATAAACTTAAGTAAAAAGTTTGTTGATTACATGTTGAAGATTTTAACCAAATATAATTTTTCTGCACGACTTTACTTTTTCCAGGCAGTCAAATTTTTCCGAAAATACTTTTTTAGTTCTTAATTTGTAGTTGATGTTAAAAGCAACATATAAGAGACACGTAATTTTTTATATTTTTTTATGGGAAATTTCAACAAAAATGCCACAACAAAATTTACTTTCAATCGGAAATTTTTATTGCATGACATTAATTTAGTATTTTTTTTTTACAGTTTAATTAATTTTATTAATGGAAAAGATTTTATTTTTAATAGGCAATGGTATAAATTTTTCTGTATAAATGAAAAATAATTTTGAATAGTTTAAGGAATCTATTGCATATATACTAAAAAAGATTTAACTAGATTTTTTTTTTACTCTTACTCTTTTTTTTATTTCTCTTACGTTATTTTGTAGTAACCAAATAGAGCGTTAGATATCTGAAACATACAAGATAAAAGTTTGTCACTTTTTGGGAGATATTGATTTTGTATAAGATTTCAGAAAATATATCAACTGATGTTATTAGCCTTACCACTTCTAAAGCTTGTTTTTGTAAAGGATTTCAAATCTATTTTGGAGAAAATTTCCAAATGTGAAAAGTATTCTCATACCTAACGCTCGTATATTTTTTTGGACCAAAAACAGTACATATCACTGAAATTTTTTAAAAAAGCAGTAAATCGATTTGGATAAACAGTACTTTTCGCAGTATATATTTTATTCAATATATAAAAAAAAATTAACAATCATTTCCATCATCTGAATCATTTCCATCAGACTCAGCTTTTGTGGTTGTTTTGTATTTGTCGTTTTAAGAAATTTGCATAAGCAATGCCGGCTTCGTTTTGAGGTAATTGTAGAAACCAACGCACTTGTACTTCAAATTACATTTGACGGTCAGAATCGCCTTCAATGTTTGCACATCTAATCGGGTTTTGTCTGACGTTCAAGTTTTATTCACTGCAGAGAAGATTCGAGCCACTGATGCTAAGGTTCCTGGAAAACATAAAATATATTCAACGATCGTAGCCATTTCTCGCAATCGGCGTTTTTGAGATTAATAAATATCTCCACCCACCGATCCACAATCGAAACATTGCTTTCTCTCCATTGCATAATTTTGTCACTCGTAGAATAGTTTTTGATATATCGAAATTGGGTGTGTAAATTTACCGCATTTTCATTGGCATTGTACAAATTGTATCCGCTCAACTTGTTCATAACGGCTTCGACTTCATTCCATGTTGGTGTTTCTTGCAATGCTGAGCATGCAAAAATTTTCGGCTAGCGACGAATCAGAGGAGAATGCTTATTTTTAAAGTAAACAATAATTTTGCATGAATTCGCTGTTCGCCGTTTTTATTTCTATTATGTATCGAAAAACAGTATTTTGAGGGAGAAAAGCAGTACGCAGTTTTTTATGTCGAAAAACAGTATAATACTGCGAAAAACAGTACATATACGAGCCTTACTCATACCTCATCTGAGACCGTCAAAAAAGTGAAATTGGAAAAGTAATTGTCGCCCAAGTATTCAAAGATTAATGGTGATAATTTGACAAAGAAAGTTTTATGGATTTTTTTTAAAGTATTATATATTCAGTATTTGTTTAAAATTTAAAATATTTTATACCATTTGTATTGTTAAATATTATTTTGACAAGTGATGTCATGTTAGCTAAACCAGCATTGCATAATCATGAAAATTTTTTTCAATTGGACCAGTACTCAGGGGATGACCCCTATTTATGCAGTGCATTGTTTGAAACTAGGAAAATAGGATAGCTTGAGGAGGGTAGCGGGAGTAGTGCTTGTGGACAATTGATTTCAACCCCTCAACGCTGGGTATGGCAGGAAAGACATCTGCAAGGAGCTCGTACCACATACCCATAATCACGGTTGGAGCAGCCTGTACGGTCATACGTTAATGCGTAGGCATACAGAATTGTGTCTTCCGAGCATTAAAATCGACTCGATTCGTATGACTCCATTCAGAGATTGGTACAAGCAAGATCTTGAATTATTGTATAATCATTATTTTTCCTCATAGCCCTAATCTTCAACGCACTTGACATATGATCAAATGAGTAGGAATGGCTTATGCTGCTGCTATCTGCAAAAGAAATTAAGAAATAAAAGAAACAGGGTAGGAGAGAGAACGGAGCCCTGTCGATTACAAGCATCGAAGTATTAAGTTAATTATAACAATAGATTTTACAAAAAAAAAATTGGATTACATTTCTGAAGTAATAATAATTATTATTTTGACTATTATTTCTATTTATTTTTTATAATTTCAATTCGTTGAAAACTTCATAACAGCTTAACTAAGAAAAAAAAACGATAGAAATGTCCTTTTTCGCTTCTGGATGGAGGGCACTTATTAAGATAGAGGAATGATTCAAAGGAATACACGTATATCTATTTCTGTTTCTGTTTTTGTACTGTATTAAAAAAAACTATTGCAAGAATGATATATTCCTGAGTTCTTGAACGAAATTTAAGACTTGATTTTTTCTAAATAAAAAATCTAATCCTTAGATTTTTAAATAATCGTTTGCAAGAGTATTATAGACTTTCATTTAATTGAATGAATCCTTCAAGTTCAATTACTAATATCTCCTATAGCTGCGTCCAAAAGCTGCAAGTTTTTAGATAAATTTTCTAAAACTTGCATTTTAGAATTTGTGAATCGAAATCGGCCATTTCGAACAAAGATAACAAACAGCTTACGTCACGTAAGCTTGTAATTTTTGCGTACATGAGACAAAACAAACATTAGACGAAACAAATATTTACACTTGAAAATATGTTTAAACACTTAAAAAAAAACATACAATTTTGTGGAAGCATTTAAACAATTTAATCAGCCCGAATTAGTCGATTTAATTGCCAATAGAAAGAAAACATAGTTTTAAATTAGTCGAAGAGTTAAACGGATTACAATTAATCGTTGATACTACCCTGGTCAAGAATTTTCAAAGGACAATTCTCATGGACATATACTCATCAATCATTCTACCAAATATCGAAACTATTATATTTTAAGCTACAAAGGAGGCAAAAGTAGATGGGAGGAGAGGAACGTAGTCTGCTTTAAGTATAGTTTTTTTATATTATCAGATGAATGTCCGGGCTCAGTGGATTCTGTAAATAATCCTTGGTACGATAACGAACTACGTGTCAGTAGCTGTGTGCTTAAGTCGAATGGACTATTTAAACAATAGATAATTTTGTTATATATTACTGTACCAAAATTGGCTTATTCAGCTTATATAGTAAAAAAAATAATTTTAAGCTTTTAGACCCTTGTTGGACGTCAAAGCCCAATAATCGCTGAGCTAGATCTAAATAAAGTTTTTCCCAGATTGAAGGGATTTCGAGAATCTCTTAAGGAGATTCTTGATCACGTCATTAGTAATAACAGTGATTCAAAATGATGCAAACAAATAGAATAACTCCGCGACAGTGTTTATTATCCTCCACTAAGTCATACTACCAATGTGTTTTTCAATAAAATCGTGTGAGTGACTCTATGGGACTTAGTAGCCCAGATAAAAAATAATGTCTATGCTTTTTTTACGTCATTTATGCTAAAAGACTATTTAAATTTTAATAAAATTGCTGCTTAAAGAAGGTTAGTTAAAGGATTACACATGATATTAGTATTGTGGAAGTAGGATAATCAGATATACAAATTAAAAAAAAAGTTACTAAAATAATACAGCATTTTAAAACATAAAAACACAATATAATACTGCTTATTATATTGCGTTTTAATGTTTTAAAATGCTGCATTATTTTAGTAACTTTTTTGTGTTTATTTCTTAAATTATCTTGTTCAAAATAAATTGCATCAATTGTAATATGAACTGTGGGAAAATGTAATCATAAAATATTTTTTTCTTTAATTAAGTGTTGTTTTTAAAAATTTCATACATATTTAAGTATACGTCTCGCTTTTATAGTCCTTTCGTTTTTATTTATCCTTTCATATTCATAATTTTTTCGCAACTTAGGTGAAGATTGAAGTTTTTACTATTTTTTTATTACTATATTAAAAATATTTGTATTTTCCTGGTCTTGTTTAAGAGCAAACTTCACTCGCAGATAAAGTAAAGTCAGTTTAGGCAGCTCTTTCATTTTTCTTAAACTGGCAGTTAGTCAAAAGTTAGCTTAACTTTTTTTACTTTATTTCTCATACCATCTCCTTATGCCGTTTTATGGTTTTTTTCTCCGTCATGCTGGTTAAAGTTTTCGTGTTTTTCGTTGCAATCTTTTTTTATTTAGTAGTTTTTTTTAATGCAGGAGCAGGAGAATTTGTCGGCTAGCTGCTGTTTTTAATATTCTTATGGTCTATTAAAAAGTTGTAAACTGCCTAAGTTTTCTTTCTGTACCAATTCCCTTTCTTAATATTTCACAAAAATTTATTTAAGTGTTTTTTTTTATAATAAATGTTGGGTTATAACTTGTTGTATATTTGGTACTGACTGGTTTGTTTAGCAGCAAAAGGGCCAAAATTTAATTTGCACAATAAGTGATGAAAAATGTAAAGAACAACAAGACTTATGTATAAAGAAGAGAAGCATAAAGTTAATAATCGAGTTCGTCAATAGCCAAGTTTTTACTTTTGTAAACAATTTATTTAAACATTTATTTAATATGCAGTCAAAATAGAATAAAAAATTGGTAAAAACTGCAAATCTTATTGGCATGTAAAATTTTTATTGTAATATTTTTTCCTTAATAAAACAATTTTAAAAGTATTTATACAATGACCACCCGTTAATATGAAATTAAAAAAATTGCAATTTCGATTTTACACATGTTTAATGTTAATCAATTTTTTCCCTTACTACCCTGATTTCTCGCATCAATCGAATCCTTAAAAGCTGTGTTGTGGTCTCCCGTGATCCTATATTATTCTAATGGTTTTTATGCAGCTATAGTAAATAAATATCGGAATAAAGCTTTTTTATTCTCAATGTTACTTATTTAAAATATTATGTATCAAGAAACAAAATAATTTAGTATATAAACCGGCAATAAATTAACCGAAATAAAATATTCTTATCTTCTCATAATAAGTGCAAAGTTATATATACTTTAAGGAAACTTTCAGGATCACTAGTATAACATTACTTGCAATATCTTGTCCTATTTTTAATTTTTTATTTGTTACATATTTACTGGCAAAGTATCACTGCCTAACAGAACACTTGGGTGAGCTTCCTTTCCTCTTTCCAGATCGTTTATTACATTTTTAAGCCAATCCTTTAGTTGGCAAGTAATTGGAGGCTGAGAAAAATTTTAAAAAGGCATAGAACTTTTTTAACAATCAAGTACTTTGATCTCATGCGAGTAAATAAATTTTAATAAAATAAAAAACGGAAATTATTAGACATACAGGTATATATATATATATATATATATATATATATATATATATATATATATATATATATATATATATATATATATATATATATATTCATATATATATATATATATATTCATATATATTTATATATATATATATATATATATATATATATATATATATATATATATATATTTATATATTTATATATATTTATATATATATATATATATATATATATATATAAATATATATAAATATATAAATATATATATATATATATATATATATATATATATATATATATATATATATATATATATAAATATATATAAATATATATAAATATATAAATATATATATATATATATATATATATATATATATATATATATATATATATATATATATATATATATATATATATATATATATATATATATATATATATAAACTATCAATATTATGACCTACTCCCAAAAAATCTGAACACCAAATAAGAAGTTCAAAGAAGGAGGAGGTTATCAATTCGTGTGTATTTTTACTATTTTAAATCAGAGCATGTTAAAATTTTTAGATCCTGATGTAATTTTCCAAGTCCAGTTTCAAGTACCACCGAAAACTCTATTGTGGCTTATCGGTTTTTTTGTTTTACATATTATAAATTAGATAAGGATTTTTGTCACACTCCCAATGAAAATAGGGCCGGAAATCACAGAAGGCCATTGAATATCTTCTGCATACAGAATCAATTGTAAAGCAAAATAGTCCGGGTACAGGGATTGCACTGAATTGTTTCATTCTGTACCAGATCATTGGTCCTTGTGTCTTCCTTATCAAATTTCAGAACACTAGGCACTTGTATACGAAAGCTGGTATCATAAGCTTCCTTCAAGGCCAACTCGTTTCCCCTTTTCTTAATAACGAGCGCACAGGCTCTGAATCAGCAGCAAAGAAACTAATTAAAATTAATTAATTTAAGAAACTAATTTTTAATATTAGTTTATTATCAAATTGTTTATACTTTTTTATAATTAAAAAGAAAAAATTAATTTTGTTTCAAATAATCATATTAAACTTGTAGTACTGATAATAATATAATGGCATAAAACCATATATTAAAACCTTGAAGCACTACTTTAGTAAAAATCATTTACAATTGTAATTATTATTAAATTTTTTTGCAAAGACATTAATTTTTAATTGCTAATATGAATTATTTACATCTAGAAACAAATTCTTGTCTGCGCTATTGCCTCAAATAATATACTGAGCACTTAATAAAAATTTCCAATCGGTTTAAACAGAACTACATCCTTTCATACCTACATATAATAAAAAGATATATTAAGAATAAGAACTTAAAATCATCTATTAGAAAAACAAATATGCTTCTGCGATTTCAAAAAAGCACTAACAGAACAACAACAACAGGAATAGTAAAATTAATAAAAATTTAATGCCATCTACTGACATACACAGACAAAATAAGAAAATTTAGTTATTTCAATTTTTAAAACAAATATTTGCTTAGAAATAAATCATAAATTGGCAATTTTATAAAACTACCACCTTCGATAATCTCATGCTTATTTTACGTTAAAGTACAATTTGGCAATGCATTCGTTTTGATGGGCCGCCACCCTGAAAGTATTTCTCACATTCGAAACATGAAAACCCCTCATGAGAAGTTGTCTTTTTATCACTAAAACAACAATAAAAAGCATCTTATAATAAATGATGAAGCAGCTAATAGGGATGATCAGAATCTTTCACTTTCCCAAAAACTTTCTAATAACAAATTAGCTTAACTTTACTCTCTTGTGTAGACTTTTGCCAATAAAAAAAAACTAAACTTTACATCGCATAGTCTTAATAAGGAAAAAGGTTTTTCATTTCGAAGAAAATCATTATGTTCCTTCGCAAAACTGAAGGAATTTTCGCTAACATCTGTGAATTGCCCAAAAGTGCAAAAACTATAATAGATTTCGTCCCAATAGGCCAAGGAGAAACATGATTGATGAAACTTTTATGTAAGTGCAAAATTTTATAATTGAATTATATTTTGTTATGATGATTGTATTAATATTTGATTTAACATACAATAAATAATTCTCATAAGTACAAGCACTTAATGTGGCATAAATTTATAGTGAAGAAAATTATGATGGCTTTCTTGATGATTATTCAGTGACAGGACTTATGGTGTGCTGATAGCAGTGGATTTATAACTTTTTGCTATAGGCTCGAGCTTAAGTCTCATCAGACGCCATTAGAAAATAATGTTGATTTGTGTTTATTATGTTTTGTGATAAAACAGGAAAATCATATATGACTACTGCTAACGTTTTCCGTGCCACCATTGATGAAGTATGTGGCGGTATAGACAGACAATCCTAAAACTTTTTGAAATTGACGTCCATGCGAAAAAAGTTGATATTGAGAATGATCCCAATGATGACAATTACAATGAATGCAATAATAATGATTGCATTGAAATTAATCAGATTTCGATGTGGATTGAGAATGACAAGATTTTCCAAACCGAAATAAGGGCTTGGAGAAGAATTAAAAATCCCCAATTAACAAATAAATGAGCGCTTTTTAATTAATTTTTTAAAATTTCACACTTGGAAGAAAATTATTTTTTTTACTGAAAACTAAAGTGAATAAATATAAATATTTCTTATTCTCTTTAAATTTTTGTTCTGATTGAATTGATTTAAATTTGATTCTAACATATATGATATTTATAATCAAGCGTTAGGTCTTTTTTATATAAAAAATAATTTATTTAATATTTCGACGCCTCTTTGGGCGTCTTCTTTAGGCGTCGAAATATGGAATAAATTATTTTTTTATATAAAAAAAACCTAACGCTTGATTATAAATATCATATACTACATTACAACATAAAGGTTGAAAAAATTGTGTTAATTACTTGACTCTTTGACGATGTTAAAAAAAATATAAAATAATTTGAAAACGTGAATATCATTGAGAAAAATTAGTTTACTTTTCGTAAGTCTCGTAGTACTCGTATGCTCTTATACTTATACAAAGAATGTGACTTCTTTATTAGAATTTAATATTTCTTTCAATTTGAATATTTTATTTAACAAAAAATCAGAAACGCCTTAAGCGAAGAAGCAAGCTAAAATTCCTCTTAATTTTCGGAATAAATTTTTTAGTAACACCCTTATTGTTCTGGCACATGTTACATCTGTGTATTGAAAATATTTATATTTTAAAATATTTTATATCAAACAGCTGGTAAATATTTTATAAAATAACAAAATATTTTGCAAGAAGGAAGGGGAAAAAAATACTACAACGTTAGATAGAAATCGTATGTTTAACGCTGGTTGCATTGCCATTCATGACTGTGTGTGTGTGTGTGTGTCTGAAAATTGTAAATTTCATTCCATTGTATTGCTACATTATGCAGCATCACACAAACTAACAAACTACAGACAAACGACTACAATAATTTACCTTAAAGGCTTTCTGTCTTACTTTCTTTTTATATTTTTATAAAATAGTCTTAAAATAAGAAAAACCTTTTTATAGAAAACATATGTGTGTGTGGCATGAACACGAAGTATGTAGCAAATACAAATTCAAGCAAATAAGCAACGTATGTATGTATATATAACAAGTACACATATATAACTGAATCATATCAGTCATCATCAGAAAAGAACAACATCATCCTTATCATCGTTTTTACCACAATCATAAATTGAACACATACGCACACATGGACTCACAAATTTACTTAAAAACGATACTTTTACAAACAAACATGTATGGTAGAACATTAAATCAGTATTATAGCTAAATATATAGATATAAATGTGTTGCAAGTATATGTATATGTATATAATATTATTTCCTTGTGTGAGTTGATGTTCAAAAATATGAGGTTGTTTTTGAATAGGACAGACACGCCTGCAAAAAAGTGTATTATTTGCCTGGCCCTGTTCATAAATAATAATAAATATTTGTAGAAAAAAAGGAAAATATTATTGCAATATGTATTCCAAAATTATTATTTGTTTTGTGCACGAGTAAAAAACATAAAAGGGAAATAAAACACAAAAATCCTTAAATTGAAGATATCGTTAGACTTATTGAATAGAGGCCCAAACAGATATATATATATATATATATATATATATATATATATATATATATATATATATATATATATATATATATATATATATATATATATATATATATATATATATATATATATATATATATATATATATATATATATATATATATATATATATATATATATATATATATATATATATATATATATATATATATATATATATACAATAATAATAATAAATAAATCAACTTGGTTTTATACATTTCAATGTGTCATGTGGCAACGTATTCGAAGGTTACGAATTTCCTGAAAAACTCAAAGATTCATAAAGCACTTATTAATTTTCCACTAATAGAAAATAATATTTTAAGCATATCGGCTTCTGATCTCCAGTTCTTCTTGATAAAAGGATAATAAATTAAAAGCTATTTCAACATGTCATTATTATCAGGGAAAATCAAATTTTGCCGCCATGTTCTTTAATATAGGATGGATTTTATTTTAAAATACGTTTTTTTTTGTTTTTTAAAGCCTAAGAACACTGCGTTTTATCCTATATTTATTATCGAATAGATACTGTAGCTGTTACCTTGGAAGCAATGAAAATATCTTTCCTTATAAACAGCTCCATTTTTTGCCCTGGAAAATTCAAATTCTCAGCTTATCAGGCATAAATAAGAGTTGAAGTTTAAGAGGTGTAAAGGTATGAAAACATTGCAAAGAATTCAATGTAATGACCATAGTTTAAGTTTTTCGAAAACAACTATTCAATATAAATAGAGATGATTTGAGAACAGAATAAAATTGTTCAAGTAAACATTTGAAAAAGCCAAAAAGCTATAAATGTTGTTGGTTTGTTTATTCTCTATCTAATACCATAAATTTATATATTTAAGTCTGTTTATTTGATATGTACAATGGTTTGTCGGTGACGGCAAATTTCTTTTTTCTCAAACAAAAACAATTCATCAAAATCATTTGGTCAATGTGTTTAAATAGACTGTAGGTGCACTTAATTTTTTAAGGATTACTCAAGAGTTGTTCTATTTTAATAGAACTTAAATACAATGTTATAAATTGATCCCTTGTCCTTTTGTTCCAGCTGAAACATAGGGCCGCCATAAATGCTCTCCACTTTCCTGTATGTGTGACAAGACCTTTCATATCATTTCATGCTACGCCATTTTGATTTAGCTTCCCCTCTAGTTGGTGTCCTTAGGTGTTGATGAATTAGACTCACGCAGCTGCCTTGTTATATCATTCCATGTCGTTTTCATGGAGCCTCTAGATCACATTTTATATTTGTCTCTAGAGGTTGTTGTTTTAATAGATCCCAAACGCACTATTTGTAACTGTAACTGGCCAGAATATCCCAACACACATACATATGGCATATGTTTACAAACATTCACATGCTTATATTTCAGATATCGGCATCATCTGCGTTGCACAGCCGTATAATAGTAAAGATTTTATATTACTGCCAAATACCATGACTTTTGTTTGGAATTATGTTTAGAGCATGATAAGACTACATAAGGTCTTGTTATTCCCACTAAAAACAAAATATTATTTAAACAAATTTTAAAAAGAAAACTTTGTTTTTTATTGTAAAAATTTAATAGCCAATAGCCGCTAAATCTAAACACAATATTTGCTTACGTTACAAACAAATATTATATTCAGAGTTTCCTGGAAGGAAATGTTGTAAAAACTTTCAAATAAATTATAAATAACCCAAATGCAACAGCCAGAACCTGTTGACCGATAACAAAGCAAACCTTTTCGTTGTGTGAATAAATTAGAGTTAGAAAATTACCCTCATAAATATTGCAAATTTTAAATAAATAAAAAAGTAGAACACGGAAAATATTGCACATGATGTAGTGGGATTTCTATGTAATTGTTTCGGAAAAAAAATGAACAATGCAACTTAGGACAACACAAATTGCTCTTGAATACATTTAAAGTAATAGAAAACAAACCAATAAAGTTGCAAAGTAAATACATGGGTACAAACGAAATGCAATTTGAATAAACTCGTATCAGTACAACAATCGCGTGCAAATGCAATTTCAAAATAGCACTAATTTGTTTCAGTTTTAGTTTTAGTTTTTTTATTTATTTTTTTAATTTTTGGTTAACAATGCTACAGTTTTAACGAGAATTGTTAAATAATTACCCACACAGACATAAATAAACACTCGAATGAATGTGCTGACAAAGGAGACTTTACATACAGACATCTACACATAAAAATTTTGTATGGAAGGTTTCATATTATTGGGAAAGTAATAATTTACAATGTTGATTTACTTTAGTCGTTAGTTATTGAAACTAGATGAACTCAACTTTATGTGTAATTATTTTTCTGGTTAAGTAAATTCTTGGCCAGCTTTTTGCGATATAAAGATTCTACTTTAATTTTTTATTTATAAAGGAAATAGAAGGATTCTGTGTTGTATCGCGTATGCACAATCATCTGAACTAATTTTAGGTTGCTTCCACCTTCAACCATGAAACTACATTTGCAATCTCTGCTTTGTTAGTCAAGCAGTACAAAAAACGAAAAAAAACAAGGCTACTGATCATATAAACTCAGCTCTATTCTGAAATTTGTGGTGCTTGCAACACCGACCAAAGTCATGCCGAACATGATTGTATACACGGATCTTTCAAATTCATGATAATATTTGGTTAATTTTTTATGTGTAAGCAGTCGTTGTTAAAAACTAATAGTACTAATAATTATTAATTTTGCTTCAGTTCATAAATTTTTCCGTGTTGCTCGTGTATTAAAGAATGTATGATGTGTTGCTATGAAACACTCCACATCAGAAATGTCATACGAATGAACGAATTAAGAACAAAAAATATTTTGTTACGAAAACTTCAAATTAGAATGAATTGTCAAGTAACGATGGCTGAGAATTGCACAGCACATGAATTTGTGTTACGAAAATCAAAAAAATATCAAACAAACATACAAACATACAAAAACTAAATTTGTATGGCATTGTAAAAGCAACAAGGTGGCCACATTGTGTGGCAAATAGTGTTTATTGGCTCAAATGTTTGCAACTTGTTAACATGTTAAATTCTATAGCAAATTGTTAAAGAAAGAAAGGATTCGTTTTTCTATAAAAATGCATGGAAATGAATTTTGTTTCATTTTATTGCAATCGCTTTTTTACTCTACTCGTTTTTTTTTGTGTTGGTAAAATAAATAAAAGCTACTTAGGTATTTCCGTTAGTAGCAACTAACTTGCAACTGCAATGTGTGTGCATTCGAAATTGAATCGAACAATCACAAAAACTTAGCAAAAGCCAAAATTGCAAAACAACATAGAAAAGAAATTTGCTCAAAAGTATCAAAAAAAAAAAAAATTATGAAGGAAATAAAAAACAAGAAGAAAAAAAGAATAACTTGAAATGAAATGAGCATAAGAAATGACAACATTTTCCTGTAAATTTTATGATAGTCTAATTTTGGTTTTCTAGTGGGAAAATGCATACCAACACTTGCTCTTCTATGCACGTTGATTTCTCTTTTTTTTTTTTTTTTTTTTTTGCTGTATTTGTTAACATTTCTTCCTTGCTTCGTGCATATTTATTCTCTCGTAGCCTTTTGTTATGTGGAAGAAAATTTGAAATTTGTGCAACAAATAGCTGTCCCAAGAGGTCTACACTTGAAATACTACAAACGAACTGAGTCAGTACAAAAGGTTTCATCAGATTGTCCGAAAACGTATAAACTATGTTAAAGTATGTTTATGTATTTGAAAGTATGTAATAATAAATAGTTTTTGAGGTTCAGAAAGACTAACGAAAAGGACATACACTTTAAACTTTTACCGGATATCCGCAGTGACACTTGGAGTGCAGCCTCTCTTCCTGTTCACTTTTTTTTTGGTTTGTTTGCAAACTTTTTCGTCTTGTTTTTCTACATACATACATTTATTTTTTGGTATTTTTATTCCTTGTTATTCATTTTATTTGCACTCAAGTTTGTTAAGAAAAGAAATTGTAAGAGACAATCGTTTGTCAGTTGGTACGTTTGTACGTTTGTTCATGTATGTGACCATCTACAATGCCAAACAGCAATGACCACTGAGCACGTTTACAATATTGGCCTTTCCAAATAAGAAAGAAACAGATAAAGTTTATTTTACATTAATTTTTTTTCTTCGGTCATCCAATACTGCATTTGTGCTAGTCTTAGCCAACAACTAATGCAATAGCAACAATGGAAATAGGTAAAATGTAGTCGACATTGCTTGACATGAGATACATTTTAGATGAAAGACCGATTGCAAGACCCTAAACAGATTTGTCATTGTTATATTTTGTATGCTTTTAGGGGATTTCCGTTTCTCTTAAAACCTTGTATGTTGAAATTTGCAGCCATTGTTAAGATGTTTCGTACACTTCCAGAGATGTACAAAAAAGAGATAATTTAAAAATCAATAAGTTCATTTTTATATTATTTGGCTGCTTGGCTAGTGGAGATTATGAAGGATTTTTGCATGAGATATTTTCAAAATTTAATTCATGGAAACATTTCTTAGTCTCTACCCCATAAACTTGCAAGAAGAGAAAACATTCATAATGACATTTTCCTTTTTTATAGAGCGATGATGGATTTTAGTTATGATTGATTAGCTGCCTTGGGGTAAGAAAGGAAGGTAATGAATCTAAAAAACTAATGCATTTTTAGCTGGAAAACGGCCAGTTCGTGAAAAACGCTTTAGGTATTTAAATAACCCAAGCTAATATAGCCAAAGCATTCTTGCATGGAATGGAGCTTCCTAGAAGCACTAATTAGAAGTTATTTAATCATATGTATAGTTTATATTCCAGTGGACGATTCGGTCGTCATATCAAGTTGAAAGCTTATAAATTTTTGGTTCTTACACATTGTGACAAATCAACTAATTTAGGTGTGACTACGTTAGTTTTTTTTTAGCTAATCAGGCCTAATATGTTTTTATGACAATAAATTTCAAGGTTATTGATTTCATATTTTCCCGATGTTTCGTGAATTTTTTGTTCACTTTATCCAGGGACTCGTAATACAAGATTATTATATTACACTAATAAATTAATATATAATCCAACAAACTTTTGAAAAAGCTTTTTTCAACATGACACACTGTTTTTCATGACCATCTTATAATTAGTTGTTGTCTCACACAATGCTCCTGTCCGCCCTTGGACTGTTGTGGAAAACTGTTTTATTGTACATATAATATATCGGCAGATTTTGCAAAAATAAGATCATAATAATGATTTTTTATTTAAATTTCTCTAGTTTATCTTTAAAACGTTTTCTTTTTTATATAAAAAGGACATTTGCCCGGTGTCAAAGTATTAAAAAAAAACAAACCTAATTTATAAAGAATAAATATCCTTAATATCAGAATTTATGCAGGATAATGATTTCGAGCCTTTAGGTAGAAGTGTTAGATTATGATTTTTAAAATATAAAGTACGAGTATTTGTACTGGATTTGAATTCTATAAAAGACTTTTAAGGGATCCTGTAAAAAGCATACAAATCTGAATTAAACATCAAAATAGATGTTGATAAACAGAATACCGTTCAGCAAATACAACTTCTCGTTTCGTTTGCGAAATAAAAAAATTTCCGTACTTGAAATTAATATATAAACAATAAGTTTTATTTTAAAAGTACATTTTGTTTTCTTAGGCTTTCATATGATAAAACAAAAATGAATTTCTCAGGAATAACAATATTTTTAATTTGTTGTTACTTTTTACGTAGACAATTTAAATTAATTTTTATTCTGAATTTTTATCATGTGAGGACAAATAAAAATATTAAGAAATATACATGCATATGTATGTATGTGAAAAAATATTTTGTGTCTTATTATTTTTGACATGTAATGTAGAGGCAATGAAATTAAAGGTAGATAAAATGGGAAGGCCTTTGGGAAACGCAATTTTGCATTCCATTTGTCTCATAGTATAAAATGTCAACTGAATCAATTGGCCACTGATTACCCGACACATTTTCTTTTTTAGCAGACTTTTTTGTACTGTGTCCATATAACGTACCAAAGATATTTCTGTTCTCATAAAATAAAAATATTTTTACAAGCTTTATTTAAAAAATAGTTTATTAAATACGTGCAAAATATTCTCTCATAGAACTCTCTTAAATAAGAAGCCTACTTGAGTTACCGACAAAGGTTCCAAAAGTAAATAATATGCCATCTTCCTTGATATGGATCTTCTATTACTCGTACCTCAGCTGCTCTTATTGCAGCCAATATATCTCGAATTTGACAACATATTCTGTACAATTTATTAATAGTTTTCTGACTTATAATTGTCAAGAAAATTTCTATTACCAAGGAAAATGCTTTCCATGGTTTTGTTTCGAGCCAATTAACTAGACAAATTTTGGGTCTTTGATTATCCACTTCATCTGTTGACTATTAAAGTAAATACTTGCTTTTTTGATGCAAGAGTATATTTAACAAAACATTTATCATCCTGGCTAAGGGATTTTAAAAATTGTTTTGTTATGCTGACTTTAATACGAAGCGGTGGCAATATAATTCGATCTAAACCCAACATCTTACAACCAACTAATGAATCTCGCAATCAGTGTTTTCGAGTTCAATGATTGATTTTATCTAGGATGTCCTACAAACAGATGGTAGCCTTAGATAAGGAACATGTAAATTACCCTTCACAAATAATTCACTATTTTGTGTATCTAAAACAAGAATTGCTAGAAAAAGCTAATGTTGAGAAGCATGTGTTATTTTGATTCCAAAAAGTAAAAAATATAAAAATTTTGTGGACTAAACCAAGAATACGCAAATTCTTTAAGAGCTTGTCATAATAGTAAGATATGCTGATGTACATACAAATGTGAATTTACTCAAGTCAATCTATAAAGTATTTTATGATCCGGAGGACTGTCCTTGCAATATTGGGCGAAGAGTATAAGAAATGTTGTAAATTATACAAATATTTAATTATAACAGCGATACTAAAAATAATAAAGCAATTGTAATTAATAGATAAAAATACTTAAGGACTACCAATTTTTATTTCATGCAATTTGAAAAACTTCCTCTTCATTTTCCTGTGTAATTCGAAAATAATATGATTAATTACTACTCGAAATTATTCTTAGCTTTTAAAAATACTACCGCTCTTATTGCACTTAGAAACATGATAAAATTATACTGCACCTCAAGTTGTTTAATGGTCCTTTTAATATCATCTTAAACAGACCGTCAATACGTCCTGTAAGCTTCTTTGTTACAAATATTTCCTCGAAATATACCTTAAGTGGACGTAAAAGTAAATTTTTAACTTTTACAACTTTGCATCGATTTTATTACAAAAATTTTTGAAACATATTTTGCAGTTCAATAACGAAAGAATAACTTTAATCCTTTATAACATTTTCATGGCAAAAACCGATTGCTTTTTTAAGATCTTGAAGGACGAAATATAAAACAAAATTTAAGATTAACTAAGTCCTTGTGTTTGCTTTAATATACTGATTGAAAATTTGTATACAAAGTTTTATTATATTTCAAAAACTCTCGTTTTGTTGGCCATAACTGGGATAAATTTTATTTCACTTCAATTTCTTTAAAATTTTTTATTTATTTTTTTTTTTTTAATTTGTTACCTTTAAAAATTTATGTTTATTGTAAGAAAAAAAGTATTATACTTTTACTAGTGCACCAAGTTTTATTTATTGTTTAAACTTAAAGG
Organism: Germaria angustata; assembly: GCA_963681545.1. Lineage (NCBI taxonomy): Eukaryota > Metazoa > Arthropoda > Insecta > Diptera > Tachinidae > Germaria > Germaria angustata. The sequence goes on along the minus strand of OY812998.1, from coordinate 52,083,259 downwards.
AAAGTGCCCAAATAAATTTTATTTTTGCTTGAGAGCAAGTGTGTATATACACAGAAATATTTATGTATGTACATAAAAAAGCACACAAAAATTTTTAACTTAAAGCAAACGAAAAGTTTGTCACAAAAAATATTTGAAATGACATGAGAAGACCGTATGCGACAGAGGAAGTGGTGAAAATCGTAACTTTAACATTTTCAAAGGTGCTAAATGGCATCATTAAACTCGTAACCCGTTTTCTTTATGATTTTAGAACCCCAAAATGCCAAACTTTATATTGAATTGCTTCATACGACGACTTCACGTAAGTGAAAAATGCTTCTTATTTCTATACTCCTTTGCATCAGGCTTCAACGACTTCTACAACAGTAACAATAACATCAAGAATGGGAAATAATAACAAAAGTACTTTAGAAAAGCAAACAAAAAGCTGAGAAAAAATAAAATTTTCTTCCTTTATTGTTTCTTTGTTGCTACTGTTGTTGTTTTCTTTTACAAAGTTAAAACTAACAACTCATGTTTTCGGCAAGTTTATCGCACTTTTATGTTTGCTCGTAAAAAAATAAAAGAGGAAACAAAAAATCAGGATATTTTCTCAATCGTTTAAAGGCAAAAGTCAATGACAAAATTTAAGGCAAGTTTCAAATGAAATAAAAGAAGGCTTTGAAATTTTTCAAAAAATATTCTAAGATTCAGTATTTTTTTATTAAAAATTATTTTTCTTTATTTTCATCATGAAGGTTACAAAAAAAAAAAAAATTATAATAATAATAAGTAATCGTGCTTTGATGATGATTGGTCATTGTCATACGTTAAAATATTTCCAAAAATTTGGAATGAGATCGTGTTAGAAGAGAATAAGAAATATTTGCCACAGCAGTTTGAGCTCGGCAAAATTAGCCGGCTCGTTTGGCTAACTCTTGCAACTCGATCTCTTTTTGAATGGGTTTTGACATGAACTTTGCTGATACGTGAATAGCTACTAGTGCTATGGCTAATGGGCATTTATAATGAAACTAAAATGCTTTTTAATGCAACATAGTCGTACCTGGAAAAATAAATTTTTTGGTTACTTAAGAAAAAGTTTTCATCAAGATTTCTTATTCATGGAAAAAATATAATTATATCTGAATTAAAGCTAAAGCAATGCTTAAAAGTTTCAATATGGAGGCTAACACTTTTTCTCTTTTTTTTTGCCGGGATCTACTTCTTTTATATAGAAATTGTTGTATTAAAAAAGGGATGTATTGTTAATACAACCATTTTTTTACCAAAACAATTGAATGAAGCACTTAGTCTTCGTCGAAAGGTTTATCATTAAGTCTCTTTTGTTCCGCTGTAATGTTCCTCGGACTGACAGAAGTGATTTCCACTAAAAATAGTGGCAGATAATAAACCATGGAGTCGAAAATTTAATATCATTGGGATTTATTTTATATAATTGAAAAAGAGGACTAGTGCTTGTGGACAGTTTCATGATAAATATTTAAGAATACGAGTTGAATTTAGATGGTAGAAAAAAGATAACTTGGAGAAGCATTCATTTTTCAACGGTACAAAAGTAGTCCAATTTAAAATTGGATAGTCTAAAGCCGGCATTAAAATATGGATAATAATTATTTTAATTTTTTATATAAAAGTAGATATTAGTTAAATTCTAAAAATTTTAAATTTGTTTATTGTTCGATGTTGCCGTATCTTAGTATTTCATTAGCATTTCATTGGCGCTAGCCAAATTAGCACTCAAACTTATATGCTTATGTAAAGATCAATTGGAATTGTATGAGAATTCTACAGAATTCAATCATATTTTTCTATTTCTGATTTACAAAACATATAAACATTATGATGTAATAATATAATTTAATAAATATAAGTTTAAAAAATGTAAAATATTTTTAATATAAACTTCTCACAGTGTTGTTGTGTACTGCTGTTTAGGTTAAAATTAAAAGTTAAATTTTTCCCTGTTGGCTTTGGAAAATTGTCTGTGATTAATTCTCTCTTAACTTAAAGCACTACAAAAAACTTGCCAGTCAATACTACGAAAATCAAGAGTACATTCGAATTAAAACAATTAAACAAATTCGGCCCTCGCGTTTTTTTAAGTTTTTTTTTTTGCTCAACGGCAACTGAAATAAAATATGAAGGAAACTGCAGAAATAAGAAAAGTAAATAATTATATCGACAAGTGTATTTATTAATATTTCTTAAGATTTTTCTTTTTAAACGTAAATTTATTTATATACTTTAGTTTAGGCGTTTATATTAATTAAATGTGCCATACTGCTCGTATCCAATTAAACACTCATGCAGATCAATACGCGTATGACAATATTTATATGGAATATTGTTCATACGCTCCGACCAAGTAAAAAATAATGAAAGTACAAATGCTCTTGGGATAGAATAAGCGCAGCGTCCCGCAGCGTTTCTTTAACAAAATGAATCAACTGATCGTTTTTGTTTGTGCAAAAGCTTTGAAAGGCTGGCAGAAAATAAATCTCATGTAAGCGGAACGTTACAATTTGCATGAAATATAACTTTGCACCGTTGTTACGTGACATTTATGAACAGCGAGACTGTTGAAGCGATAACAGCGGGCAAAAGAATCGAGGAAAAGGCAATTTAGCATATTTATGTATGTATGAGGCACTGGTGACATTGCTTGTGAATGCAATTAAAGGGCCCTTGGTTTGCTGTAGATTTCTTGCGGATTTTACATAAAGCAAAAATTTAAGCCAGCAAATAGTTCTTTGAAAAATATTATTCGATTTTTTTCTGAACACAAAAACACCAAGGAACACTTTTTTGTTGTTATTTACTTATATCCAACATATATGATAAGTTTTTAATTGTTTTGTAACTAGACAAAAATTCTAACGTTACAACCCGCTGTGGAAGCCTTCATGTCTTTCCACTAACCTTAAAGTACAGAAAATATTTGTTGATTTGAATATTCAGTCAATCCCAAAAAAGTCATATTTTCCTTTCATCATTTTGGAGGAGCCATGTCAACAATAAATTTAAATACACAAATATAACTCCAATTATTTATTATTAAAAATACATGCTTTGGTATATAAATACAATTATAATTATAAAATTTTGCATATGTTTACTGAAAGCAGTTTTCGTATGTAAAAAATCTACGAGTAATTGGATAAAAAGAACATATATGGCTGATTTAAGATAAAGCCAAATGCGTTTTAATGGTAGAAATTTCTGAAGGTTTTACTTAGCCCTATCGCGTTATGAATATCTATCTCCCTTAGTTTCTAAAATGTTAGACATAATAATCAATATAATTACTTTCAATATAATATTGGTGTGAAATGTTTTAATATCTGCTCAATAGCAAGATTATTTGTTTTTAACTCAAAAGTTATAATGGTTTCCCTGCTTCCTTAAAAGGAACACAAAAGGTGATTATTTAAACCACAGGCCAGTGAGTGTCCTCCTCTTAGGAAGAATTAATCATATAGAGGACAACATTTGTTATCCTTCCATTACGTAATTTAATCTGTCTGCATACGAGTATCGTATTCCGCCTTTGACATTTTTGTATTAAACGGAAAATGGCAAACAAAATTATTTGTCAATCTATTATAAAAGCATCGAAGTCGGAATAGAATTCACGTAAGTAGACAAAATGGGACTGTAGAGTTTCATTTAATAAAAAATTCAGTAAAATGAACAATATATTATCTTAAAGAAAACTTGGCAACAAAATATTATTTTCAATTTGGCGCTTATCACTACTTGTATGTCTTTCAGAAGTTTTGCATTCGTTTACTTCGAAGTATCGCCGTGACTGCACTATTTCTCCCGAAGGAAGAAATTTCCCAATAGGCATAAAACTCTTGCAGTAATATATTATTTATCTTCCAGGCAATAAAATTTCGATTCGATAAATTGCAACATACAACTACACTGATTTAATTTAATTATCCTACGAAAGAGTTTTTAAATTTTAGCCTTATTCTGAATATCTTTTATAAACGAAATAACTTTTTTTAATGAATGTTTTAAACGAAAATAATCACCTTTGGTCGCCAGCGTTCATCTATCCATTTGGTCCAAGTTAATAAATCTAAAGTACTTAATTAAAGAGTAAATTAAAATCACTTTTGCTCTTTTGGCATTTAAGCATTTAAGTGACTTCAACTTTTATGTTTTGTTTTTAATTAAAAAATTGTATCTAGTAAAACATAGTCGTATAAAATACTTTAATAACAATTTTACTTTATATACATATATTTTTTATATTCATATAATAAACACATGTTTAAGCTTTGTTTTTATATCTGTGTCTTTTTTTAACCATTTCATTTAATTTTTATTTTTATACCGCATTTAATTAACTTTTCTGTTGAATACATCATTAAAATTTTAACGTAAAATGATATTATAAAATATATAATCATAGCAATTGAATAATACAGCCAAAAATAGCCATAAAGATTTTGTAAACAATTTTATTAATTTAAAATTACATAGACAACAATATAAATGTAAAGGGAACACCAACAAAAAGCTACAAATTAAATTAACCTTCAGAACTCTGTTTTGTTAGGGGAAAATATAATAATCCGTTTTTTAATTTTCAAGCTTAAGGTCTTTCATTTTTTAAAAAAATTTAATTAAAAATAACCATCAATATTTCGATACTCATTGAGTATCATCTTCAGGACAATTCTCTTTTTTATAAATAATTATTTTATTATTTATAAAAAAAGAGAATTGTCCTGAAGATGATACTCAATGAGTATCGAAATATTGATAGTTATTTTTAATTAAATTTTTTTTTTAAAATAAAAGACCTTAAGCTTGAAAATTAAAAAACGGATTACTATAAAAGAGGTCAAAAAATATAGATACATTATTAGGAAAATATAATATTAATTTATGGAAAACGTATATTTTTTAAAACCTTCGTGGAAATCTTAATGTTTATATCAGGACCCAGTTTTTAAGCGTTTTCATTAAGTCTCTATGATTGAAAATGCTTGGTAGGAGGCAGTTTTCTAATAGACAAAGTTTATTTGAAAAAATTTTGTCTTTTCAGAAAGCCTCAACAATTGAATTTAAATTAAAAAGAAACATATTTTATTAACCCTACAAAAACAAAATAAACAATCGTCATTAAAAATAAACAAAAGACATTAAACAAATATTACAACCCAATAAATTTTTTTATATTATTATTTAAAACGTATAAAAATATGAGTAAAATTTGAATAAAACTATTGACAACATCTGCCATATACTTTATGCCTGATATGCAAACACGTATACTAAGCAAGAGAATCAAATATAAAACGTAAATGTTTTAAAGAATAAACGTATATAAATAAAATAAAATATACACAAATAAAATGTTTGAAAATAAACACAATCAATTTCGTTTCAAATCGAATCACAAAACATTTTTGCACTTGCTTACATTTAAAAAAAAAAATTCAGAACAACAACTCTAGCGTTCTTTCTTCTAGTCATATCTACGGAAGCAGACTCTCGAAGATGTTATTGACGCCATAGATTCAGAAAGCAAATAAATAATGGCAATAGAATATCCTCATATTATTAATATAGTCTACAAAAATATTCACAAAAAATTGCTAAAGTATAAGAAAGCACATCAATTTATTCAAATATCCTTGCCCCATACATAGACTGTTGTCACACATACACATACACATTCAGCAGCAATTTTTATTGGGTTCATAAATCTGTAGACAAATTTTGTAATCTATATTAGTATTTTGCTCATAAAGATTCTTTTATTTTCCTTTCATTAAGTTCGCAATTTATTATGTGTTGCAAGTGATACTTTTATAAATTAAATTTATGTTTCAAGGGTGGAGTGTATTGATTTTGCGATTTTGCTTGTTCTAAATTGAAATAATTACTTATGGCTTGCAAAGTGAAAAGGATAATGAAAATGATCGCATGTCTTAAAATATCATCTAAAATTAAATAACTATGTAGAAATAGAAAAAATATTGCAATTAGAAAAATAGTCGTTCTTAATGCAAAATATGATTGATAAAAAATAGAAAAATTCTTCATGTGCTGCTTCCAGTGCATGTTAATTGATTTCCAAATAAAACTTTCTGGGTGTCCTTCAGCTGATATCTTTTCAGGTTTACTTTTCTGACATTTCTAATCACAAAAACAATTAAAAAATATATATCATTTTTTAATGGAGTCTGTTTGGATTTGAACTTAAGACTAACCAATATCTTATTAAATTTTTTTCAACTGCAAATTTCAACTAAAATACATTAAATGAAATTGGAGGACGTGTGTATATATATTTCCGATAACTGACACTATCTACCCATTCAATTTAAATATTAAGTTGCCTGAAATTGGTTATGTGGGGTACTGTGGCATTCCTTTTCATTCTGATAATAGTACTACATTCTTATAACTTCTTTAATTACTCCAATTTCCACAGAAATTTTAATCATTCACTTCCTTTAAAACTTTGTAGTGTCTTTGTTCAGTCTTTAAAGGAGTCGAGGTAAAATTGAACGTTGGAAAAAAGGGCTGTTACAGAGAAGAAGTATTCGATTATCCTCGTTGATAATTTTATTCGATGCTTCAAATAATATGAAAGACTTATCCTTGGGCGTTAGTTAATATTGTAGTTGCTTCATTCTCAAATTTGGTAATTATACTCAACGTTGACATTTATTATTCGGGATATTCTCGCCAACTTATCGCTAAAACAATTAGAGCTTTTGCAAAATGCATTGTTTGTTGTGGCTTTAGCTGTTCATATGCAGATATTTCATTGGTCGCTAAACCAAATCGTATAAAAGCATTCTAAGCCTACTATGACTATGTATTTTGTTGTTATTCATATACAATACTGAATTCTCATATTGTATTTGATTTGTATGGCATAAACATCCGACGTTAAATGTCTTCAAACTGCTTCAACTTCACTGACGATTAGGTTTAGCGACCAATGAAATGTCGGCATATGAACAGCTAAAGCTACAAAAAAGAATACATCTTGCAAAACCTCTATTTGGTAATAATCTTATTTTATTTTTTTCGGATTTATTTTATTAAATTCAGTTGAGACGTGTTTTATTGAGATGCATATAATTCATTGGGACCCATTTCGTTTAGTCGTTATTATGTCGTGTCAGGTTATAAGTACTGCCAATATATATATATATATATATATATATATATATATATATATATATATATATATATATATATATATATATATATATATATATATATGACGTAAAATTGGGGACCTTGTTTGTGGCTGGCTGTAGACGCTTTTGGTGCCACAGACTAACAAATTCTATTGACTTCGTACTACATCAATTGACGGATATGGCTAAAGAGTTAATATAATTAATTTAGTGGAAGTAGAGATGTTTGGGTTCATTTTATATGTTAATCAAGCAACTTGTCAACAAACTTGTTTATTTAGTCATCTCAAACATTGGATATTACGTAAAGCGCCTATGTGGGGTCCTTTTAATAATGTAAAGGAATTTAGAACATACATCTCTTACTCATAACATCTATTATTCATAACAACAATTGGAAGAAAAAAAGACACAAATTTTTATTTAAGGTATAACTAATATTCTACGATGGCGTGAAAACCATTTTACGATTACAACTGGTATGCGTAAGCATGAATCTTGTAATTTTTGTTTGGGGAAAGTTTAGAAATTAAACTGAAAGTAAACAGACATCTACCTTTATTCATTTATTTTATTAATTTCTTTATCATGGAAAGGTATTACTCATACTGCTTTTGTAATGGTAAAATAATTAATATTTAACAACAGAGAGACATCTCAGACATACAATTAAGATGGATCAGTAAGATAAGTACATCTGTATCATGCTGTCCATAGAAGATAATAACTCTACAAGTAATTGATCTTTTTGCAATTAGTCTATCATCTTCTTAAGACGTCATACAGCAATAAAAATTTAATATGTTCTGAACTTCACGTTATCATAAGAAAAAACTTCGTTTAGGGATAAAAAGACTTAAACTGGGGAAAATTTAATTTAAACTCTGCGGCTTATTGGTATTCACTGCAAACATTCTTGGCTTTTTCGTAATATCACACTATTACTTTACTGCATATTTATTGGCTTCCATGATAAATGTTATTTTTGAAAGGATTTATTTAAAGGAATTTATTTACGCAGTTGCTTCTCCACTACCATTGTTTTATTAATTTTATTAATCGCTAATGCTAAAGCCAAAAAAGCTTATTCATATTTGAAGTTATTTTCATTATTATGTTTAGTTTCTCATATGAATCCTAGAGCCTTTTTGTTATATTAACATGGGTACCTGATAAGCAGACATTTGTCGAATAATTAATATTTTAATGCAAGCATGTACTTATATACACTTAAAGCTCCCATAAGAGGAGCTTTTGTCCGTTTATGGAAGATGTCCTCTTATAAAGACGTTATGTTTTTTGTTATTTTGAACTCATTATATTATTATGTACATGTATGTAGATTAGCACAATAATTGAAAACAGGATAAGTTAGTTGAAAAAAGATAATTTGCAGTAGATCATTTCAAGTTGGTTTGAAATGAATTTGTAGCTTTTGGAATCCTACAAATTCATCTTCTGAAAAACACGTCAAACGTGCAAAACGCTTTATCATACGAAGTTATTAAATCCACTGCTTCTGTACCAACTTCGTCTTCAGACTCAATTGCATCCATTAAAGTTCTTAAAATTGATATTTCAACATTGTCATCTTCCGTTTAAATACTTTCATTAAGTTTTCAATACTCATCTCATCCTGAGTTGTAAATTTTTTTGTTTTGCATTTTTCATAGCTTCTCTCCGCTTTTAGCTGGATTTGGATCAAACTTTTCAAGAAACTAGTATCTTTCCCCGTTTATTGGAGCATCTGCCTCCGGTAATGGAATGTATTTTGCGTATAAAACCTATTAAAGGGCATTAGTTGACAAGATTTGTCTGCTTATGCGAGATATACTGTTATGGAAAGCTTCCACGCTACTTACTTTTGTAATTAAAAATTTTTCATATACACACCTACAAGAATTGAAGCAGCCTAAATAATTTAATATAATTTTGCCTAAATTGCCACTCGAGAATATGAATATGTGTATGCAGGACTGTGTATATGAGTTTGATATCAATATTTTGTACATGAGCACATCTACCTGTCCCTGATTGGCAGATGTTTATGTTTGTATTTATATCTGCCAGACGGAGGGGCAAATTGATAAGAGATTTTATAAAAACACGTGGCTTGTTTTTTCCTCTTTTTTAGGGAAAAATATGTATAAATTGCTCGTTATTATTCGACAAAATAAGCACAGGAAATAAAAGTTCTTGGGTATTCATTAATATGCGTATTTCTCTCTCTGTGTGTGTGTGTGTGTGTGTGTGTGTGTGTGTGTGTGTGTGTGTAAAGTTTTCAATTTAGCATTAAACACTTTACAGATTTCAAAGATATATTTTAAATTTATTTATGTATATATTTTGAGCTGTCATTAATTTTTATATTTAAAGGGTGGTCTAAATACAAGTATCCATTTATATCATAAGTTATTTTCATACTGAAAGATTTTTTTCTGTGACAAATAATGATTGTCACAGTCACACAGTCAGTCACAAGTCAACGGATCAAAGTGGTCCGCTTTAGGCTTGAGCAACGTTGGAAAATATTTCAATATAATCGGACATCATATTTGGCCAAAAATCTAATTTCGAAATCACATTCTTCTCGGTGACTATGTCATCAAACAAAATTGCCGCATCAGGGGACCACAGGGAGTAAAGTTACACCTTGGTGTGGATTTTGGAGTGGTGGTATCATAGGCCAACTTGTTTTTTACAAAATTCTTGTAACGCGATTTCAGTCAACGGGGACTGCTACAGAAACATGATTATAAACTTTTTATGTTGTGAAATGGAAGTTATAAACTTTGATCATCTTTGATCTCAGGAGGATATGTGCACCATATTGCACATATCATCACCATGTCATCAGAATTCATTTAACTTTCAAGAAGATATTTGTATTTGAACCACCCCTTATAACAAGATCTCTATGCTTAAAGAATTCAGAAGCACTTTGAATAGGAAAATATTCAGTTCATGTTTTAAACTATCAAGAGAACTTCGTTTGTGAAAAGGCATTTTGATAAGGTACGGGCAGCTCTACAACAAACTCAACTATATAAACGCCAACAGGTATTTCGGAATCCAGTTCTTTTAGTGTTTAAATATTTGAAGATGAACCAGAATACAAAATCCTGAGTTTTACTCCACAATTTAAGATTTAATTGCTTCAATACAATTTTCTCAGAACAATTGACTTCAAAGTCTCTTATAAAATTAAAATCCTTTACAAATACTTAATTTTTCAGGAATTATTACTAAATATTTCTACCATTAAAGGATCAGTAAACGGAATAATTTTCCACCTCAATAACGTTTCGTCTTGATAAAGAGCAATTAGTTCATAAATACGCCAAAACAGTTCTACTCCATTTAGACAAGTGGGTAAATGCCAGATGTGGAAAAACTTATGTTATGAACGGGTCAGGCATTTTGTTTCAAAGTCTCGTTTCTTTGTGCACTTTAAATCCAAGGCTTAATATGCGGAAATAACAACGGGCGATTTTCTTTTTGGTTATAAAAGAAGGTGTCATGGCGTAAACTAAGGAAGAAGGCGTAGAAACAGCGTTAGTTGTTTTAAACAATGGTTTCATAGCTAATGTTAGTCTAATTCAATGTTTAATATGAAAGCTTGTTAATAATAAATTATAGCCTCAGTTGATGGGGAGTTAAACTTTTTCATGGTATAAAGGAATTTCGTGAGTATTGTTACAGCATGACTTCTCTTTATATAAATGTGAATAAGCGCTGATATTGTGACTATGTCATTAAATATCGTTAAAGCTGCCTACCTAGAGATGTAGTAGTCAACGGCCTTACCCAGAATCTTGCTCAAAAACTAATTAATCTCAGCGAATTCCCATTGCATCATATTCACAGCAAGATAAGGGGCATAGGAATTTTTACACGTATATTCAAAGCAATCAAATGCATTTACCACAGTGGCTGCAGTAGCCCAACTTTGACATTCTATTGATTTCAATAGCAATACAAACGGTGATGTTGCTACAATCACTATAGTGGTACTATCATCGAATTGCAATAAAAGAAAACTTCAAACAATAAAAGGAAAATAAGAATAGAAAGAGAAAAAAAACTTTGCACTTAATCTATTCAAAAGTTTACTTGTTTCACAAACTTCAATTCAGTAGTTGTGCACGTAACTTAAACTTTGAAGAAAAGCAGCCAAACTAAAAAAATCCACAAGAATTGGCAAAAGAAGAAATAAAAAGAAACAAAAAAAAAACAATGATAATCATCACAAAACTTCGACAGCTACAAAAATCGCATAAAAGATGATAGCCATTCCCATAAACTTGAAGCATTTAGTTTCCCGAATTTATTCTATTTGAATGGGTGTGTGTGTGTGTGTGTGCGTGTACATTTTAAATACTTCCGCTTAATGCATACCGACGACATACTTTTAGCCGCAACTAACAACAAATCAAAAATACATTCAAATGCAATATACGCTGTTTCTTTTTGACTGTCGTTACCGCAATCGGTGACACCGGTGCTATGAAAAACAAAATATCAGAAAAAATATAAAGAAGGGAAAAGTTTGGCTTTGAGTATTTCTTTTTTCCTCTAAGTTTTTCTATTGAAAATCGCGTAAAAGTTTTTTCTCAACAATTGCGTATTCTTTTAAAAGTTTTTGTGCATTTGCATGTTCGTCTGTGAAGTGCAGCACTAAATGATCCATAATGATTTTTGATGAGCTACAATTATGGTTTTCGAAATGTGAGAGTTATGATTTTAAATTTGTCACTGGAAGAAAAATATAGATATAATTCTGATGTCGTTGCAACATTTGGATATTATGTTATAAAATTTTAAATATATATTTTACCGGTCAGGTAAAAGACTTTATCGACAAGGTGATTTTCATGAATTAGTATCATGTCCTGGTAGCAGATATTTCTTATGCAAAGTAGTTTTTCCTGATAAAAGCGTTGCACACTATATCGGAACAGATAAATTGGTACCTAACGTGGGCGCAACATGAATTTTATTCAAGTGAAAAGCTCATTTGAATGCCTTATTTATGTATTGAAAATAATTGGCAAACGTGTACAGACGCAGACGATTTCTTGCCTTTCGCAGGAACGTGGGCTCGAAACAATTAAAATGTCATTTAGCTACACAAAGTTTTGGTAATTTTATAATACATAATTTGTTGAGGAGAAGTAACCATGACTACAACCTTTTTTTTTCATTTATATGTATATGAAAGTGTATGGCAACCACATATTCTCGGTGAAAGTATTGTTGTGTGCAGAACTAGAAAATATGAATTAAAAAATAGGACAAATTTTTTTTTCTTCTGGTGTTAGATTTCTTCATTATGAACAATAACCCAGAAAATCTAGGGGATTATCTATAAAACATATTGGCTTGTTTATTGATATTTCTTCCATCACTGTGACAGATCACCCGAATTTTTCGAGGAGTCTTCATTTATTTTTGGCTGTTTGTTGTTTAGAAAAGTTACTGTTTATACGGCGGTAGTAAAATTAGTGCCTGTTTAGATTGGACGATTTTTGTCGCTGCAATTCTTAGTTTGTAGGTAAATAGGGGGAATAGAGCTAATAGGGGAAGAGAGAAACTAAAGAGAGTACACATAGGCATGTACTCTTGCAATTCCTTTTTCCCGCAATTCGTAATACGTAAATTCCTTGTTTGTTTACCGTAAGAATATACTTAAAAAAGAAAATATCAAAAATTACATACGTATGTATGTATGTATGCATAAAATATCTGCGACAAAAATCGTTCAATGTAAACGCAAATGCAATTTTAAAGAAAGGAAGACAAAAATTGCAGCGACAAAAATCGTCCAATCTAAACAGGCACTTAGAAATAAAACTGAATGTATACGTTTTCCTATACAGAAATTGTTTTATTTCTAACTACGATTATTTGCAAAATCTTTTTTACTGTCCCAGTTTTGGGTACAGCGGGGTAAAACTACCTGATTTAATTAATTTAAATGTACATTTTTTTAAAACATTCTTATTGAAAATAACAGTCAAAAACTCAAATCTTATCGAACCGCATTTTTCCTTAAGTTCATTCTGGCAACAACAAAAAAATGTTTTGATTTAATTTTTTCTTACTGCCAATAAATTGAAATCGATTTTTTTTCTATATACAACGATTTGTAATAAACGATGTGTGAAAACCACAATTGGCTTAGATATTAAAAAAAGAAAGTTTTTGATATTGGCTTTTTTACTCTCGTCTTCTTGATTTTTATTGCAGTCAAATTTGAAATTAAAAATAAAGTGAGAAAAAACGAATACTATAACACTTCTCAAGAGCTTTGGGTTGCGGTGTAAATAAAAGGGAAATGAAAGAAATTGTAGGAATAAAAACAACAATACAGCTCACCATGTTGTGTTCACCACTTCCGTTGTTACACTGGAGTGGCCAATAATTGGCGTTTGTACTACCGCTATTGCTTAACAAACATATACATGTGTACATATGGCAAGTGAATATATATGTATTTATATTGCCTTCACTTAGTTACATGTTAATGGCTCCTTCGTTTTACGTTACACAGTGTTTAATGGGAAGACAAATACAATTTTTTTTCTAATTTTTAGAAATTTTTTTATAGAGAAATATGAGTTAAGAGTACATACGGATCATAATTTTTATTATAGCGGGCACTTGCAATATTTGCGAAGTTGTATGCAAAAAAAAAAGAAAAAATTGCCGAAATTTTCCATTTTGTTATTATTCGATTTTGACTATATATTTGATAGTCATCTGCACTGTGAAATTTTTGATCAACGAAAAAAGATGATCTATTGTTACATATGACGACGAAATAATTTGACCGAAAATTGTTTTTCGCAATGTTTGATCCCGCGTATAGCGAGATGTTACTCAAAATTTTTCACTTTAATACAAATTGATGCTTAATATCGTACTTTACTTATATTATTTAATATTATTTACATTTAAGACTATAAGTAAATCGTGTAATTTTTAAGAAAATATGTATAATTTCTTCTACAACTTAAACAGAGTCTGCCAAGTCTGTAGAAGTACCTTATTTAAGACTTTGCCAATTTTGAATGCACTTGGAATCAATAAAAATTTCATTCATTAAGAAAATCTTATATTTTCACTGTGAATATGTGTAAGCAATCAAATTAAAGCTCTGCAAAAAACTTTTCATTGGCTCTGAGATAATTAAGTTTAAAATAATTGGCCGCCACTTCATTGGTGCTAATCCAGATCAATAAAATTCAAGCATAAGGCTTAACCCACAACAAACAGCAGAATTTTCCGAACTTTTAGTTCATCTAACCCAGTGTGAGCGTTAAAATTAAACTAAATGGAGAAATCTTTGGTGTGATTTTTTTTTGTTGCACTGATTGTGTATTTTCCTTAATTGCTCTGATTTTTTATTCAGAAAAATTCGTTTTTTCTTATTTCTTTCATCCTAAATCAATAAGATTTTTTCTCTATTTTTCGCAATCCCTATAAAATTTGGTTTAATAGAGTATTTTTTTCTATCGTTTTATATTCGATTTTTTCTTTTTCATTATTGTCTGTACCTCAGCTCGTGGTTTATGAACGAAAATAGAGTAACATGTGCAGGAGTATGTGTTCACATATACTCGTACATACATGTGCAAGTGTATGTGTGTATGTATGTATGTGCATATGTGTAGTATTTTTACTTGTTTGTATGCGAGCGTTCTTTTCATGCATGTGGTTTATGTTGAATTATTGCCGTTATTTTATTTTTTCTTGCTTTTATTTCCTATTTTTTTTTAATTTTTCATTTATTTTATTTGTAAAATTCGTTTTTTTTTTTCAAATAAATATATTTGACGTGGCTTGGGTGTCAGTAAAAGAGTTTATATTTGCACCACCTTTTTCGTGTTTCACTATTTATTTCTAAAAAGAGAAGTAAAAAAACATCTGCACGAAACATGCAAATTATTATTAATCTTTTACTTTCTGCTTGTGTCTGCATGTGGCTTTTAAGAAATTTTTAATTAGGTTTTAAACGAAAAATCAATACTACGAAAGTAGTCATAAACAAAAAGGTTTTATATTCTCAACATCTGGCTGATTTAAAATTTTATAAATTCGATATGGCTATTAAAAATTTACATATTTTTGTTATGCAGCATAGTATTCGGGTTAAGCTTATACTCGTATATTTAAATGGATTTTAAGGGCTAATGAATATTTATAAAAAAGTGAAAAGTGGTAATCCTACCAAAACGTGCGATATACGTGTCAAAATATAGAATTTAACACGAGTAAATGAAAAATTAGAATTTTTGTAGTTGTTTTGCTTTTAAGCAAGTTTTTTGTTTAAACGGTCTTTGGATAGAGGAAAATCGTTTCGATGATAAAAGGTATAATTGTATTCTGATTTAAGATTTAAGCCAGGCTTTGATGTTATATAATGTATATAATGAAATTAAAATTAGCGGATTCTGCATGATGTAGCGCGTGCGGTTGGCTTTCCTTCACACTTTCACAAACAAAACGTGTTTCGTTTAAACAGGTGTCAGCTCAAGTGAAATAAAATAAATTCAAAATGATACAAAACAATAGATAAGAATTTTCGTTTCCAATTAGGCGATTTTTCTATAAAATTTCTCTCCTTGATCCGAACCTGACTGTGCATATGTCATTATGTAAAACTAGTCTATATCACATGTCATTGAAGTTATAAAAAAACACTTTTAATAAAATATGAGTTTTATATTTTTTTCTGAGAAATAGATTTATTTATAATTTCAGCTGTTAACTCTGAACACAACATAAAATAATATAGAAAAATATCCTTGTCGCCTCAGTTTTCAATTTCCTTTAGAGTGAAAGCGCGTTAAGTAAAATCGTTCTATAAGAGGTTTAATCTTTTTTAAATTTTATTGAATGAAAAAGAAAAAATATGTATTAGTAATCAAAAATAAAAATTTAATTCATGTTGCATATATATTGCCCTACACAATCGGTCAGTAATTGATTGTAATGCAATGGGAATTTTTTTCTTCTCATATGATTATTCAACAGTCCATCCAATACTTGTATTAACCAAAAGCATTCCTCTCTACTGAATGGTTTGGCACTGACTCATATATGCTTAGTTCAATTGAAACCTTTGGATTTACTTGCAATTGTAATTGAAAGAGATGCTTTCACACATGTATTGAAATCAATCAGAGAACATTTAATTATTACAATTAATTCGTACATGGTTGAAAAATTATTTGCTGTTTTATATGACATGAAATAGTAGAGGAGAGATGAAAATAGAATCACTTGGAATCGTCAAGTATAAATAGTAAATTATATTCATTCTTATAAAAAACTAAAACTACTAAAATTTCCTATACTATGGGAAGTAGTGAGACTCTTTTTGAAGATCGTTATCAAGTCTGGCCTGCCTCTTCGGAATTCAACCTGTCAGAATGGTTTCTATAAACACTTTAGACTCTTCGAAACAATTGGCTTCATATTAAGAATGTAAAACATTATCCCATTGATGACGTAAAAGATTTTTGTTTTTTTTTTATTTCAGTCAAAAATCTGCTGTCCCACAAGCCAGTGATCAAAATAAAATTTTCTTTGAAATGCAATGCGAATCCAATAATTTCTGAAAGGAGATGCTCACGTAATGTATCAACATCTCAATGTAAAAAGAAAACATATAATTTGCTTTCTTTGTCAACACTTTTATTTTTATTTATGATATTAATTGAGGCTTAGGTAACACGTCTTTGTAAAATTATTCCCTCTTAGTGTAAAAATATGTAATAAATAATTTATAATATCAGGTAAACAGCAAATGCCAGACACAGAATATGTATATAGACAAACTAGGATTATATTACGATAGTGATTTATCTAAGCAAACTACTCAAATATTACTGCTGTGACGCATCCAGCTTGGAAATATTAAATGTGGAGTGCAATAATTTTGCCAGATACGTGTATGATATTGATAGAAATAATGGTAATTCACACCATGCGAAACAAATTTATAAATGCCATTTTATAATTTATGAAGGTATCGATTTCTACTGTATGTGTTTTTTTTTTAATTCTAATGTTCCCTGTAGGATGAGTACTGGTGTGAAAGAACCAACAGAGTACACAAGACTAATAGTAGGCTGTTTATTCACAACATATCGTACATATTGTGAATCAGAACATTTCCGGAGTCATATTCGTTTCATATTCAAGTTAAAACACGCAACAAAAAACATAATTATAACATGTTTATAACGACTAAATTAATCGTTACATAAACTTTACAAAAATGGCTGTGTGAAATAACAACAAAAAATTTAAAACAAAGCAACTTCCAAAATAGAATTTAAAATAAAATAAAGTAGAATTCATTCATTCAGAATTCATATGCCGATATTTTATTGGTCGCTAAACCTAATCGTCAGTAAACTTGAAGCAGTTTGAAAACATTCAACTCCGGATGTTTATGCCATACAAATCAAATACAATATGAGAATTCAGTCATAGTAGGATAAGAATGCTTTTATACAAACAATATAACAATGAATTTTGCAAAAACTCTAATTGTTTTAACAATTAGTTGAGGAGAATATCGCGAATAATAAATTTCAATATTAAGTATTTAAAATAAATATTTTATTTTCCTTTTTTGCCTGACTGAATACAATCATTAATGACCAACGGGCATTATAAAGAATAAAATAAACTCCCGTTGATTTCAAGGATTTCTTTTTTCTGGTATATCCAAAATTGGCTTTGCTTTCTAAAGCATTTCAGAATCGGAGGCCATCGGTCGAGTGCAAGGACTTGTTCCTTTATGATATACCCACAATCGACTTTGGAATGTTATTGCACTGCAAGGACTTTTTACAGTGATATGTTCTAAACGAGCTTAGAATTATAGAGCAATGAAGAAGAAAGCATTTAGAAAGCGAAGCCGGTTCCCGACATACCACGGTGATAAAAGTCCTTGCGTCCGGCCCAAAATAAGCATTTCCACATTTTCAACTTATTTCGTATATTTTTGGTTGTACTTCACTATGACTTGTATTATTTTTTCCATGGGGATTTTGTCACTATGAAAAAGGTACCTAAATTTTTATCTCATTTTAAGATTAGGGAACAGTCTGATTTTCCATAGGACTTATTTCATTAAATTGTCTTGAGACTTATTTCATTTTCTTAGATCCTTGCTCATTGGGAGTTATTTCGTTGATTGTTATTTCATACAGCCATTTTTCTCTCTACTAAAAATTATTAATTTAAAGAAAGTAAAACAAATATATCTGCATTAATAGCCTTCGGCAAGGCTCACTGACTCTCTCGTATGAGCCCAGCCGAGCTTTCTATAGCATTTTTAATTTTTTGCATTTATTTCATATTTTCTTGGGTTTTCATTGAAACTTATTAAATTTTTTCATAAGCTATTTTATAATGAAAAATTCACCAAACTTTAAGTTTAATTATGTTTTCGTAGAAAATTAGAATTATTCTAAAAATTATAAATTATAAAATTTAAATTATACCAAACTAAAATCTAGAATTTTTTATTTAGAACAAAACTCAAAAAGAAGTTTGTCATCTAGATCCTAAATAATTAAGATTTAGGTGTAAAACAATAAGATTTAAAGGCAAGGGTCAAAGCCATCAAGATTTAAGACAATAATTATTTGGAATCATGATTCCAAAGCAACAAGATTTTAAATAAAGTTTCAAAAAGTAAATTGTAAGAAAAGCACAGGTTGTTTTCTTTTTTAAATTACAAAACAATAGCAGAGAAGCAAAAGGACACATTGAAAATATTTTGAAATGGCTTTTAATTTATTTAATACTAGCGGACCAGGCGAACTTCGCCTCGCCCCAATTTTAAGCCTTCAAGCAAACTTTCTATTTTTTCATTTGAAAAGCCATTAAGGAATAATTTTAAACAAAATTTCATACAAAAACTCGATTTTCGCCTTTTCCGACTTTTTCGGAGGGATTTTCCAAAATTTTCTTCCATAAAAACCTTCTCCTCGAAAATACGAACAACTGACAGAACAACTTTACAGAAATCGGCCAAGCCGTTCTCATTTTATGAATTATTGGATTTTGCCACACCCCTCCGCCCACAGACCGAAATCAGACTTTACGGTGTCACCCGCCCGAGTATTCTGAAGGTTACCTGAAAATTTCGTCAAAATCGGCCCAGCCGTTTTGGAGCCATTACGTTACATACATACACACATCCTATTTTATATATATAGATATTAGAAAATATTCAAGAATTCGATGGTAAGGTTGAGGACTTAAACATATTCAGGAAATACGTTGAAATAATCCGTAAACTTGAATGGATTAATTAATCTGAGAATAAGAAAAAATTTACTGAGTGAGTTACATGATCTTTAAGACAACTCAATTACCACTTTTCGTTGTAAACATTTATCTTTTATATAAAATTTTTATAAATATATATTTTATGTAATTGTTTGATGTTTATTTGATTACCTGAGAAACCACTCACTGTTGAAGAAATTAGCAAATTATTATCAGTTTTAAGATGGAAATCAATAGATTTTAAAACGAATATTTATGAAAGGCATGATTAGTTACGATAGATCTTCAGAATAATATTTCATCCAATTCCCAATTATTGTCCTTCAAATTAGAAAGCAGAAGACTAAATTAAAGAAAATGCCATTATGCTCCTAGAAATTGGTACGTATTTTGAAAGATGATAAAAGTAGAAGATAATATTAATCACACTATTTCACACCGATCGATTTCCATCGCTTATCCATCGGCCATATATTTTTGCAATAAATATTGATTTCAAATAATTTTTAATTAAATTTTCAATACCAAAGAATTGGAAAAAAAAATAAAATAAATATAGCTGAACGCAAACTTTTTACGTGTTAGTCATATTATGAGTCAAATATTTATTTGCGCTTAATGTCATGTAAATAAATATATAAATAATTAAGCAAAATAGTCCTCAAATATAAAAAAGGCTCCACTTAACTTTTTAGAAAGCTTTTATTTTATCATTCAATATTATCGTAAATTAAATTTCGCATAAAATCTGTTCCTTCTTCCTTTTATATTGTCATGGTGTTTGTGTATGGTTTTGTTCACTTTCATCACCTTTTCTGTTGATGGGAGGAAATATTTCATGTGAAAATTTTTTCTTATGCACAATACGAGTAAAGGAAAATATTTTTTCTCAATTAGAGGTTTCTTGTTTAATAGATTTTGTAAATATTCTTTTAAATTTGTCGTTTCTCTAACTGCATTCTTAACCATATTATATAAGATTTGGGAAAACATTTTATCGGATCACCTTAAATCTAATTAAAATGTTAATTTTTTTCTAAATTTTTTAAACTATTTACTTTGAGTCTTATCGGCTTAAAGCATTTCTAGAGAAAAACATTTCGTTGCAAAAATAAAAGGAATGCCAACAAAAATTCAAATAATTGAAACTTTCATAATCTGCCACAGTTTCAATAATATAGTTAAACTTTCAGCTTTTCTACTAAATTCTTAATTGCAAATGGTTTAGTTGAGTTTTCTTTTGGAAAATGTCGAAGGAAACAAAAAAAACCAAAGTTCGTAATTGACATTTTTATACATGTACGAGTATTTCAGTGCATTTATGCTCGTGGCAGTAGCTCATAGAGAATCCTATTGTACGTGTATTAAAATTGTATGCCAAGAGCAAATTGTTGGCCACATAATTTAACGCTGCAACAAACACAAATTTGTTCCCATTCCTTTTTCTCATCTTCCCAGCGAGAAAATAAAAAGCAAGAATTGTACAATGTAACGAAATTGATGAAATTTTCCCAAAAGCACATTTTTTGTGCAGATACAATATGGTCGGGAAACTTTTAATTTAATGCAATTCTGTAGTAGTTAGAGCACAGTGTCAGCCAAAGTAGAGTGTGTGGCAGTATTTAGTCAGGAAAAGTATGTTGTACTGGATTGAGGAATGCAAGTGCAAAATTATTTGAATTTGAATAGCCAAGTTGTAAAACACTTCCATTTTATTTTATATTCTCTCGTTTTTTGAACAGGCAGTGAAAACTACTTATTTAAAATTTGTGTCAGTGTGCATATTGTGGCAGTGTGAGCCTTCGGTTGTTAGACGACAACTATTGCTAAAGATGAGCAGCAACAGCAGCAGTAGTGTTAGATTTTCATTGTCTATTGTTACTGGTAGCAATTCCCCCATTGATAATACGAAATTTGTATTCTAATCTTCAAATTGTCTCAAAATGGAATTGATTTTATGCAGATGAGCATGAAATTGTCTCGATGAGAAATTCTAGTTTTATTATTATTTTTTTTTCATGTTGCTGCTATGTGGCTCATTTATCTACAAGTTGTAGCAGCTCTATTTAAGCATTTACAGCAGCAACAGCGACAGAGTAAAATTAAAGCGAAAACATTCTGCTAGTGTAAATAAATGCTACTTCATATGTTTTTATTTTGGACTCACTTAATCATTTAAACACCAGCCATACTACTGCTCTATTTAACAGCCGTATACTCTATTTAAGTCATCACTATTTGCAGCAACTGACTGACCGTGCAACCAAATAATCTAGCATAGTTTACTTTAGCTTAGTTTCGTTTATTCCACTTTAGGTATATTGAGCTTTTCATTTATATTTAGTTTAAGTTGGAAATCATTTATTTAGCTTGCAATTTGTAATGCCACACTAACACATGCAAAGCGTACACGGTTGCATATATTCATGACATGCTGTGTTTGGGGCAAGCATCGACAGCAGCTTTGTAGCTTCGTAAATGCAGCGTGCAAGAACGGCAGGCGGTCCAGCCGGAAGTGTTAGACAGACAGATTGTAATTTACAACATTTTCAACTTCCTGTGCTTGTGAATATAAAACGCGGTTTGCTTTGTATTTCTTGCATGGATGATTTTAAATCGATTTCTTTTTCTTGCATTCCCCCAAATTTATTCAGTAATCTTTTTTTTATACTATTTTTACCACATATTTATATCTTCGTCTTTATATTATGAGCTAGACAGTGGGACATATATATATAAATGCACATTGCTATGGTTTTGAATGACGTTGTAAATGAGAAAAATGGAAATAAATAAGAAGAGGGAGAGAGGCAATTTACACTACTTTGTGGTTAACCAAATCTCAGATATCTCTTCAGATGTATGTCATATGTTTGGGATAAGTAAAGACATTGCTGCGCTTCCTGTATTAAATAAAAAAATAAGACTAATTTTGATTTTTTACATTATTATTATAAAAAATTATTAATGTTATTATTATTGTGGCTACACATAAATGTGTTTTAGTGATTTTCTGAAAATTCAGGACTCGAATTCGAAACAGACAAACAAAAAGTTAAATATAAACACTACAGTTCGAAAAACTACATTATTCTTGTCAATTATTGCGTTTTGCAATTTTGAAGGTAAAATTCAAAAAACGTTTTTCTAAATTTATTTTCATCAGCCTTTGATCAGATGCACACTAATAAAAAATACGATTTTAAAAATATTTTTTTATGGCAGAATTAACTTAACACTCTGCAGTGTAGTAAAAACCTCCCTTAAGCAAATGTAGACCACTGTATAATTTTCCCATGCCCATGCATAACTTCATTCTATTCCTCCCAATGCCATATAATAATGTTAAATTATTGCTTTTCATTTGCTGCAATCCCCTAGATTTTCACTCCTTTCTCAACTTTTATTTATTTATACGTATGTATGTATATATTGGAAAAGTAGAAAAGAAATGAAAGAAATACTAGAAATGTTCTAAATTTATTACTTTAATTTAATAACTATTTGCCAAAAATTGACCTCTATCATTTAATATGTTTTTCCTCGCTAAGCTGCACTACGCCATTTGTTACGGTTGCATAAACCAAGAAATCTAGATAAACTTCTATATTTATTTTCGAATTCCTCTTTCATTCGTCGACGAAAAAATATGTTTAATTTCGATATAATATTTATGGTTCAATCGCTCAATAAATATAGTTTCAACATATTTTCATCAAAATTTACAAGGGCGCTGATCGAAAGTTTTTGCCAGGATAATAAATTCATAACAAATATTTGATTTAATATTAATGCGAAAATTCTTACAGGGATACAATATAATCAGTAAGTCTTATAAATAAATAAAATCGAAAAATCTTGTGAAAAACAAAAGCATTAAGGTCATTCATTAAATCTCAACAATTAAATATTACGTTTAGTGGACAAACAACAAAAATATATGTTGGGGAAAAAAACTTGGTCGTTTACTTCAAAGCTTCTAAAAGTTTATCGGAGAGAAAAGTCAGTAAATGCTGTTAAAAGAACGTTTTTTAGTAAAAAGTATTCATATCTCCAAAAGTTTTACTTATAAAGTCTAACGTTGCAAAATGTGAAGATTTTTCAAATTTTAGTGTCCATATTGATATAATTTGGTATGTAATTCTAATATAATTCTTTTTTTTTTTTACTTATAAGGATGACGCTAAGTAAAAATTTTCCCAATCACTTTAAAAATTTGATTTTTTGGATGGATCAGCGATTTGCACTTTGGTTAAAAAGGTATGTGCACATTGCAGATTGAAACTGGTACGAGTGTTTCTCATAAAAATCATGAAAGGGGTACATTATAAAGCTGATGTCATCAAAGAAACTCATGGAAGCCAACATAATTTTATGTGGCGCTTTGGAACTACAGATTGACTATTGCTATAATCAAATAGAAACTTTTGTAAAATACATTGTTTGTTGTGTCTTTA
The DNA here is from genome assembly GCA_963681545.1 of Germaria angustata. Lineage (NCBI taxonomy): Eukaryota > Metazoa > Arthropoda > Insecta > Diptera > Tachinidae > Germaria > Germaria angustata. The sequence goes on along the minus strand of OY812998.1, from coordinate 52,059,300 downwards.
GCTTTTCATATGCCGGCATTTATTTAATTGGTCGCTAAACCAAATCGTCAGTGAAGTTTAAGCAGTTTGAAAGCATTTTACCTCGGATGTTTATGCCACACGAATCAAATACGATATGAGAAATCAATATTGTATATGAATCAAGCTGTTTAATGCTTTCAAGCTGCTTAAACTTCACTGACGATTTGGTTTAGCGACCAATGAAATGTCGGCATATGAAGAGATAAAGCCACAACAAACAATACATTTTGCAAAAGCTCTAATTGTATTAGCGATTAGTTGGGGAGAATATCCCGAATAATAATTTTCAATATTAAATCAAATAGAAGCCTTAGAATTTCTTATAATAGGAACTCCACTGCACAAGCACACATTATAGAACAGAAATCGTTAATCTACCATGCTCAGTTTCAGCTCTGGAGCAGACAATAATTTTTTATTAAAAAAGAAGTCATAAGAAGTTAATTATTACAGTGGCGGAAATAAACAGTACTGTTTACGATGGTCGCTATACCATCATCCTCATCGCCATCAACGTTCTTGCGTCTTTTTTTAGACCAATTTTCTGGTGGCTGCTAATATTTGTGAATCTTTAATTAACATCCTTGTATATGAAGACAGAATACGAGAAGTAAAGTAATATCACGAATAATAAATATAAAGAAATATCCATGTATCCATGCTCTTCCTTACTAAAAACAAAAGATAAAATATAAAAAAAAATTAGCTGAATTTTTAAATTAAAGATTGGAACTTGGGCCAGACTATCTGAAACTTTAGTTTGAAAAATTACAAAAAAATTAAAATTGCAGTAGTTAAAGATGTGACACATTTGTTTCAAATAAATGTATTGTGTACCATTTCCATAACAACCTATTTTATTCTTATAGTCCGTCGGACCATATTCAAGGATCTAGATCTTTTATATCGCTGCAAATTAAGCAGCACAAGTTTACGAATCGCATCCGGATGGCTATATGTTGAATGCCTTTCAAATGTCTAAAAACACCAAGTGGCTAAGTGCTAAAAAACTTTAGTGATTGAGCTATTTTTACCTCACTATTTATACCACCTACATCCGGCCAAAAATGGAATACAACTCTCATCAATGGGCCGACGCTTCAAAGTCTATTTTAAAGCTACTGGACCGAGTACAGGAGAGGGCGAAAAGACCAATTGGTGACATTAGTGTAGCCAACTCTATTGACTCACTGGAGCATCACCGCAACGAGGGATATGTTACGCTGTTTTATCGTTACTTCAATGGAATATGCTCTATTGAAATAGGGGAATATATTCCCGAGATCCACTCTTACTTACGAGCAATGCGTTCCTCATTAAGAGCACATCCATTTGTCGTCGATATAGCAGTGAATCCCACTGCGTATCACAGAAACAATTCGTTCATTGTGCAACGAGCTCCCTGCAGATATCTTTCTGGCGTACCCAGCGTTGAGAGCTTCAAATCGAATGTCCATAAGCACTACTCCGTCTATCCTCCTCACCTTATCCTGTTTTCCTAGTTCCAGCACAATGCACTGTATAAATAGGGGTCATCCCCTGAGTACTGGTCCAATTGCAACAAAAAAAAAGATAAGTTAAGAGACTGCTTTCAGGCTAGATTGCAGAGAGATCAGATAAGAGTATACTAAGTCAAATAAATTGGACTTAAATAATTACATCTGAAATACTTTTTTATGAAAATAAAAATTGCTGGAGTTATTATGTTGTGGTTAAACCCAAGGGAGCGCACAACAAGCCTTCACTGGCTTAAGTGTATGTCGTATGGCATGGGCTATCACACCCCTCCATTCAACCTAACCTGAAAGAGATTTAGACGACAACGCTTCTATTCAGCTCTAATGATTTTGTTTGTTTAATAATAACATTTTAACTTATTTAAAAATTACTTAAAATCGAAGGAACTTAAAATAGAGACTTGGCTAAAGATATATGAACTCTATAGGCAACATACTTTAAAAAATTTGTTTTCTAAAATATATTAACCTGACTAGTGCCGACTAGTGTGAGTGAATCTTAAACATATTTTATATATCTATTTTAAAAATACAGGATTATGTCTCATCTTAACTTCCATGGTTTCTATTTTCGAAAAACCATCGATATTATTACTTCCTCATATTAAGTAAATTTTCCTATCTATCATCTACCACCCCAGTAAAAAATATATGGATTAATCCATAATCGAGCAATAAAGGAGTAATGACTTGGTCATCCATTTGGAGTAACAAGCGAGCTATCGAAACTTTTTGTTTGTTTTGTTGTTTATGCCTCGCTTAATACTCCAAATGGATCAATGAGGGATGTATCAGTTCGTTTTTGTTTTTTTTTTCTTTGACATAACTGTTAATTGTTGACGTTTTCGTTTTGTTTTTCAATTTAGTCAGTTTAGTTTTAAAAAGTGAAAGATTTAAAAAAGCAAAAGCTACGGGTATAGTAACAAAATGTTAAAAATGTGCAAAATTTATTAATTATTTGTTTTCTATTTTAATATATTTAAGATTTCGTACATTAAATAAATAACCAAATTTGTATTTTATATGAATGTTTACTCCCTTTATGCTCTTTTAGGAGACAAAAACGATTACTCCCTTTATGCTCTTTTAGGAGACAAAAACGATTACTCCCTCTGTCGTCATTTTCAAGATCAAAGGGAGTACTCCATAAGGAGCTTAAAAGGAGTACTCGTGTCTGCGGACATGTTGTGTTAAAAATCCAATGAGGTCCGGAGTTTTATGGAGTAATCCATTACTCGCAAAGGAGCGCTCCAAGATTACTCTTTGGATGATCCTATTTTTTACTGGGACTTTAATTATAGCGTTTCCCTCATCGTTTATGTGCATCCTTTGGCAAACAGTCATGTTTTTGACTTCATCTATGATTGATGTCCATAAGCCCAAGAAGAACGTGCTAGAGTCTCTATCAATATTCTTAATCAAATAATAAAATTGAATATGTATTTTGTCTTATTGAAAATTTTGACTACATACACCCACACACATACACACATATATATATGTACATACATACAAATTTAATTTGTTCCGTTTTCGCCCATCCATCTTGGTGTTTAATTTTTTATATACTCTATCCGTTTTCCATTCGTGAAAATATTTTATTCTATTGAATACTTAATAAGTATCTAGTGTTTGTCTATGGTTGTTATCGGTTTTCATTTGTTTGTTTAAAATTTGTTCTTCCACTGGTTCACTTTTTGCTCTACAGATTTTTGTCGGTTCTTTCTATTTTGTTGCTGTAATTTATTCAAAGTGAATTTTTATTTGCAGACTTTTTAACATTTTTCTCCACAAGTAGTTGACTGCATACATTAAGGCGAACGAACATTTCTGTTAAATAATATGACTTCTTGATAAAGTTTAACCAATGTTCCATTTGCCTCGCTATTGGTTATTTTATTTTAAGTGAGTGGAGATTTCTTAAAATGATTCTGCTCTATTATTTGCTTTCATGAAAATAAAGTGGATAGTTTGATGATGAGTTAAAATATAAAATTTTGTTTTGACCGAGAAATAATATTTGATTCGTTGGGATCTTTTTTCTGTGAATTATATGAAATAATGACTTAGTGAATTATAATTCAATGCCTTAATTCATTAAATTATACTCGAAATTGTTTGTTTCCATGTAATAAAAACTAGGAAAGGGCTATCATTATTGTTATAAAAAAAGGATAATGAAACCAATATTACTACTAGATAGTCAAATTCCGTCCCAGTACGTGAGAAAATTCGGGGAAACAAAATGTCATAAGCAAAACCTGGCACTGTCACAGGCATAATCAATTTACAAAGATAATGGATCTACAACCAAGAGGATAATTATGTCATATATGAAGAAGGGAAAAAGTTTGGGGTAAACTGAATTTCTCCTGGAGCAGGTTAAGCCTTAAATAAAGTAGGGATCTAGACTATGAAAAACAATCGCTACTTGTAAGGTATTTTAGATTCTTTGGCATGCATTGAGCTGAAGCAGGACTAAGTACTAAGCTGGGTTTAAGTTTAGAACAAAAATTCGCATCCCAGTCTAGTTTCTAACGTCTTGGTTTTCCTTTTGAAAGATACTGCAAGGTCCTTTCCAAGAAGATTTTTTTAATTTAATTGCGGGGATCAATATGATTCCTTTCATTCTTTCAAAAAAGTTAGAAAATTTTATAATGTGAATTCATATCTTCCAACATATTCATTTGCGAAAAATTTTGTATTACCAGAACAGTTTCTTAGCCAAATTAATATTTCTGACTGTACGATATGAAAGACGAACCCGGAAGTTAAAGTGACAAATTTTTGGAATCCTGTATACTGTTCAAGTTTTTTAAATATTAATTTATCTTATGATTTTCCTTAAAACACTTCTTGTTATTTTATTTAAAAACTATTTATATCATTAACATAAACCTTAAAAAGGCAAATTTTGTAATCAAAAATGATTATTCAAAAAGCTTAGATGAAACAAAAAGCAACCATAACATCATTGGCATCTCAAATAGGAATTGAATAATAGACACAGCTCGATGCCCAAAATCAATAATAAATGTAATAATCAAGTTTCTTGTTAACTTTTTTCTTAAAAGTTGTATAAAGATGAAATTAATAAACTTTTTCTGTCTCCATATATTTTGCATAAGACGTTTGTAAGGGCCCTTATATAAATACATTCAATTCAACAGCTTGCCACTTCCTTTAGGGAGGGTCCTTATTGTTTTTTTCTTTTTTTTGCAGCGTCTTAAGAAAGCAATTGTTGATTTAGTTCGCATTATGCTCTTATTTATCGCCTTATATTTATTGATCATGTTTATTGCTTGTTGGTTTTTCTTGTATCTGCTTTAAAACGTCTAGTTTGATGATTTTTTTGTCGTTCTCAAAATTTTCAATAATAGTTCTATATTTTTTTTATCGTTTTTAATACCTTTAAATAAATTATTATTTAATTGAAATATCGATAATTACAAACAAAACTTTTTAACCGTTCAATAAGATCTTGTGCTTAAAAAATATTTCGACTAGAATAAAATTATTTTTATTAAATGGAACAGGGCCAAGGGGCAATGTTTTTTAAACGTAACCTCATCAAAGCTGCAAGCACTTAACCCTATTATGATATTTAATAATTTAATTCTAACTACCATTCGTATTTAACTATACTAGCCTTATATAAGCTTTGGTGTTACGTTGTTTACAACTGCAATTCTTAATCAATATTCTTGCAGACAGATGTAAACCTGAATCGCTTAATAATCAATGCTTTGTAAACCTTCATAAAAGTATTGGGGGAACTCCAGCTTCTATTGGCTGTGGTGTGCTCAGAAAGTTTCCTTCCTAATAATAAATTTGCGACCAACTAAGTAGCTAACGAATAGGTTGTGAATGTTTACGGGTAACTTCAGCTTCAATTTATTTATTAAACCTTCATGCCACACTTTATCGAACGCCTGGCAAACGTCAATAAACAGAGCTGAACAATATTTGTTTCTCCAAACGCAGTTCTTACTAATTAAATTTTATTTAATTTTCTGCAATCTAAAATTCGATACGTACGATTCGATAAGAATTTAAAGAAAAAATAAACATTACGTCAAATAACTCTGACTCTATTTTATTAAGACGAAATTAATAAAGTTCATTACACTTTGATTTAGATTTTATTCTTTACTTGTTGCGAACTTAAAGATTTAAATGTGGTAGCACGGGACTCCTACCATTCAATAATAAAATATATATTCTCTCATCCCTTCCCCTTAACCTAAATACAGAATTCACAATTACATTTAAATAAATTTTAAAGTAAAAAAACCTAAGGTCTCACAAGTGTATCTCTTAACAATGAGCAAAGTCATGGTAAATAAATCCCATATTGACTGCTGTTTTTTTTTATATCAATATAATATAATTACTTTTGAGGCATTTTCTCTTGATCCAGAATGTTTGCAAATACTAGAAATATGATGGCACATTAAACACACTTCCATGTAAATACTTAGTATGTAAATAATGTATTTTTTTAAGTATTTGCTTAAATTTAACTTCCTTGCCTTTCTTCCATGCTGTCTTTAAGGAAAAAAGCATGAGATTTTATATACTCATATATTGGGAATAAAAATAGAAACCATAATGGTTTGTGCTTTGGGAAATACACATTGTTATACAGGGTAACAATACATACTGCAAACAAATTTATTTAAATTTTTTGTTGATAGGAATGTTTTTTGTTAAATTGGAAAAAATTCGGCTATACATTTTAAACCAACAATTATAAACTTCAGACTTTTGAAAGAATTGCTCAAAAATTTACATCAATTCCACTTTACAAAATAGTCATGAAAATGCTAAGATTACGATACGAGGGGTAGTGCAAGTGTTGTTTATTTTAAGTGACTTTAAGATATGCCTTTGATTGGAGTATATTTCTTCAGCGGTTTGTGAAACTGTCTTGAGAAAAGTAAATTTATTATTCTGTTTTCCAAAGCAAATAACATTAATTGTTGGTTATTTACGACCAGAAAACATGTGTGTGAATAACCGAAAGTTCAACTTTAGAAACCATACATGACTGAAGTTGAATTTTTTAGACTCATTAAAGATCTTCGAAATTGAATTCGGCTACTGCATTCTACTGATTTCTAATTGTGACTTGCCCTCCTCTTGCATATAGTGGAATTGCATGCCAGCTTTCCAAAATAGTACACGGAAACCAAATATGATAGAAAATAAATTGGCAAAACTTTGCGAAAAAACATCTTTTTTCTGTTTTTGTTTTTTTATTTTTAGAAAGACATGGATTGAGTGAATTGATATACATTCTTTAAGAATTTCTTATAAGAGCATTAACTACGTTTTTGTTTGTCTTACAGAATAACAGCTTATTTAATGCTAAGCCACCATATATTTATTTCTGCACTTATATACATATGTTACAGCATAAGTCCTTACATCAAAACACCGCATATTTGTCTTTACAACCCTCCTGGGAAATAGTTTACATATGTATAATATACAAACTTGCCAATAGCCTTATGAGAAAATTATTATATCAATTGCACAGACCAACAAAACATCGTCATTCATATTACATCTTTACATCGATAATTTTCTGGTAAATATTTTATGTCGACATTTAAAAGAAATTATTCAGGATAATATATTGTTTACAAACTTAATTATTTGTTGTTGAAATCCTTTTGGAAATCTTTTGCAGACTTCGTTCATTTTTTGTTGGAGTTTTCTTATATAGTCAAGTGACCATTGACGTTTACTAATGAGTTAGCATCAGCTTTAACAAAATCTACTCCCTCGATAGCTTATCCTGCAATACATACATAGTACAATTTTTTATATTTTTTAATATTATTATTTTTAGAGTGGGCACATCTAGAAAGATAGAAATCGGTTAATATTCTTACATTATCCCTTTCATCGTTTTCATTAAAAAAAAAAGTTAAAAAAGATATTAATTTCATTTACTTTTGAGGACGTAAGCATGTATCATTAAAAAAATAGTTTTAAAATCGATAACAGAGCAACTAAAAGCTTTAAAAATATTTATATATTTTATTGCTATAAAAAAAATTTGAAATTAAATAAATTCAGTGAAATTTTTATACTTAAGGCTTAATAAATACATATGTCCTTACGACAATGGAACAATTTAAGAATTAATGCGTGCATGTATATAAAATTTTTTAATAACAAATAACAAGAAAATACATAAGCTTTGCTTCAAAGTGAATATAGTTGTTCCTTGCTTGATTCATAGAAGTTCTTATAGTTTTTTATTTTATTTTAGATCTCCCCATTAGTTTCCTTTGTATTCCAGTATATCGTTCACACTTTACAAGAACGACGCGTTATACAAATGAAATGTGTCTTTTTGTTTTACATTACGTTTCCCTTCAAGTAAAGCCAAAGGTTATATTTGTTTTATGCTAAAATGTTCAAATATATTTTAGCATAGAACACAACGTGCATATAGAAATAAAGTATGTGAGAAGTCCCCAAAAAGAGATTGAACGCCGGTCTACTGTAAACAGCATTACACATACACTTGCAAAAGTTAAGTGTATTTGTCTGATGCATACTTACTCGTACACATATGCACACATACATATACTAACTACGCTAACTACTTCAAACTTCAATGAACATTGTTCAAATATGGACATTAGGATGGTTCAAATGTCAAACTATATAAAAATATGGTAAAAAATTACCATGAAAATTAAAACAGAAAAAATATATCTAATCATAAGCAAATGTACAAAGGAAATTAATTTTTAAGAAACACCTTTAATGCAGCGAATCAGCGAATTTTGCCAGACTAGCACTTCAGCTATGAAACATAAGAAAATTTAAAAAATCATAAATTGAAAATCCCTAAATTTTGTGATAAAAATGCAAAATTTGTCTGCAGATAAAACTTTAAATAAAATTCTTTAGCTTGAAATATACAGATCCTGATTTTGCAGATCACAATACCAAAGTGAAAGTCACATGGAAAACAAAAAGAAAATGCAAAAAAAAAATTTTTAAATAAATTTCATTCAGAAATATTTAAAAAAAAATCCTTCAAATTCCATCGAACCACCTTTATTCTAGGGTTAGAAATGTTTGTCACGGTTTCCTTAAAAAAAACAAACAACTTCCTTTGGGCCACCCTAATAAGTTAAAATATGTAAGAAAATTTATTTGTATGCAAAGTGTTTGTAATACATTCACTTTTAGACACTTTTGTACTCTAAAAATAAAAAAAAAAAATTTTAAAAATACATGAAAGGAATAACAACACTCTTGCACATAAATTGGAAGGAAGCTTTTAAATCATGTGTACATGCGAAGGCAGACTAAAATGAGCTCTCCTAACCGCAAAAACTTAAATGATATAAATCAAAAAAGCTTAAATCTGGAGTCCTAGACACAAGCAAGAGTTATAAAAAACAAGTTGCAAAACGCTTGTGCACGAAGTGCTTTGAAATGGATTGATTGATTTTTTTTAGATGCTCAACATGAGAGCATAATATTAAACGTATAAAAATTCTAGCAAAATTTTAAGACTTTCTACGTATTTCGGTATGCAAAGAATATGTGCGAGCTGTTGTGTTCTAAAAATATGAAGTGATGCTTATCGATAGTGAAATATGATATTGGATATGATGTTGCAAACAATACTTGAACTGAGCCAAAAGATCAATATACACAGATAGTAGTCATAATTTGTTATGACAACAGAAAATTCCATTTCAATAAATTATCAAACTATATGAGATATTCTATTGTAACTATATACTCGCAGAGATGTATATGCATATAGTCGTACATAGATCTGTTTCCATGGTTTCTGTATATAAGTAAAGGGTATTTTTCTTAGTTCACATTTTAAAGCTGACGATACAATTTTTTAAGTTTTTTTATACTAAGTTTGAGCTGTAATTGTATAATAAAAAGGCTTATTTAATTTTAGAAATTGCTTAAAATTATCAAGTCGAAAAACCCTTTGGCAAACGATTTTATGTTAGTTGGGCACCAAATAGTATTATTTTACACCATTCGATTTTTTTTTTGTTGTGGATATATCAAGACTATATACACCGATTGAAATAAGAAAACATTCTGTGAGTCATTGACGAAATACGTCCGTAATTGCTGCAAAAACTGAGAAGGTTGGACAGAACAATTAAAAAAGGCGAGTTTTGCATGACCTTTAACGAGACGATCAACATGAGTGAACCCAAATGACCAAAAGAGCAGCAAGTGGGTGGCGTGACGCAAGCCGGTGTAAGTAGTGGAATGGTATTAAGTCCAGCACAAATGCCTATGGGTGCAGTTAGTGGTGGAAGTGTGACAACAAATGTAGTCAACAGTCAAACGCAACAATTATCAGCTGGCGTTGGCGGTAATGGAAGTATCACACCAGAAGTCCAGAGAATGTCTCCACAGGCAATAGGTTCAGCGGTGGTACCAGGAGTAGTATGTATTGCTGGCAGTAGCGTATAGGTAATACCCAAATCAATGGCAGTAATGCAACAAGTTGGTACAATAGGAAATGGGACCACAACAAAGTCTAATCCAATAATGTCGACGACATTTTGAAATACAAGCGTTGCAACTACACAGACGCAGTCAAAAACAAGTAGAGGTGGTAGCGCAAACTTAACAAGAGCTAGTAACATTAAAACTGAGCGAAGATAAAGAATTGCAGTTTTAAAAGCCATTTCTTTGAGTAAAAACTTCTTTATTATAACAGCATACTTCTTATTCGTGGCAGCTACGGCATCTATATGATCGAAATCATATACAAATATTGATGGCTAGAAATTATTATTCTCATTGGTATCAAAAATACACATTTTTTCCTTATTAAAATTTAAAATTGACTATTTAGAAAAAAATAGCTTCTGTATTCCAACCGTTGACTGTTCGAAGAAGGTTCTGAACATTAACTCTCTTAAAAATTGCTTTTTGCTTTTATGAAAAACAATGTCACTTATGTTTTAATTAAAATCTTGTTCGTAACATCTTGCGTATGAGAAATATTATCGATTATTTGCCTGATCTATACCCAATAGATTATTTTCTTTCGAAGTATTTCAAGCCAATTAACCAGACAGAGTTTAGTGCAAATAATGTGAATTGTATTCAAATTTAAATTTCCTTAGTATTGTTTTGTTTTAATTATAGGTTGCGTATGATCAATATTGTGCTTCATTAATAGTAATAACAATTATACGCCGTGCTTCCAATCTGTTACCAGTAATAGTTTCATTGCTTCGTATACGTTCGACTTCCTAAAAAGTTAAGTTGAGGAAATTTTAATGAAATTGGAACTTTACTCGTTTAGGGCTTTCTTGAAAACAGTATATTTCCAAAAAAAGTTATTGGCCAAGTCGATAAAAATAAAAAAAAAATATAAAAGATAATAATAATAAATTATATATATATAATTTTTATAATCAAGCGTTAGGTCTTTTTTTAAAAAATAATAATTTTATTCAATATTTCGACGTGTCGAATTATGCAGTGCATTGTGCTCGAACTAGGAAAACAGGATAGGGTGAGGAGGATAGCGGTAGTAGTGCTTGTGGACATTCGATTTGAATCACTCAACGCTCTATATGGCAGGAAAGATATCTGCAGGGAGCTCGTTTCACATATGAGCCGTTCGATTAAAGAACGAATTGCTTCTGTGATACGCAGTGGGATTCACTGCTATATCGACGAGAAATGGGTGTGCTCTTAATGAGGAACGTGTTGCTCGTAAGTAAGAGCGGGTCTCGGAAATATGTTCCCTTATTTCATTAGAGCACATTCCATTGAAGTAACGATAAAACAGCGTAACACATCCCACGTTGCGACGATGCTCCAGTGAGTCGATAAAGTTGGCTACACTATTGTTCCCAATGGGTCTTTGCGCCCTCTCCTGTACTCGGTCCAGTAGCTTCAAAATAGGCTTTGAAGCTCCGACCCATACATGAGAGTTGTATTTCATTTTCGGCCGGATGCAGGTGGTATAAATAGTGAGGATATCAGAAGGGGTGAAGTATCTTTTATACCGTCTTAAAAAACCGAGGCACTTCAATGCTTCTTTAGCAATATGAAAAATGTGCTCAGTCCATCGGACACCACACTGAATTTTCATGCCCAGAACATCAACAGCCTTTGATTGCTCAATATTTATTTAGCCCATAATTACAGATGGAGCAACATGTACGGTCATCCGTATACCATACATGCCGGATTTTATATAAAAATATTTTTATTATTGATATTGAAATTATGTTTCTTGGTTTTACATTAATTTAGAATATTTTAAAGAAACACCCTTTATTTATGTTTGTAAAGCAACATTATATTTTCGTACGTGTGAGTGTATTGCTTTGTTTTCATTTACATAAAAAGTTTTAATTTCATATTGTTTATTGCAGAGGAATTAAATTACTTGTGCAATAAGTTAATTAAAATCAAAATAAAACCATATATTAATAAAGATGTGCGTGTTACGTTAGAGGTAAGGATTTCCATTTTAAAATTCCAATACCGGGACTGGCTAAAACGACATACTGGGTTTTTTTGGATTAAGAGAACTAGAATTGCTTTTATAGCAGATCATATACCTTGTATTATATAGGTAAAATAAAGTTCGAATAGAAAATAGACCTGTTACATATGAATATTATTGCATTTGTTGCTTCTGAATATTTATTAAAAAGAAAAGAATTTTTCATTGCCATAAACTTAAGTATATATCTCTGTGTTCCGAGTTTACTTAATTATCATATTGAAATAATGATCTGAACTTGTTTTATATACCAATATAAAAATTTTTTCAAACAGTCTAAAAACACAATACTTGTGAAATGTTGTAGTGTTTTTTTGTTTTTAATCTGAAAGACATAGCAATATTTATTTGCAATAACATGCCTTCGGTGCAACAAACAGCTGAAAACGTTTACAAAACTTACTTTATACCGTATACAAATAAATAAATCCTTTATTTCGTGTTATAAATATTGTTGTAAAAAATACCTTTGATTTTTTCTTTACAAATTCCAAAAAGTCCTAGAGCTCTGAAGGAACTTTGAGTCGCATGTTATGCTATGAATCCTGACACTTGAAAGACAAATTCCTTTTGTTATCCCTTGCTACGTATAACTGAGCTCATTAAAAAATAAATAAAAAATAAAAATAGTAGAATAAAATAAAATGTGAATATTAAGTTCAAGTGAAGTCGGTTTTACATTAAAGTCTCTGATAGCAAGTCGCTACCCTCAGTTGCCTAAAAACCTACTATTATGAAATGTTCATGCTTTTTTTTGCTTTATGATAAATAGAGATTATTTTCGTAAGTATGCAGCGGTATTTCTCTTACAAAAGTGGCGACTATAAGGCAAAACTTTATTTATTTAAAATGTTCTATTGCCAATTAAATTTAAGCTTTTTTGCTTTAGAAAATTATATGAAAAGAGAAATGCAGATAGATATACCGCCATAACATCAGAGTTATAAAGTGGACTCTTATCTTATGAAAACTTAGTTTGAGCCACTGGAATATGGGTAAAAACATTTCGTTTTCTTAACGAATATATGGGTTTGAATTCAATTTTACAGATTTCATTAAAGCCAATGCTAAAATCATATAAATAAATTTTGTATTTCAAATATTTTAACAATGAATCTAAAGGTTTATCAATTCATTTCCACAAGTTATTAACATTAAATTAAATAAATATTTATTTAACATTCCTTCACTTAAACCGTCTTCGCTGAAGCTGCTTAGCAATCTTAACCGATATGTCAACACACTTTCATTTCAACATTTTTACAGAGAAAGAATAAAAGAAATTATTTTATGTTTTCTTAACCGCTTTTTACTTATTTATACTTCAATCCTTCTTATTTTTTCTCCTTAAACATTTATCCCCGGTTATTCTCCTTTTATCTACAAAATGCGCGTAAAGTTCATGAATGCAGTTTTTTCAACACTTTGGTTTGTGGCCGTGTTTGTTGCAGCCATTGCTCGCATAAGCCAATAACATGAAGTAGCTGCTATCACATGGAACACTCATAGTACTCTAAGGATTTAAATTGAAAACCATTTAACATGTTTGTGAAGGATAAGCTCCATATTGTAGGTAAAAGCTAAATATGGAGAAAAAAAAGGCTTAAGTTACAGATTTCTTACAGAGATTTCTTGGCTGATATCTTGGCTGTGGGTTGAGGTTAAATGTATAATGTTTTTTCAAAGAGGCTTTATTAATAAATAAAAAAACGTTATATTTTTAAATAAAGCTTTTGTGTAATTGGTAAACGTTTTTAGTATATAAAATATATTTAAAGCATAAATCGTTGAAACAAAAACTTTATTGCAAATATTTACAATATAAATTTTTCCTTTATTTTTAGAGACTGCAGAGTTGTGCGTGATCCTCAGACACTAAAATCAAAAGGATATGGTTTTGTGTCCTTTATCAAAAAATCGGTAAGTTTAAATATATTTTGGGTGGTTGTAGGACATACAACAAGGATATCCAAATACATAATGGCAGACAGACTAGAATTAGTTCTTTCTCGAATGATTTATTGGATGATTTACTTGCATGACACTGTAAACCAGAAGCAAATCTGTTTCTGCTGGCATGATTGAAATTAGGATGGTTTGCTTACCACTTCTAGGATATTTTCTAGAGCAACATTAAGGTAGATATCACCGCTAGTGTAGGAATCTGAACTGATACCATAGAATCATATTTATTATTTTAATTAAATTTACACTTTCTGGGCCAAGTTTCTCGCTAGTGTAAGAAGACAACTTGGTGTAAAAGGAATTAATAAAAATACTTCTGTGAAATTTTGTGTTTGGCGGTTAAGCCACGCCTTAAATTATGGCTTCTGAAGTCGAGAAAAAAACCTGGCAAATATTATAATAAAATTTGCTCAAACAAATACGAACATAAAAATATAAATTGATACAGAAGTAGGTGTTCATAAAATATGTAGACATATTCATTTATTTCATAAATTTACTAACAATTACAACGATTGTAGAAATATAAATTCTTAAATAAAATGAAATCTATAAATAAATAATCATTCTGCCAACATTCCCACACGTATATTTCGATTACTGTGAGTGTCAAGGATTAAGTTGTATTTGCACACCATTAGTTAACAAATAACTGATTAAAATTTCTAAATCAAAATTTTTATGTTGTATATATATTGTGTTAAAGTTTTAAACACAAGTGTAATTATTTTAAACATCTTACGTTGTGTATTTTCTAAATAAATGTAATTAAATATCGTTAGCTTAGCTAGAAAAAGAAATATTTGAACAACTACATAATAAACATTCGATGAGACACATCTATATATATGAAGGACTAGGAATTAAGTAAAAGTATTGTATATAATGTTAGTCCTTTCACTTAAACCAAAATTTTTAGCAATATAATAGTATTAGAAAACTTTAATAATAAGTAAAGTTAAAGAAATAATATTAGAACAATTCCAACGACTATACAGATATTTTGAACACATTTATAGGAACCCTTATAATAGAACAGTCAAAGTATTTAGAAACTTTGACAGAAAAGCCTTCAATAGGAAAGCATATTATGGACTGAAGGCAAAATCCCTTCATTCTGGGTGATGAAATCTCGTAATAAATATAAGTTCATGGCTAAGAGTGTTTAACAAAAATAATAATGGACGCCTTCTACTACAGAAAATTCTGTATTTACACTCATAAATGAGAAAAAAAGCACTTGTTCAACTTTAGATACGGTTTGGACGCCTTCTACTACAGAAAATTCTGTATTGACACTCATAAATGAGAAAAAAAGCACTTGTTCAACTTTAG
This sequence comes from Germaria angustata, assembly GCA_963681545.1. Taxonomy (NCBI): domain Eukaryota; kingdom Metazoa; phylum Arthropoda; class Insecta; order Diptera; family Tachinidae; genus Germaria; species Germaria angustata. The sequence continues at coordinate 52,043,913 of OY812998.1, read as the reverse complement.
ATACGGTTTGTTCTACATAATCCAGGTTTTATTCAACCTTTTTTTTATTTTTTGTCTCCATTACCGCCTCTTTGGAGTATTTGACTTCCGCAAAGCATTTCCATCTTACACTAGTTCTTGCAGTTGTTTTCGCATTGCTATTTTTGCCTTGTGACAGTTTCGTTAATCGGTTGTAGTTCCAGTTAATAAGATGATTGGTCTGCTGTGTCATGTCCTAGGATAATGGCGCTGTCATCTGTCGTATTTGGTGCAGTGGGTAGTAACTGCCTGATCTTTGTCATGATGTTATCCTCTTTACCAGGGGAAGGGGTGGTCAGAGGGCTTTTTGGAAGAATTTTTTGGAGAAGGAAGAAGCCACTTAATTTCAAAACTAGAAAAAACCATGGAGAATTTTTTTTGTCCTCTATCAGGGAACCAAACTGGGGTACTTGATTTTGTAGGTAAGCACTACACCACACTACCAACTTGTCTCTTTGTAACACTCTAATATTGAAATCCCCAATACTAAACATTTTCTTCACCAGAAGAAACTAGGCATGAACTACTTTCTAGTATAAGTTGTCAAAGTATTTTTGTACCAAGACTCTTGTCACATGTTGAGTAAAACAAAACAATTTTCAAAATTTACTCATTCTTGTATTTATAGATTTTTGCTATTTTACATTATAGATAATTATGTATATATACATATTTTTTCTTTAAAATAACGATTTACAGTTGATATTATATAATGCCTTCAACTGGAAGTTTTTGAACACGTAGCAAAAGGAAAGATGATCTAATTGGTGAAATTAATTTACTATTGTCTATTTTTTAGCCGCTTTTATAATAATTTAGCTATTTTTTAGCCATTTTTTATGTGACAGTTTAAGAATTTTATTCGATTTAGCTTAAAAAAATATACATGCAGTTTTGTTTGTAACATGGAACGACACAATTGCTGTTTGGACTGAGCTTTTTGAGTGCAGGGATTAAAATAAAAAAATCTAATCTCTCTATCAAAAGTAGATATGGTTTTCAGTCAAATTAGCCCTATTAAGTCTTAAATGAGAAAAAAAACTTCATCTAATAGCTGGTTCGAAATTATGAAAATTGATTGTAAATTATTAAACCGCCGTTTTTAATAACATATAATTTGTTGTTTGCATTTAAAAAATAAAACTACTACTACGAAATCCCTCACAGAAACCACCCATGAAAAAAAAATTATAGCTGCAGTTCTTAAATAAAAAATACCCTTATATGTTTATATTTTTGTGTATGTTTTTACAATACTTGCTATATGAGTATATGATTTACTCTTTTTTTACACCTTTAATTTATTAGAAATAACTTGAGTTTACACTTATTGTATACAAATAGAAGACGATTTCATCAAGGAGACAATTTCAAATTTTTGCCCAATAATAGTTTTAGTAAACGTTCACAATATATTTAAATGCTTTTCTTCCTTAAAGAAAAACGTTCATGTTTTGTCACTTAATTTTCTATATAAAATAATGTTTTTCTTATGCCCTGCCATGAAATATATTTATTTCAGCCCGAAAACATTTAATTTGAATTTATGACTCAATGCCATTAGCTCTTTGTATGTTAATTTTCATATATAATAATAATGAAATGAATGTTTTCATTTAACAGCTGAAACCATAAACAACAATATAAAAAAAGAATATTGTTGGAAATAAAAACAACATTTAAACATTTTCCTTTACTTAGTTTTAACTGGGGATGGACGCGTGAGCAGATATTCTCTCATGGCCATATGTTATCACCCATGCAGTTATTAACGGTTGCCAGGATAGTGCCAATAAAATATTTATTTAAAAAAATATTAATTTTGCTGCTTAAGTATTCAACTTTTCCAATACTATTACATTAAGAAAATTTTCTACAATAATTAACAGTCAATAATACACCATTTCCTTATAGTGATTTTAAGGACCGTTGCTTTTTTTATAAATATAATTCCTCATTTCATAAATATTAGTTTAAAGTAATTTCTCTTTGCCATGGTAAATCGCTTTCTACAGTTAATAAAAGAAATAAGTAAATACCTTTCCTGTTTCCCTACCGCTTTTAACGTAGTATTTAGACGGTACATTATTAAGGCTAAAATGCAAATATGAAATTGTAGACATTTCCTCTACATTAGTGATTATTTATGATTATTAGCAGTTTACATCCTGCTTTTAGTCCCTTCTAATAAAAAAAGGTCTAATAAAGTATATTTACGTGTATAAAAAAAGAAACACAAATCAGAAATGGGAACAAGCAAAATTCATGCTTAAGCCAAGTTTAATGGCGAGACATTTTGAATGAAATTTAATGATGAAAGGAAAGCGATAACATTAACGTTAAAACATATACACACATACAATAAAATGGGGATATTTCTGATTTATTTTACTATAAATATTATAATATACATAAATATATCTTAAATAATCCAAACGAAATGGGTAACAATTTATTAAGGGGTACCACAGGCATACAAAATGTACACTGTGAATAAAATCGAACATTTTTGTACGCGAACGACTTAATAGTCGTCTGTCATGATATTGTTAAAGTTTGTTATAAATTGCATAAATAGTTTATTCATTATTTTATTGCATAAATAAATACCATTATAAATTTGAATAGAAAAACACCTATAACATATATAAATATATGCAGTAAAAGCAATTGAAGCAATTTATTGATCATTAATTTATTATACACGACGCACAGCTTAATATTATTATAGGTTTTTGTTTCTGGTTTAAGGCAAGCAAGTCTCATCAATGTTTTATAGACTTTTGTTACAAAATAATTAAATTAGATGTAATATGCATTAATTGGCGCTAAGGAAATCATTAGGTTACTTCAGTCAGCATATTTGCAACGTATTTAAAACTCATATATTTATGCAAAAACCTTCACATGTAAAAGAAAAGCTCAACCATAAATGAAAATTATAATTTATATCTATGACAATAGTAGCCAAATGAATGAGTGTATGTTAATAGTAGTAAAGGAACAAACAATTATATTGAACTTAATATAATGACAGCAATATTTGTTAAAAGAATCAGTATTATTTGTTGTGGACTAGGTTGTATGTATAATTCCATTTCATTGGTGCTAACCAAATCATCAGTACACTTCAGCCAACATGTTTGAAAAGAGCTCAAACTCATATGCTCGTAAAAAGATCTCCATATAGACATGAATATTTTAATTCATTATAAAACCTTTCCAAATTATTATCCGTTAAGAAGAATTATGCTACAGTAGTGTTTTGCATGCGACTTCTGAACAAATGTTTATTATTTATGGAATTTTTATTCAAAACCACCGGTCTGGCAAGGCTGTCAATTATTAAATATTCATCACTTCAAATGTTATTTATTTAGCAAAGAGTTTTTCATTTCGGAATATGAATCGTTTAATAAAATGGTTAAAACCTACTACAAATGTGGCCACTTTTTCAGCATTTTCAACAACTTTTACGACATACTCTGCAAGGAGTTGGCAAAATTAGAAAGATATTTGAAGAGATGTGGTCAGGACTGTACATCATCGCAGTGTGCGCACTGCCGGAAATATCGCTTCTTTTAGTGAAAGTATAGCGGCTAATGTGCATTTGTCGCCTGCAATTAGGCTTATTTGATGGCTCATTATGACGTATTTTACATCGGAATTTGCAACTCAATCCATATACAGTCCAACTCGCGTAACAATTAAAGCTGGCTGACCATTCACAACAGCGCGCCGTAGATATGCTGATTGAGTGCTGGAGCCACAGGCAATCAATGCTGATTTTTCGAATAAAACTTTCTTCAGCGAAGAAGCTCATTTCTTGGTGGTTATTTCACATGAGAAGCTCGAACACATAGAAGTGATTGTGTAAAAGCCATAGCATTGCGGAAGAAGTGTCTGTTTGCTGGGTATTATAGTCTGAAGGCATCGTTGAGCCGTATTTAATCGAAGACGACGCTGGAACAACCGTTAACATCAATTCAGGGCGGAGATTATGAACTGGACGATATATGATTTGAACAAGATGGTGCAACTAGCCACACAACGCGACCGATGGTAGCTTTATTTCATGGGAAGTTCAGAACACGTAATTTCATTGGCTACAATTGTACGTAATGGCAAGGTCTAGTCATTGTAATGAAGTAAATGTTTAATCGAAATCATTCCTTTTTGCGTATTTTATTTAACTTTACTTTTGAAACCGAAAAATGGATAGCCCTGTAGGTACAAGAAAGCAATTCGAAACAAACAATTAGGAAAAAAAGATAACTTAAACCTATGCGACCTTGTTGAAGTACGAGTATAATAAAATTTAACTGAAAAGAAATTCGAATTGCTCAATTATTGGACCATTATGATGATTGGAGAAGCTTTGCAGCGTGGCATAAGGCGAGGAGGTTAAATTTTTACAACTTTTTTGCCTTAATCCTTTGATTTCTATAACAATGCAAACGTGTTATGACTATGGGAATAAAGTCATATTTTACAAATAAAGTTTATTGTTAGATATCAACTGCAGATTTTCAATTATGGTCTTATTATTCATTTTTTTCATCTTGACCATTTTTATTACGAAATTTCTTACATTAAGTCATAGCAGCAACAACTCAAACTAGATTTCTATTGATAGATATCTCGACTTGAAGCATCATCATTGTTTGATTTTTTTTTTTTCATGGAAGTGTCCAAGTGTGATAAAAAATTTATTCAATATGAAAACAGAATGACAACATTTGAAGTGTGTAACCAATTTGCCACTTGAGTTGTTTGACAGAAAAATTCTAATACGCATCATACAAAAAATGAACATATGAACAAATTCACATAAACGTAGGTGTCTTTCTTAAGGAACAAATAAATTTATTATATGTAATGACAATGCGGAAAAATTGGGGAAGGCTGATTGGTTACAATAATTAAACAAAAGTTGGTCTTTTTGTCCTGGGCGTTTTATTTATCAATCATATGTTTATTAAATATTTTGTAAATAAATTGATAATCAAACAGAAAAGAATCCGTTTAGAGACTTATAACAAATAAAAATTTATAAGTATGAACTGAGTCCATAAAAATGGCCTGAATACTACCTAATTCTACACGAGGAAAAAGCAATATTAAATGCTAAGCGATGAAAATCCAACTGGAGATTTTAATACTTACCACTCTATTGAAAGTCTTAACTTTGCCAGTAAAATTGTTCAAGCTTTAACGAAAGACCAAAAGGGAATACGTGTAATACCATCCTTTAAAGCCTCTGATTATTTAAACATGTGTTAACCACTTGAGCTTTTGTATGAAGGGTTAAATGCTTTCAATAGGGTTTGAAATAAAGCCAAGGCTTTGTCGTTGTACATAGTTACGTTTGAAAAGCTTGCTGGTTTTATATTGTTGCTTAAAATATTTAGCAAAAATCCTTTGTTTATCTTTGCCAAAAGAAATGAAAAACATTCTTCACCCCCAACGAAAAATAATGGATTATCCTTTTTTGTTTGACTTAAAAGTTTTTTTTTTCAATCTTAAGTGCACCATAAGAATTCACAAGCACATTTTTTTGCTACACTTTTTTAATTTTATTTTTTTTTTTGTTTTTTGTTAAATCAAACCTTAAACTAAATAAAAAACATACTTTTATAAATATTTGACTATTTATGTATTAATAAACATAGTAGATGTTCTTTTAGTAGAACTTATTTCTGATGATCAAACTGCTGGTTCCATTTGAGGTGTATAGAATTCAGATTTAGAAGTGAATAAAAGAAACATAAGAAAAACCTTTTAAACCCTTAAAAGTTGTTCGTTTTCGTTTGTTCTTGTGTTTCTTTTTTCTACTAATGAAGGTATTTAGCTTTATATTCTCATTTCTATCCTTCAATGTCTTTCTACTCATGAAAGTGAACATTTTAGAAACCCTGTGTTCATAAAACTGACAGCACAAATATCTACAAAATGTTTAAAATCCTTTCTATTTTTCCTCAACTCTTATGTGCAAAGAGTTCGAAGTCATTTTAATCTTTTATGGAAAGCTTATCGCTCTGTGTTTGAGGACGTGGTTTTAAGTCAAAGGACTACATCACATACATACATATAAAAAGCAATCATTATTTAAATTATTTCTGATTTCTTAGTGGTATTGAGGATTTCCTTTATTTCAAATATTTTTGAAAGGTAAAGAAACTTTTTTTTTATTTTAAACAAAATGTAACGAAGGTAAAAATGTAAAAGCTTTCGCCTTGAAATTGCTGATTTGCAACACGAGCTATTTTCATAAAAAAATAAACTGTATCAAAAAAAAATTAATTAATTAAATAATTACTTAAATAGTTATTAAGTAAATGAAGAAATAATGAGATAAATAGGGGAAAAATAATTAAATACAGGAAGAAATAATTGAATAAATAACTTTAAAAAATAACTTAAAATAATAAATAAGCAAATGTGGGTGGGCTATTCCCACCACCCAGAGTATTTCCCTCAATCGAGAGGCACTTAAAAAATTGCTTTTTGCTATTTTTTATGTACTTATTTGTTTATTTTTTTAATTATTTTTTATGTAAGTGATTTATTGGAATTCACCGGCTTCTTTTAGGAATGAACCATTTATAAAGCTTATTCTCCATATTAGGAACCTCACCTTAATCACAGATTTTCGTTTTGTGCCGCACGCTGATGTTGTTTTCCGTATCTTGGTTACCATGTGCAACAAATAATATGGTTGATTTAGTTCAACCAAATTGATTTGTCAATGATTTTGACCTAAAGCCCTCAGCGTGTTTTTTATATCACATAACGCCTTAAATGATAAATACTTTTTAGCTTTCATCGGAAACGTTCCAAAGCATACATTATCATTATCAACTTATTTCCACTAAAGAACGCAACCGCTACCCCACACTTGATTTAAAAATTATTATTTTGGATATTCAAATACAGAAATGGGTAACAGTAACGAATTTTTTAAATAACTTTTATTGTCTTATTAAGTGCAATATCACACTACTTATCAGATTAAAGATGCCCTCTATAAAGTGCTATATGAAAGGATTTTTGATACCTGATCGATCTCAATCTTGGCTTTCCACTAATAGCGGTCTATTGTACTATTGAAATTTAAAATATAAATTACATATTATAACAATGCTACAACTGTAGTAAAATCCAATATTTATACACATATAAATATTTGTCCAAAGGAAACATCAGTTTACCCGCTAATAAATAAGAAGTGGAAGTATCCCAGGGACTATATTCGTCACGAAGACTACAAAAAACAGCTGCGGTATCACAAGCAAAAGCATATGCGATGTAGAAAGCGTGAAAGTTTATGTATGGGTATAAGAGATTATAAGCGCCTGTAAGACTTGTAACGTAAAGCTTTATTGCTAATTTTAGATCGTGACCACCTTCATAAATAGCATCACGAAATTAAACCTTCAACAAGTCAGAAATTTCATGACCCATCATTTATTCATGAAAGACTAAATTGAATTTTTACTAAGTCTTTCTAATGCCAAAAAAAACATTTTTTTACTTGGTATTCTTTAACACTGGACAGATGGGATATAGTGGCGTTAAAAAATAATGTAGTTTTAGCTACAGTTTGGGCCAATTTAACACTCGATAGAGAAACAAATCCTGTTTCAAATAGTATAAAAATGTCATTTTGACTTTGTGTTGTTTATTTTTAAGCAACAGATATATTTCGGTGTCACGTGTCAACTATATTTTGATATTATTATCAACAAGAAATTTGAAAAACATTTAATAATTTTATACTAAAAATTGTAAATAGATAAAGATTAAGCTTGAGCTAATACTATGGACACAATATATATTTTATTATTTTATTTTGTAACTGAAGTAGAATAATTTTTCCACCTGAATTAGAGCAAAATATAATTAACTACAATTTCCAAAATATAATTAACTACAATTTGCTTGCTATAAAAACATATTAAGTGACAACAATAAGGAACAACAGTTTTAAATATTGGTTGGTAACAAGTAATTTTTTATAATTTACAAAGAAGTGACATTTTTGTTAATTAGTCTACGCCAAAAGGGCAAAAACCACACTTAAAAATTAGGCATTTTTCACTACAAGGCCTTGCTTTAGTTGAGTTTTTACATCAATGGTCCTTATTCAAAATTATAAATTTAAACAATGGAAAAAAATCACCCTTTTATATGCACAACAAAAACAAACAACAAATATGAAGACTTTAAGCAAACTGTCCCCATAAAAATGAAATCACACAAACTGTCAAAAAACTCAGCAATTTATGAGAGTTAAGAACAAACATATAAAACTTTGTTACAGGAAATTAAAATATTATAAATGAATTGGCAACGATGCCAACAAAATCTATTGACTCGTTATATGAACAAAATCGTATGACTTTGTTATGGTTAGAGTTTGATGTAAAAATGGCAGAATTATGCAAGTTGGGATATTTATTCTCAAAAAAAAATCTGTGAAATTCCTTTTCATCTATTTTATATTTATTGCAGTTTTAATATTCTTTGTTTGATATAAATATAACAAAAACAATAATTACATTTTTGTTTGTGTAAAACTTCTAACATACTTTTTTGTAAATTGGAAAATAAATTTTTAAACAAAAATACAGCAAAGTTATTTGAAATTTTTTTTACTTTGAAAAACGAATTTTCTATATACGTCCTACATATGTACATATAAAAATAGAAAAAATATATTGAAAATTCAGTCTTTATTACAGATATTTTTTTCAATTTAGCCTTGATTCTTGTGGTGGTTTTTATTTTCATTATATTTTTTTTGCTTTCACTCTACAAATTACCATAATTGTATTAAAAATAAGAATATCTAAACTTATTGTGGTAATGGTCTGGTTTCTTTTTCTCTCTTATTTTCAAAGGCAAAGAGTGTCATTAGCATCATAAATCACACATCAAATTCATACGCATACATATGTATATGTATGTACATTAACTATATAAACGAAAATCAATGTGCATGTTATGCAAATAATTTAAAATATTAGGGGACTCCTCACTTGAGCAGCACATAGCGTTTAAATATCTCTATGCAATATAAATTAGTATGACTACAACGAAAGAGACCGAAAGATACTCCGCAGGAAGTGTTTTCTTTTCCGTAAATGGCAAATGGCTCTTAAAATTTACAGAACTCTCTTAAGAATGAAGTGAAAATAGTAATAAGGACATTTTGCCTTTGCTTATAGGGAACACATGGCCAGTATTAAATCTTCGATAACCTCATTTTATCAATGAAATAAATAAATATAAATATCTTGACCAAATGTGTTGACAACGAAATTGAAAAAATTAAAATAATAATATGCAAAACAACATATAAGTGTCATATTGACATGCAAAATGTAAGTATGCAAAATGTAAGTATCTCTCGGAGATTTTCATGTGGTTTTTGATTAAAAGTATTACTCTGTATGAGATGTACCTATTCCACCGGCTCCTAGTACACATTAGTTCAAATAGGACTACCTTCTTATAAAATAACAAATCCCAAATCCATATTAAATTATCGCTCCTATAGTTCAACATGGGCATAACTCTAATTGAGGAAAACCTAATCTTCAGTATTCTCTTTATAGGCACAGAAAATTCAAAATCGTATCTGAAGTTAATCTTAAACCATAGCAAGAATTTTTTTAACACTCTCGCATTTCCGGATCTCATCTTAACGAAATTTATTTGTCCTGAAAAATGGAAATGATCAAAAATTATGGACATTTCTCAATGCCATAATCAATTTTGATTACACTTTATTCTACTCTTCTATTTAAGGTATTGGAAGATCATGGTAATAAAAAAATTCACGAGTAAAATTTGTTTCAATCAAATTTTGTTGCTCAGGAAGCATTCAGTTACAATGAAGAGCAAAAAATGCACGACCACACAAGTGAATGCGGTGAAAGATCTTTTATAGATCTAAACGTGATATTGATATAATAAAATTTTTGTTTCATCTGACAATTAATATTATTATAAAAATGAAGGTACAAAACCCGCATTACTTCTCCAACTCAGATTGCTGCCTCACATCTGCTCATCTCTGGTGTTTTTCGTTATGCCTTTTTGAGTAAAAATAAAATCTGGAAAAATAACAATAGATTAGTTTTCGCTCCTACAAAACCAGAATTTAAATTTTAGTAAAATTTTGACTTCTTTGATATTATTTAATGTTGTTTTCTTTTCTTAAAAAAGAGTATGATATCTTTTGAGAAAACAAAAAAAGAAACTGATCAACAATATATTACATTTTCAGAAAACAAAATATGTATTATAAGATCTCATATGTACTAGAATCTCGAAAACAGAAAAAATCTTACTCGCATATGGTGCAGTCTAATAAATATTTCTGCAAAAGGGTAGTTTATAATAGAATGTAAAACAATATGCTTTAGGGTATCCTGGAAATTGTTTTTTCTGTTTTAATGGGCGCTCATCACACAGGCACCATATTCAATATTGTGAAAAGGGCGAACTAGACTTTTGGATATTGCGGACTTTGCACAAAATCAGGGAGAAAAAGAAACATATCAATTGTAAAAGATTTTAAGGGCAATTCCGTGTTCCATGTAATAATAATTCACAAAATATATCAAAAGAACATTTATGACAATAAATACCATAAAGATGCCAAGTAGGTTAATTGAATTCCAAGTGCATGTGGACTAAATCGCGGACCTAAGTAAGCGAATGCTCCCCGTTAAACCTAAAATGATTACATGTGATAATTGACCATTACATTTTCCGTTTTATATTCTCCTGTTGAAAAAAAATCACGCAAAGGAATGCTGACTACATTTCAGCTTAATATTTTGTACTCCCTGTAGAAAAGAACAATCTGTATCGAAAAAGTCACTGGTACTTTATTGGAACCGATAATAAAAAATTAATTTCTTATTATAAAACAGATGTAATGAAGCTACTGCCGACATTTTATCTATAAAATCAATGTAAATCTTATTTGTGTCTATAACAAACAAAACAGTTTGAGCAAATCTACATAAGAAAATCATTGTATACACACGTTAAAAAATTACCCTTTACTAAAATGAATGCAAAGAGAGAAAAAAAGGAAAGTACGAATGTATGGATGTCAGTAGAACATGCATATCCGTTTAAAATTCGCTACCATTACAAACAGTAATAAACAAATTCGCTTGATGTTATTTTATATACATTTACACGTACTGTTGTCGTCGGCTTCGCACACACCTACAAAGCACACATGCCAACGTATTCTCGCAAAGTTACGGTAATGTGTTTTGTTGCTTTTAATGTTTCAGCGGTTGGCTGCTGTTAGCAGTTGGCTCTTGTTATGTGTTGTTGTTGTTTTTTTTGCCATTGTTATTTTTGCTATTTATGTAAATGCCGGATGTTTATGTTACCGCTTTAGTTTTAAATAAAATTGTTGTTACTACCAACGCATGTACAAACTAGGAGTACTAAACGTACACCTAAATGACTTTATTACTGTGTGACTGGGTATGATGAGTAAGTGATAAGTGTGTCTAACTGTGAGAGTATGTTTGTGTGCTTGAAACCATCTTTGTGTGACAGTTTGTACTTTAGAATTTTATTTTTGTCATACACATGATGTTATTATTTTGCTTGGCGTTTTACAGCTGTGCAAATAAATATATAGTATGTCTACATGTATGTGTGTTTCGCATGTGTCTCTTTGTGTGTGAAGGTGTTTGTTGTTACTGTATTATTTATATCGTCTCATGACGGATATTAACATATTATTGTTGCTACTTTTCGCGTTCACTAACATTTCACAATTGCCGAACATCTATTAAAATGTTCACGTACACACACACACACATAAAGTTGAATTTATGGTACACCTTGTCGTATGAGATATGACAATAATAACGTATGGCTATGACACGTCAAGAGAAGACATATAGAGTAGCACATTGCATTGTTTACATCCGCACTAACCTTGACTTCCTTCCTTTCTTTTGCTGACGATTATCATTATAACTCTGTGTATTATTTATGCTTTTCATACATAGATTCCTTTGATTCTTTTGTGAAAGTGTGCGTTAAGACCGCTTCGGTAATGCGATTGAAAATTATAAAGAGTACTATTATTTTACCAATATTGATGAATAAAAAATAAATATATGGAAATAAATGTATTCCTAGTCATTGTGATAAATATATTATTTATTAAATAAAATTTTTGTGTGCTTAAAGTACAAATTAGCTGTTGAACATTTCAAATCTAACAATCGCTTGAAAAGACACTTTATTCAAAAACTCCAAAAATTTTATTGGGAACGCAAGCGTACTTAACAACAACTTTGCAGTTTGTGATGTACGAAGACGACTAATATTTCATACTTTGATGATTATATAAATTTTTCTATAAAGTAAAAACAACAATATCATAATGAGTAGACAAGAACTCACAAGCTTTAGAGTATTTTAATATCGAACTTTTTACATTTGTTTAATTGTCTATATGTCTCCAAAGCGTTTTCTTGCGCAACATAAAAAACGCTGAATACACTTGATATACATCGCAGAGCTGAGCATGTAATAAACAAGGAGATAAAAATAAATCGCTGCCACTTTTAGCGATTGGCTTGGGACTTACCAATGGTTGTATACTTAAAATTTTACAGTTCAATTTCTTAAGGATAACTTAGATTTGGGTGATCATTATTTGTGGCAGCTGGGTGACAAGAATCATTGGCAAAATAAATTTTACCATTTATGTCTATTTCTAGTACACCCTTTCAGTTTTGAAGCTGCCTCAATGAATAAACACATGATTCCAAATCATTGAAAAGTTAAACACGCATGTGGTATGGAAGATGAAGCTTTTCAACATTCGACGACAGTGGTGATACATTCAAGCATGTATTCATTTCATCTATCGTTAGAAGCTCACGGTCAAATTTTCTATTAATTCACACAAATAAAAATATATTACTCTCATCTTGATTGAGGTCACAAAAATATCTCTGTAATAAAAACTCATGAGAGTTCTTTAGAATTATAATATGAAACTCAAATTGGTTAAATTACATCTCTCTTATGAGGATAAAAATGATTTTGTGCACTTGAATACCATCGAGGTTCCAAATCTATTCCACGCGGTTCACTGGCTTATGCCTGATATCCAAATATAAAAATTATGAATGACGAAACCAAGTCCTGTGCCATGACAAAAAATACCCTACATGTTATTCTAGGCTATAAACTATATTTTTGACAAATTTCATTCAAATCCATTATGGCATTATTCAATAAGCGGGAAAATCAAGTTCTTTTTCATGATGAAAGGTTACAAAGCATTAGTGTGTCATATTTCATTCAAATCCATTCAGCCGTAAAAATTTTCACATGTATAATTAATACTAGTAGGATTGTTTTATTTATTTTGCAGGATCTGTGTTATATTTATACTAAGCAAATAAATTATCAATTATCTTTTTTATTTTAGAACTCTTTTATAAATTAACCCATTTTATGTACACATTTTCTAGGCTTTGTTTTATGGCCTGAACAATGTCTTCTCTTTAAGGTTTAATAATTAATGACACTAGTATTTTTAGAGGACTTCGAAATCTTGGTAATCAACACACATTATGTTTTTTTCCTGTCAACCCTTCAATACACCAAGACAATCACGATGAGCTGCCATCCTCAAATCAGTGTTAAATTCTTTTATGACTTTGATATCCTATACGGAACAAGTTTTTATTACAATTAGTCCCAACGTGAGTCGAATCATTTTTCAATGTGAGACAGTGGTCTAAATTTACAAAAACAAAACGCCTTTATGTCACCATATTCTTCCTTATTATGGCCAAACATTTCTAAACTGAAATGGTAAATGAAAATGGTATGCATTTCCGCAAAAATGAAAAAAGATCATTCTCATGCTGTTAAGTGAACGAACGCCATTTCTTTCTTAAGGTATATTTTTACTCTACTTCCTAAAAGGAAAGATCGTTGGGAAAAATATACCCGGTAGAAAAAGTGGGACTTCAAACGAAGTAGGTTTTTGTACTATAAAAATGGTACAGAATGCTTCTATAGGAGGCATTATTTCTTCTGGTAGTTCCGCCTTTGAAGCACTAAATTTGTTCTTCGGATTATACATTTAGCACTTTGTTTGATCTATTTCAGTAGGCTCTGATATTGAAGAACATAAATATGTAGTTGATTTTTTTAAATTTTAATTTTAGTGGCTCGAAAAAGGTGAAAATTGTTTGCGTGATAAAATGTGACTATTAAGAAATGTGTAATGCATTTGAAAATTGCAGTCACTTTTAATGCATTTGTTGCCTGGAATACTCATACAAATCTTGAACTATTAGCTGGATAGTTCCTTATTTAGAAGAACCTCTCGCTTTTGTTCACACAAATTTGAAACTCGACGAAGTGTCGCACTGCGACCAACTGACTGAAAATTGCACTTCGTTTTTACTTATAATTGAATACATTGCCAAATGTATTGCTTCTACTTTTAGTCTATAGACAGATAAAATAATTTTGCACAAGCTATTTAATTTCCTTTTATTTTCATGGAATATTTTTTTCTAGCGTAAATGAGCTCAGGTATCCATACATAAAACGATTGCAAGTGGCATAGAACTTAATTGATTTCCTTATTAATATACCTCAAGTCGATTTGCTTATCGTATGATCCAATCTATTTAATTGTTGTCTAAACTGTGTCATTTATATATCAAGTAATTTCTCATAGCTTTATTACATTATATACTATATGATTATAAACCAATTTTAATAATTATTTCCTTCGAATCAGATGCCACTGTGTACAATTAATTTTAACACCAGCCACGTTTACGTGTGTTTTAAAAAAGGAGATATTAACAGATGCTTGCAGATATTGTTTAATTTTTTCATTATTCAACATGAATTATAAACACACATTCATCACCATCAAATGCAGCACATGTTTTATTTAACCCACACCAAATACACTGTCATCTTCAGCTCGTGCTTACTTTTTTATTTTCTTTTGGCACATAAAGTGTCTTCTGCCCATTTACCATTTTTATTTTTTATCAAAGTAATTCGTTGCTCTTTTCACATATTCACATAATATATTTTCATATTTCCTTCCGTTTAATATGCTTTTTTTTGCAACCTCTGGTTGGTTGCCTTATAGCTTCCCCATTCAATTCGCCGTCTACGCGTATGTCCTCTTATGTCTACGACTATGTGTGTGTCACATGATGTTGTTAAATTTATTTAAAAGTTGCTTCTTTCAACTTGACTCTTTGTTAGCTTGTGTTTATGCTGCTGTTCTACAAAATAGTGCATCAATGATAATTTGTTGCTGTTACAAACACTCTCAATAATTTACACATACTTGCCAATGTGTTAGTGTATGTAAAAGTATGTGTGTGTTGTTGTGTTAACATATCTTTAACATATTTTATACATTGTAAAAAAATATATATATACGCTCACATATTTCATTTTTTAATATGATTTTTCATAATATAGATTTTTTCCCTTAACTTGTGTTGTTGCTGTTGTTTTTGTTATAAAAATAAAATGCTGTTGTCATTTTCCTTAGTTGCATATTTACCATATTTATATTTATTATGCCCAACTGCAATATGGGGTAGAATAAAATACATTAACATGATATTAATTATACAGTAGAGGCTAAATAAATATGAAATATACTGAATATTTCTCTCTAAATATCCTTGCACCTGTTTTGAAGATCTCGTATAGTAATATTTTACTCATTTCAAAATTTTGGGAGTTCAATTTTGTAGGTGGTTGACTTTTTCTATAAAGTTTTTGTTATTGTCATACATGTATTCTTGATAATGTGCTCTTGGTTAGAAAGAAATACTTGTGTCAATCACTAAAGAAGAATTTTTATGCCACTGCATATTATTTTATAGAGTAAATAATTAAATTTCACTGTAAAAATTCATTGCAATACATGCACATTAACACATATTCAAGAGTGCATGTTTTGGTAAACTTTTTCAAAAACTTCGTTCTTTAAATGTATTCATGTATGCTGTGTGTATGTGTGTTTTGTAACTTTAGCTGCCAATGATATTGCTGATGTTTGTTAATGTCATATTATCTATAGTGTGTTTGTAGAGTGTGTATAGCTTTAAATGGGCAATGCTAACAAATAATTTTGTGCCTTTAAACATGACTTGAATTTCTTGGAATGACTATTTTTTAAGCAAAAGTTATGGTTGCACTGATGTCCTTAAACAACGGTTATTTCTTAAAGAGAATAAAGTTTTGCTCAAATATTAAATAGAATATTTCTTGTATTGTACCAGGCTTACTCCACTACTTGTATGCTTTTGTTTTTAGTTTAAACTCAAGAGCTATTTTCATAGCTAAGTTTGCAAGGAACGTTTCTTTTTATATTCATATTGATGAAGGCTTTACGTATGCACTAGGGCTTTGCCTAAATATTGTAAGGAGTATTTCTTAGTACTGAAAGGAGTACTCGGCACTACAACTGTCATGAGTGATTTCCACGGTTAAGTATGGCAAAAGCATTAGTTATAGATTTATTCACGCCGAAGAAGCTTTATGCATGGACTAGTATTGTGTATGCAAGTTCCCATAAGCGTACCGGGCCAGGCTCTTCTGTATGCTGGAATCTCCATCTTCACTATACATCTACAATGTGTTCTCAACAAAGAGTTGTTATAACGTTTAAGAAAGAAAAACACTGTGCTTTTTATTTCAATATTCCTAAAATAAAATTACCCTGGACTACGCTGATCTTACACCTGCAGCCAGCGGAAACGTGTAGTTAGAGATTTACCTGCCATCTGCAGCAGTTCCCATTTCAATGATAAATTTCTTTTGGATCAAAGGAAAGTTATCTTTACCTGCTAAAAATGGGCAGATCGGGACTATTAGTTCTACACTACTTTAAGAAATATAAACTTTCAGGAGTATTTCTAGGAATTCCATTTAATTTTTCAAGAATGGAGAAGTTGCTGATGTTTCCGACGGTAACTTTTTTATATGCCTCGATATTGGCACACATCATCACCTTTATCAAAGAAATTATATTCTCAAATAAAAACTGGGGCTTTCCAGTACCACTTTAAATTAGATATAATGGCATCTGATCGATGGGCATCAATGTGTTTCACTTTTAAAAGCATTTCGCAGCCATGATATGTGAACTAAAGTATATATCCTGGATTTGCTAGATCTAGAAGATTTACAAGATCCGTTATTGATAGGGAATTATTTAAGTCTTTCTATTTTCATAAAAAAATAATAATTTTTGCCTGCCAAGTCTGGTATAAATTATCCTTAATCAACCTTCTTATTTCATTATTAAAAAGGGAACTTTTATGGAAGTAAAATGTGCAAGCGCAAGTAATAGGAAATATCATCATTCGAATCCTGCTACATTTTTTTATTATCGTCGTTAGAAATTTTTATTCCACTGCTTTAGGTGTTTAAGTACAATGCAATATTATAAATAATAGTTTTAAATATTATTGAGGAAGAATCATTCTATTACTAAATTAAGTTAGAAAAATCTGGTAAGCCTTAAATGAAACCCGTTATTTTCAACAGAACCATTAGTTCTGCCATGACATTATTACAAGAGGATCTGTTGTCATTATAAAATTGACAAATGGACTACCACAGCGACATCTTTAACATCTTACTAACAGGAACTTGTCCTATTGGGTAAATAAAGTCGCTTTTAATCGAATGACTTATTGTTCGCGATTTGATTTTTAAACGTCACAAAATAATTTTCATATAAAAAAAATACAGATAAAGTTTTATAATATTGAAATTTATATGATTTGGATTAATTTTTCAAGTTTCTTATTGTCGCTTTAGCTGTTAATATGGCAACATTTTATTGGTCCATAAACCAACTAATCGTTTCAAAAAATTCAATCTCAAATGTTTATGCCATAAAATGTAAATACGATATGAAAATTCTACATCATCAAAATTATTTATCAAATTTGTTATTCGAAATATTCTCCAAAATAACTATTTAATATTTTATTGTTTGTTGTTGGCTTAGCTGAGTATACAAAAGAAAAAAAGACGAAAGTCGATTACAATTTTTTGTCGTGTTGTGTTTGTACAAAAGCTTTCTAAAGCTATTATACTTATATGTTTTGTAAGTTACAAATAGAAAAATATTGAGTTGTGTTTGGAATCTCATATAGTATTTGTAGTCATTGGTATAAGTAGACGAGCTTGACTGCTTTTCAATCATGATTTGGATAAAAGGGTACTGGTGATTTGGTTAGCGCCAATGAAATGCAGTCATATCATCAGCTAAGCCAACAACAAACAATAAATTATTAAATAATTATAGAAAACTTCTTTCAGCTTTCATTACTATTTTCGTATCTATTTTTTGAGTTCCGATGTCTGTACTTTAATAGTTGCGGTCTCAGAGAGAGAAAATGGATAAGAGCAAAAGCACCATTATGAAGACAAACAAAGTACTTGCAAACACTTCTTGATGATATATTTTCTTTCTTCTTTTGCAACATTGTAGCATATCACAAGTTGTGTTGAAAAGTCATCATGCTTATTGTGGGTGAAGTGTGTTTGTACCCGTATGAGTGTTTTTTTTTTTTTTTTTTTTTTTTTTTTTATTTATTATACATACAAATTAATATGTGTGTGTGCTGTTTGATTGTGCGTAAGTTGAATTTTGTGTTTGTCGGCGTATGTGTTTCTTTATGGTTACCGTTATGACTTCAAATGTGCAACATAAACTATCACAAAAAAATGTGAATCTTTATTACTCATACCCACTGGCATACACATTTGTCACTAACAGTGATAAAAGAAATTAAATTGCTAATTTATTTACAGTGTCGTTCCATGCTCATGTGGACTAGCATATATGGGGCTCAAAAATATAGCACTTTTGCTTTTATACTGAATCATTATACCTTCCCTTACAATGGGAAACTGTTACCCCGCATACTGGCACTAGAGACTTACAAACTGCAACTTAATTTACAAATGCAATTATTTTTAAAAGAAAATGTATTGTATTTGGAACGATTTTCCGTCATCCCACGTCAAATTTGGTTTATGAACAGACCGGTTTCGGCTTTGTGCCATCTTCAGTGTTCTCGAATACTCAAAAATGTATTGTCTGAGAGTTATATAATTATTGTGTATTATGTTTTACAGTTAATAAGGTAATCTAAAATTTATTTTCATTATTATTATTACTTTCTCTTTCCTCGGTATAAAACTGAAATTTCTCCTACTGTTAGAAAAACTCAAGAAATCTTAAGTGACAAATCAATAACAAAACACTTAACGACCAATATCTGCCCATCACTGTTGATACAGCAGCCATGATAAAGTCAGCCACAAAAACAACAAACAAAAAGCTTGTTACGAGTATCCTTGTTATTCAAACTGTCATACAACTTTGGTAATAATTTTTCGTTTGGTTATGAGAAATGAAATATTAAAATAAAATTGCAGCAACTACTCTGTATGTTATACATGTTAAAAAATAACATTTAAATTTTTTTTGCTATTTTTATTTCAGTTTGTGTTTTCTTGTTTAATTTTTTTTGTTTGTTGCATTTTATGCATCATAACTCATATAGTTTTCAATAAAATCCCTGAATGTCCTTAAAATAGAATAGAAATATAGAAATGAAACTGTAAAGAAAATACAATCAATCAAAAAAGGGAAATCGTTTTATTTATTTCTCAAACTTTAAATTTGAAATTTACAAAAGTATTTGTGGTGACACAGTAAAAATTTCAAATGCACGCATTCTTAAAAATTCGTCAATTTCAATATAATTTTTAAACATTTACTTAAAAATTTTGTCCTCTTGATATTGACTGAAAAAGTTACATTGTAGTAACTTTGACAAAAACTTTAAAATTGTTTTATCATACACATACAAGCACACGCACACTAGGAAACTCTCTAAATGTTCCGCAATCGCATGTGTTGAGGTGATGTGTTAGTTTTCTTTGTTCCATTTTTTTTGTTGGATTTTATTTGTATTCAATGTGTCAAACAATCAGCAACAAAGTTAGTAAAAGCGACATATCACTAAAACACATTGTCGTCAATATGGCACAATCGGCTATTGAAAATGAACATGTTCACACGAATATAGTAACCTTTATACAATATAAAATCATAGTATAGATTGTAACGAGGGCTTTTGGGAAAGTTTTTATTAATAAATCAGATGCTTTTTGTTGCCATATTCTTTATTTTGTATTGGATACGATTCCTATTCAGAACATTTCTCTAATTTAGAGTAGAATTGAATTAATATATCCATACCCGTAAAAACTCATAAATTAAAGCATTAAAGCATTTTTAAGAAATAATTAGGAAATAATAGTCTAGAAATAAATCTTAAATAACCCATTTTTTAAATCAAAAATTTTACTTTGAGTTTTATCCTTTTATAAACCAAAAATAACCAGCAATTGGGATTTAAAAAATTGTGTTGTTTATATGTTTTTAGGGTGCAGTTTATTTGAAAATTTTTTTTAAAAAAGGTGTGGTATAATGTTCCATTGTTTGCAAAACATATTCCCTCTTATTATGATTGTCGCGTCGACGTCACATCAAGTCGACTCTAAAAAAGACAGCAGTTCTGAACTCTTTGTAGGCAATAATTAACCCATATCGATGGCCAATTGTAATTTTATAAGCCATATGTAGTAGTAATATCCTATCAATAATATTTAATAGTTCTCGATAACTATCCTACAATTGCTAATATATTGATGTTGAATTGGTGAGACGTCGACAATCATAATAAGGGCAATTACTTTGATCAAATAACGATCAACGTCGCCTTAAAATAAATAAAATTTCGAACACCTCTTGGCCAATGAAAAAATTTAAAATTTACATTAAAAGAGTAACCGTATTCGTATTATTGTAAATATTGACAGCGGCTATGCCTGCAATAGTTCATACGCTGCGCTCCAATTTTGACTAACCCTCTCTCTAACATATCGGCCGGTATCCCTGAAGACATTAGCCTTAACTTATCTCAACAAAAAAAAATGTCTAAAGGCGTTAAATCTCATGATCTAAGCGGCCCAAACGTGAAAAAAACTGTTTACCGAACTTGCATCTCGATTGGGCCATTGTTTCGCATGCTGTATAGTATGAAGCACCGTCTAGTTGAAACCACATGTCAGCCAAGTCCAGCTGTTCTATTTGGGACAAAAAAATTATTATCCTCGCGCAATAGCAGCCGCCATTCAAAGCAATGTTCTTGCCTTCACCTTCGCATTTTTCGGGATGCAAATGGTTCTGGATGCTCTTCACACCAAATACACAATTTCGCTTTTTCACGTATCCATTCAAACAAAAATTAGCTTCGTCGCTGAACACAATTTTCCGAGAAAAAAGTGGACGATGCCCTTTCTTAACCAAGCCTGGATTTTGATAATAAAATTCAATAATCTGCAAGCGTTGTTTGTTTGTAAGTCGATTGATGGTTAAATTAAAGGCCAAACTGAAGATGTTTAACAGTAACATGTTACACGAAAACGGCTGAGCTGTCAAAAACGGTGTTGCCAAAAAATCACCCTTTGTAACAAATGTCTTTCGCATCCAACACTAAATATTTTCAACGAAAATGTTCTCATTTATTTTTTTGTTTCACTAAGTATTCACCCATTGCGTATGATTAATATTGAGTACAAAAATATACCAAAATATTACTCATACGTAAATGTGTAGGAATATTATTTAATACTTTTTGGAATTGCATAGTGAATTACGAAAGGGCAATTAATTTATAAATACACTAAGTATAATCATACAATTGTACCCTTTTTTATACATTTTGGAGTTATTTGCTGCCGCAATATTTTTGGGGCTTAATTTGTACAATTTACAAATCTCAAGTTTGCTTATGTTCTCTTTAAATTTTGGTTTCTCTTTTAAAAGGTCTGGCTTTGTGCTTCTGCCTTTGTTCTAGACTTTTTTAAACAAATATAAACTGCAAAGCATCCAGACTATGGAACAATGGGACTACTACTCTGCGAGGGCATTCAATTTGAAAAAATAGCTTTAAAGACTGATATGTTTTTCAAATATTTTACTTCGATTTAATATTTTATTGTTTGCTGTTGGCTTAGCTGAGTATATGCCTGCATTTCATTGGCGCTAACCAAATCATCAGTACCTCGATCATAATTCCATAAATTTTGATTTTTCTAGAAAATTAAATAATTTTTAGAGTAATTTAAAACAATTACAGCAGCATAATTTACCAAGAGATTTTGCTTCATTTTGTAGAAAATTCGCTAAAAATTAAAACCAACTTTAACCAAGTTCTTATATAAAAGAAGTTGCATTCATTATTTTATTCAACCCAATAACATCCCTTTTTACATCTCCCTATTCAATAATGAAAAAATATCAAAAAAAATTTCTCTAAGATTTTATATTTTATAAAAATTATTAACTATCCTAATTCGTGACAAGTAATTTTTATGTGCTTTTGTACTCACTTCTTCCGTGCGCAAGAACATCGAAAATTTACCTAAAAGTAGAATAAATATAATCAAAGTTAAAGAAAAAATGTTTCATTAGAGAGTTTTGGGTATTATAAAACTAAAGTTAATATTTTGCGAAGTTTCAAATTCAAATTAACCTTGTATGAATAAGAAATATATATGTATGAATTAATTAGAGTATATAATATGTATATATAAATACATATGTACGAGTTTTTTAAATTATGTTTACTTCCTTATTTTCATGTGGTTTTCTGTTCAGATCAAATAAAAGAATAACAGAAAACAACTGAACACAGGAAATTCGTCAACTGCATGAAATATCGTAAAAAGTTTTAACATCACAAGAATTGTTTTCCTTTAACTTAGAAATTGTCTTATAAGCGACAGCACTATTTTATATATTTGTATTTTATCCGACCGATTCATTTATATTTTATATTTTATATTTAGTATTTCACATAAAGAATACTAAATTAATTTTTTAATAAAGTCTATTGACAAATATATGTATGTTTGGAATAGAGAAATAAATTACAACCATTTGCTTTGACCATATTTTCCTGTGTCCTACTGATTGGTCTCGTTTCTTAAATAACACAAATAATAAAAATAATATTTGTAGACAATGTCCATAATGAAAAAATCAACAAGCAAACTGATGTATGTAAATTTCTTTTGTCTTGAACAGTTGCTAAGGATGGATGACTACATATTATTATAAATTATTCAGTATAACAGCAGTAGCTTTTGTAGGAAAAGGAGCAAAATTTATACTGACATAAATTATTAGTTAGAAATAAAATACCTTCAATTTACTTTTCAATTGGCCAACGGTTTTTCTCATATTTTCAGTAACATGACCAAGTGATATAAATAAAATTATTCAGATAAAAAAAAACAAACTCCCAGTATTTTTATGAGTTTTTTGAAAATTTCTTTTTAAACGGAATATCTTATTTAGTCTACTTTAGATACTAACTTTGTTATCAATCTGTAATAATGAAAATAACTACGAGTTAGTAATTTATAATACGGTTATTTACTCTCGACTGTCTATTAAAGTTAAACAGATGTTTGAAAATAAATTATTCATTTCTTACAGATCATCGAGCGGGAGTTGGCAAAAGATTAAAAGTTGAAACATATAGATCTGTTAAATTATAGAATCCATGTACGTCAGTTGGTCAACTGGACGTTAATACAAACGTGTAATTCATCATGTGAATATGCAACTATATATACCTTCATACACATATTGGCTGTTATGCTACAATATAAAAAATTCATAAGTTGTATGCACAATAGAAAAGTCTGATCGGAACTTTTATCTATATCTTATCAGCAGCTAAAACTCCTCGACATTTGCTGTACATACGTGTGTATGAATGCTTTAAAATTCCATATATGTATGCACATATGAGCTTCAGTGTATACAAACTTAAAAGTTAAATATTTACAAATCCTTACAAGTATGTATTTATGTCTTTAGCAGTATATGCAATCTTGTTTTTTCAGAAATTCACATATACTTCAAACATATATACATTTACACACGTGTGCATGTGTACATTGTCAATTGGGTTTTCTATATTGCAACTGACTGTTCTATTGCAAAATCCCGAACACCAACTAAAATAACCATCGATACAACAGCAACAATAAAAAATGCCAACAATACCAAACAAACATGTGTCTGTGTGTGTGTGTGCACACACACAAATAGACAATATTGCCATATCAACAACGTCATTCTCCTTAAAGTTGAGTACACACTTGTATTTGACACGACAACGAAGACTGCAAGAACAACAGCAACAACAACAACAAACTTAACACTGAGACCAAGCAGGTCAATTTATTTTAGATTTCTTTCATCCGGCTTTTCAATAAATGCTCACACATACTCTCACACATTGTTGTTTATGTACGAGTTGGTATGAATTTGTGCAGATAATTTTGCTTCCCTTTTGCTTGTAAATAAATGAAAGGCGAGTATGAGAAAAAAGTTCCTTTTAACTGCAGCAAAAGTTGATCAATCATTTAAAAAGTAAATTGCTCAGAAAACATGTTCAAGACATGTTGCACAAACATGCATTGATGTGCACATAATATAAGGAGAAAAGCGATAATACTTATAAGGAGAAAGTATGAATGTGTCTCTCAGTATGTGATTTACAATTTCTTAAAGGGAAAACGCACAAAATTCTTAAGTGATTTGAAAAATATAAACGCTGCCAATTAAAACATTTGGCAGCAACAAGAAAAAGTTAATTATAACTTAATTGAAGAACGAGCTCTAATTAAATATACTAATACCCTTGTTATTATAATTAATAATAGCACCCAACAGATGTGACTTTAGACCTGATAAATCGACCACCAGCCAGATATTTACATTACAACGGATCGTGAAATAAATCGAAACCTATCACCTATTCGTTGACTACAGCCCGATACGGGGAAAAGGTATTTAAAGCCATGTCTGAGTTTGGTATACCTTCAAATCTAATACGTTTATGCAGAATGACGTTAACTAATACAAGATCATCAGTTAAAATTAAAAAAAACCTCTCCGAGACGTTTAATAACACACAAGGTTTTAGACCAGGTGATAGTATATCCTGTGATCTATTCAACATTTTGTTGGAAAAAGTCCTACGTGATGCTTAAAAATAAAACACTTGCTTGTGCCAATGATATTATTATCATGAGGCATTCTATACGAGAGGTAAATGCAACATTCTCCAGTATTGAAAAGGAGTAGGCGAAAGTGTGTCTGATAGTAAATGAAGTTAAAACGAAGTTAATGGTATTAACGAACAAAGAATCAACAAGACTGGGTCAATATGTGAACATTTGTGACTATAAGTTATCCGCCGTAAACCAAACAAATAACATCAATTTGGAAATAAAACGAATAACTATTATTACTAATAGAAGATATTTCGGGCTAAGCAAGCAGTTTAGCCCCATCTCGACGAGCAAAAATTGCACTCTATTGAACGCTTATATTATTCGTGCTACTATATGGCGCTAAAGCGTGGGTTCTAACTCAAACAGATGAAGCTGTTTCTGAGGTAGATTCTTCGCAAAATATATGGAACTATCTGCTATCTGCATATCGCAGTCTAATGAATCATGAGCTATATGAGTTGTACGAAAATATCAACATAGTTAGGTGCATCAAAGTTCAACGGTTGTACTGGCTAGTGCATGGCTACGTAAGGATAAAAATGCTCCGGCAAAAAATCATTCCAACTCGATTCCGATTGAAGACGTAGAAGGGGAAGACCCAAGCTCCGGAAAAAGGATCAAGGAATATTTCGATCCCGAAGGAGGACCCAAATTCCGGAGGAAGGATCAAGCTGAGGAATATTTGACAAAATTTGGTGCTAGAAATTAGAGGAGAAGCGCATTAGATCGATGCGCATGGGAAACAATGCTAAATCTGACTACTGAACTAAACGGTTGCTTTCAGACACCTAAGAAAAAGAGGGATGCCCTTGTTAAGCAACTGGGGGTATACGATTGAAGTCAGTGCCTTCCTACTGATGTGCTAAAACTGAATATTTGGTCTCTCGAGGCAGGAGAAATATGTTTGTTTGTTTTAAATTTATTATAATATATTTTCCTTCAGCTCTCGTTTGCTTTGAATTAGGCTCTACTATTATCAATAAATAGGCACAACGAATAGAAAGGATTCATTTATAAGTTTCAGATATCCATTCCGTAACCTATTTTGCTAATACTACGAGAAGTGTGGTATGAAATCCTTCCTTGTGTTTCGTACTTTCGCTTTTTGTACTTTACGTAGTCCACACCATTGATCTCTAGCTTTTGTTTTAAAATTATATTATTGCAAAATAAAGTCAGCTTTGGAAATAAGCAGAAACTGCGCTTTGTTATGCATATTGATGTCGTAAAAATTTCTTATGTATATACTTATGGGTTTAATGTGAATTGTTGACAAAATTCGTGTTTCCTCATATTTTTCTATTTTTTAGTATTTAATAAATAAAATATTAATTCGTTAGCGTAATCGAAATCTTTGCTTAGAAAAATTAAAATTAACTAATAGTATTTGAGAGTTTTACAATACCAGTAGCAATTAAAACTGAATTGAAATTGTGAAAATGCTTTAAAATTAGAGAGAATAAATGCTTGGGAAATAAATTTGAAAGCCATAAAAATTTGTATTATATATATATAATTATGGTATTTTAAAACAAAAACTTCATTATGTCGACACGACAATTAAAATCATTCTATCTTGTATGTTTGTACAAAAGCATTTAAATACAATACGAGAAAATTAAAAAAAATATACAAAGATTTATAGGGCTTTGATATAAACAATACAACAAACAACTTTTATACTATTTTCAATCAATTTTTTATCATATTATATTATAATTAGGCAGAACAAAAAATTAAATTAATGAATATAATGTTCATTAAATACATTATCCGAGATATTATCCAAAATAATTTCTTTTAACTTTGGCTGTGTATATGACGTATTTCATAAGCGTTAACCAAATAAGACGGTTTTCAAATAATTATTTTGGAGAATATCTGGAAAAATTAATTTAGTAAAAATGTTTATAAATTTAATATTTTGTTTTTCACAATAAAAACATTAATTGTATGCAGGTAGTAAAAACAAGAAAGGATTGCAAATAGGATATAAGTTGTTTCTTGTGTTTTTCAAAACTATTATATTTATATCTTTTCTAATTTACAAGTGGAAAATAAGACTGAATTAATGAATTCTCATATTACATAAGTTAGCACATGACTCCTACAACACTGAAACGATGTGTGAACAAACCATAATATGATCACAACAGCACTGTCACCTGCTGTTGTAATTCCAACAACTACACTTGCACTAACCAACATCTTCAAAGCATTAGCTGACCGTCTGGGAATACTCCTCTTCCCAGAATTCTTGCAATTCGCAGAACCACACCTGCACCCATCTGCAGCTTCAAAGCATTAACTGACCGTCTGTACCCATAATTCTTCCCACAATAACAAGCAGTTGCAGTTCGCAGAACTACACCAATCAGCACCTCCAAAACATTAGCCAATCGTGTAACAATTCTTTTCTTCTCACAATCAGTCAGCGGCTTTGCCAAACAGATCGTAGGTAGAAATTAGTATAAAATAGGGTAGGGTAGGAATTAGTTTTGGAGTCTGATATTCACCTTTGAGAGCACATAAAGCTTAAATAAAGAGCAACAAAATTGGGAGATAGTCCCTAAAAATTAGTTTGAATACTTTTCAAACATAATTTGGCTAAAGTGTACCCCACTAAGCCCTCAAAGATAAACAAAAATTTACATTGTAAAATTTCTCTGGCCTAAACAATTCAAATTTAAGAAAAAAAAGTTTATTCACACAAATTTATTTAAAAAAGGAATTATTTAAAAAATTAATAAAGATACCATGTAAATAAAATTAAACGGATTTTTAACACGTTAAGGTTATTATTCTATTTAGGAAAAAAATTGCCACTTCCATGTAATGTCACTACAAAAAATAGCACTTCATTTTTATATTCATTTTATTTTCCTTTCTATATAATTTTCTACAAATTTTCACTTATTTCTTTGTACATTTGTTTTCTTCATTTAGTGAGTATTTTTGCTTTTCTTTTTAAACAAAAATTGCTAAATATGAAAACTATTTTATATTATAGAACACGCTCACGTAGATTACTTCCGCCGACGATTTCGAGCAAATTTGTGAAGCAACGAGATTGAGGGAAAAAATAAATTTTTAAGTTTAAGAAACAAACAAAAAAATAAATAAAATAAATGTTAAACGAAAGGAAATAAGTTAAAGTTCCAACACACTCCCACTGCTGCACCACTAGCAATTGCCATTATTGCATTTGATATTCGAGGTACACCACAAGTAAATTGTGATGCCTCGTCGCCAACGTTACACTTAAAGAAATATTTCAAGAGCATTCTTTTAATAAAAACAAAGAACTTAATGAAGTGCAAAGAAAAATAAAAATTAAATGAATTTGGCGATAAAATCTCTTTAATAGATTTAAGGAACAATAGCAACAAAAGTAAAATGGCTTAATGCTCATCGACTGTAGAAGCTCCAAAATAATCTCCTTCAATATAGATATTGAAGTAAAAAACCAGCATTTTATTATTATATAGCAGTGCATTCGGGATTTGTTAAGGAATATCAAGCCATTATATCCGGAACATGATGCAACTGGTATATGGTACACTGAACATTTCAAAAACTTCTGTAACGTACATTTTTTTAATATATTAATAAAAAAAAACATCTTAATCAAATCATGCTTTCGAAAAAAACTTTATTTCTGGTCGAAAACTTTAAAGATGATTACTTCACAGAGTTTTTATATCATAATGCTATTAAAAATTTATTAAAAATAAGGCTGTGAAGCCCTAGATTAGTCATTTTAATTAAAGTTGATTTGCATAATTTTTTTTTTCAATGTATACACTTAAATGTACATAAATATGTATACAAGTTCACACAAATACAAACAAAACGCAGACTCTCATCAGCATTATCAACAAAACATGGTTTCAATGTTGTTATTGCTTCCAATGCAATACCTATTTCTCTTCCTTCCCTATGACAAGAGCAATGCTTAAATACCCTACCACACTCATACAAAAACTTTTAAATATTCCTACATACACGTATGTATGTATATGTATGTGTGCGAGTACAAGCACGTATTTAAATTAGGGACATAACGTTTTACAACTTTATGTAAATACGAAAAATTGTTAAATCAGAACTAGAGCTCTAATTGTGAAAGATATGATAATGCAAGGTGGCGCAAAAGTAATGTCATAATTTGAATGGCATTTTTTAGATCAATGCTAATATCACTATATTTTGACGTTTATGAAGTAGATATAGAGAGAATTAGTTATCAACAAGTCATGAGGCGGTAGACACCTCAAGAATGTAGAACTATTGTTACTGCTTATTTCACAAATTTTAAGTCTTTTGTTTTAACGCAGCTTGAATTTCGACATCGTTTTCCTCATGCTCCATACGGTCAAGAAACTAAGCATTTGGTTAAGAGTCTGATGTATACTTGGTTCACTACAGATATGGCTAGAAGAAGCCGATCGAGAACATCCCTACTGTTTCTGACAACGATTGCACCACCCTAACCGTAAGTGCTGAGTGCTGCAGGCGACGCTAAACGAGTTTTTTTTATCGCAAGTTGCTGCATTGGTTCTCGATCATAGTTGGTTTCAACAGGTGAAAGCAACATCTCATACAGCTCGGACCACGATGTACATTATGAGACGCAAATTTCTAAGTTGAGCGATCTCCCTTTTTGGAGATGTAAACTGACCTATCAAGTGGCAAGATCTAATAGCTCCAGCCTTTATCCTTTCAGGCTTTTAAAATTATGCATTTATTGCAACAAACCACAAACCTTGCAAGTCCTGAGACTTAATTAATTCTGCAAAATAGACCGTCTACTTCTTACAATCTTCTTGTTTAGCTTCTACCAAATTTAATGCTTAATTTCTCACAGGCAATTTTACTTCAAATTTTTCAATATTAGCAATTGATTATATGGTGAAAATATATTTATATTAAGGCATAAAAACGTTGCACCCCTAATGCACGTATGTCTGTTTGCATATGCATGTGTTTAAAAGTATATAGTTGGATACAATACAATTTTCTATGGCTGTGGCACTTGCAATCATTTTAACATGAATCACGTTTGATTCGCACGAATTACCTTTTATGTGAAATTGAAATTATAATTTTCGATGCCCTTGTATGTAATGGCAATATATGAAAACGTTTCGTTGCGCTCTTTAATATATATTGAAACAACATACACACAGACACACACACACACCCAAATATATATACTCACTCACCCATGTACATGCTGCGTGTATACAAATGCACAATTGAACACATTCACACATTGCGTCCAGCATACGAATGTACAGTGTTTACATCGTTGTTGCATTTGTGTATGCAACTGTGATGGAATATCATCATCATATGGAGTATTAAAGATTCAATTTGGTGGTAATTTGTGAAATGAAATACTTCTACTGCCAATATATTTAAATTGCAGCTTTTTTTTATCGAAGCCTTTATTTTCATTTCTTATTGGTTTAATTTATCAACATGTCAATCTGTTTGCAGTTTTGAAAAATTTAGACTTTAAAGGTTTTTCTGAAAAGTAACGTGAAAATTAATGAAAATTTATGACACCAAAACAGAGATCATTGAAAGTTCACTAGTGTAAAGTTATTTATGAAAATTTTTTATCAAGACTCAGCTATTTCCATTCTATTATATATATATTTCTTTAAATTTTTAGAGGGTAAAATAGAGATGTCTAAACAAGTTACTCCATTCACAGTAGGTTTTCGCCATGAGTTTCAGTTCATTTTAGATTCCTGCTGAGATGGCTTGATGTTGATACAGCTTAGTCCGGTCTTATTTATTAGGATATGACGTTCGGGCAGAAACCTAAAAGGACTGCAAGCTGCTAGCTGAAAATCTCCTGGATTGACAGCTAGACAGCAGTATGAACGCATGCAATTTTCCCACACCTTTTACAATGTTTTAAAGTTTTGCTGCCGATGTGATTCAACTTAAGTCTTAATTTTTAAGTTGCCTAATTCGTGGAAAAAGTAACGGTCATTACGAACTTTGACTTAAATCTCCAGCTCTGGCTAATGCTGTTAGTTAATAATACTTAAGCTTGGCTCAGACAATATTATGTGATTTGAATTACTATATTGTTAGACCTACGATTTAACTGACAATGAAAATTCGCAAATCACACGGTGGTAAGACATCTGACAGACATGCGTACAATTTCTTGGGACAACGTTACTATATGAAAAGTTGGCAGATCATACGATTGTCAGATCGCTATGTATATATAAATATTACAGAATCTGTCATCAGACATTGTCAGGCTCAAACAGGTGATTAATCTTTCATGAAAAGTTCAGCCAAATGATGGGCTGTAAAAGGTAGACAAATGATGAAAATGACGTAAAATTTTTTAAGTCAGTGTATGTAATAACTGTCGTTAGAAAATTTTAGTACAATTTACATGCATGTTTGAAATGTTTTATTGTGTTACAATAGAAACAAGTTAATTATTGAATGAAATTTTGTGCACGGAATACTTTTTGCTTTTAAATTACATTCATCTATGTGATGTTAGATACCCATGATAATTTAAGGTATTTGATTTAACTACTTATAACTTATAGTCCGTATTAAGATATGGGATACCCTATAACTTTTCTTATAGACTAAAACCCTCATTCTTATATTTGGATTTTGGCACTAAGTCAGGCATTGAAGGACGAACAAATTTGAATGAAATTTGGCACTCGACTATTTGTCGACACAGTTCTCCTATTTCTTATTTTGCCACTCGATATTGCATAAGCGACTGAAGAGATTTAAATAAAATGTTGTATAAAAATAAAAGTTTAGTGCATGGAGTACTTTTTATCTATAAAATTTCCATTTTAAGTTAATACCATAATTAGAGAGAATTTAATGATTTTTAATACGGGCATATTTTTAAGACCTCAACCAAGAGAACGAAATGTTTCGTATTTACGTGAATATATTCTGTCACTTCTGTACATCGAAAAAATGGGATGAAAGCGAGTCTGG
Source organism: Germaria angustata (assembly GCA_963681545.1). Classification (NCBI taxonomy): domain Eukaryota; kingdom Metazoa; phylum Arthropoda; class Insecta; order Diptera; family Tachinidae; genus Germaria; species Germaria angustata. The sequence goes on along the minus strand of OY812998.1, from coordinate 52,011,636 downwards.
AGGCATAACTACTGTGACTGAAAGATAAAAAGCTTCATCTTCCGTGCAAAATGTGTTATGAACTTTTCAAATCTAGTGCTTGTTTCCTGAAGCATCTCTAAATCTGAGAATTTCTATTAGAAATAGAGATAAGTGGTTAAAATGAATTTGCCAGAAATTTTTGTCACCCATTAGCGACAGAGAATGAGCGCTGTACTCCCCTGTATCCTAATTCTCCTTACATTTAAGGGTATGCAATTTGTCTTAAAATGCGTATTTGCAAAGGTCATTGATATGTTCCAAGGGCAAAAGCTGAAAGTGACAGAAATCTATTTTTGATATCCTTGCTTTCACATCAACACATCAACATCAAGTACAAGTGTTTAAATTTTAATTACGTATGTTTAAACTTACAAAGCATTTAACATTTCTCATCCAATTGTTATTTCATTTATTCAGACAAGAGTAAATGAAATAACAGGGACAAAGCCGCGTCTATATACGAAATTTTCGGTTAATCCTTTGCCCAAACTTTTGTCCAATTTGTCTTTTTGATGTTAAAAGAGCAGTGGAATCGAAAACTTTTAAATAAATAAGTAAATAAATCTTCATAGTTTGTGGACAAAACGACTTAGTTCCCTCAGAATTGGTAAAGATAGTATCCTCAAAATATTAAAAGTTTTAATTTAGAAATGCAAATTTGCAATTGCAGAAACTTCTATTTTCTGTGTTTTCATTAAATAAAACATGTTTCTTTCCCCTATTGCTTGCAAAGTAAAAATTGTACTCCGCATACTCATCCGTTCATTAACAACTTTAAAACTATTCACAAAGTTACAACTTAAAAAAAAAAACATTTTCAATGTTAAATTGCTTAAAAACTGTAGGGGAAATGTGATTTAAAAAAATAAAATACTTTTCCATATGCTAAAGTTAGAATTGACACACATACAAGCAGACAATCGTTATCTGCTTTAAGGAAAATAATCCCATGATGCTCATTAAAATTAACATCAAAGACAATGGATCCCTTAAGGATTCTTATTATGTATAACATTTTATTTATATGTCAAGACAATTCTAAGTATATAAAAATATTCTGCAACAATAAACACACATATACATGCATATACGTGATTAGGTGTTGTACTTTGTTTGTATGCGTACCATAACAAAATTTCATTTGTAGGGATATTTTGTTTAAATATCACTTGTCATACTGTGTGTGACCTTAAGAGTATAATTCTATTGCAATTCTTCCAAGGATTAGCCAATCTGTATTTTATATCCATATACAGGTATGCACTTCATAACTAGAAATTAATTCTTCAATGAAAGCATTTACTCTATCGAAATGTAAGTTCTGAGAACTAGTGTAGATTGCACAGAATTGTGAATTTATACAGTAGAAGACATACAGTGCATCCACATTTAAAGGTTTTCATATCCAGGGTACCACTCTTGTCTTATTTTCAAAAGCAAAATTCTTCATCCAATGAACTTAATCCTTTCCCTGTCTTGCGAATCATACAAGATGCATAACACGTTTCTTCCATACGCTTGGGTATCAAATGTGATTCACAAATACTGTTTTTTAAGAAAATATTTTTATCGATGTGTGGAAAATAATAAGTTTTTAATAACAAACGTGCGAAGATGGCATTTCTACCTGAATAAACCTAGATCTTTTAAAAGTTTTAGAGGATCAAAATAATTTTGTTCAGGAAACAAAAAATATAAGCGGAAATGTAATGCGAGCGGAAAAGAAACTTAATAGGTTGTAGGTTTTCGCTTGTGTTCAACTTTTCATTCATTTTTTTTATCGTGTTGCTGGGTATCCCTCCTGATCTCTCGTATTACTATCTCGTCCTTGACTGTTTGTTTGTATCTCTCCTCATCCTACCTTTTTCCTCTTCAATACTATATTTGTCTTCCTTATAGATGCCTCTTGTTCTTTCCCTATATGCTCAGAAATATGAAATTGTCCGTTTATGGGTTTCTTTTTTGTTTTCTTCATTTGTTGTTGCGTTGGTAAACTCTATTGTGCTATTGTTTTACTTTGTGTAAAAATGTTTTGATGGTCCGAATTTTATGTCTAGTGCAGTGTTTATTTGCTCATGAATTATTCTTTCGTTAAACTTTTATACAAATCCAATACGTTCAATTTTCTTTCTTTAAGTAGTAAACGCAGCAATTGCATCGTTCCTCTTATGTACACTTATTGCTAAATATATGGTTCGCGAAATTCGTTTCGGATGTTGCTTGTAGTGCCCTTAGTTTCTTGTTGTAGTCCATGATATGTTCATAAAGTTTCGTTATGAACTTCCATCCCGTTTGTCTGATGTAACTGTATTATTTATGCTGGTTATTGTCTCTTTCATATTTATTCTTCCTACTTTAACTCTTTTTCGTCCTACACAGGACGAAACATTGAGTTTAGGCTTCTTTTAACTTTTCAACAACAGTCCACCATAAAAGTGAACATATCACTTTCCCTGTTTTACTTTTTTCTACTTTGTTAGGGGTTGCTTTAGGTTGAATGGGTTCCATAATTTGGAAGTACTCAGGCACATAATTTACAATAAAAATAAATTTTGCAAGACCCCACAATAAATTTTCTAAAAAAAGAAGCGCAAATCAATTAACAAGAAGGAGAACAATTATAAATTTTTCGTAATTTAAATTCAAATTAATTAAAACAGTATTTGCCAGCCAAGAAAAAAAGGCCAAAATTAAAATAATGTAAAAACCTTATATGATATAGAGAACTTAAAGACAATATAACAAAAAGAAAAACTGAATGAAGTTTTGAACAATGTGACATTGAAACCCCATCCTTTTCTTTTATTTAAAAGAAACCGGATATACGTTTTGTACAATTTATATTCATTAATTTATTTATTGCAATTTTTATTATTATTCTACTCCCTTTTTTATTGTTCTTCCCTTCCTTAGTGAACTTTCTATTATTCTCAATTTTACCCTATTTTTTATGTGTACTTTACAGGAAGCGGAAACCGCCATCACAGCCATGAATGGTCAATGGTTGGGTTCACGTTCCATACGTACGAATTGGGCAACAAGAAAACCGCCAAACACCAAACCAGATGGTTAGTATTAATGCATTTTAATTGAATTGCAAGAAAAGAATTATTTTATAATAAATATTAAAAAAATATATGGGATACATAATAGCAAACTCACATTTTTGTTTCTGTTTTCAATTAATTTTATGAATGTCTATAACAAATCATTACAGCCAATAGCAAACCTTTAACATTCGATGAGGTGTACAATCAGAGCAGCCCCTCGAATTGCACCGTGTATTGCGGTGGCATGAATGGCACGTTAGCTGGCTTTTTAAACGAGGAACTACTGCAAAAAACATTTTCTTCATTCGGCACCATACAGGAGATACGTGTGTTCAAGGATAAGGGTTATGCATTTGTTAGGTAAGTTTCAAACATTAATTACAATCAGGTAATTTATACATGGCACAATATTTAATTACAATAAGAATTGTTGGTGAAATGCCAAGAAAGAAAATATGAGCAGACTAGCAAATTATTGGCAATTGTGTTTTTATAAATTTAAATTTGCTTAAATTAATTATATAAATTCCAACGAAAATATCCGTATATGAATTACACATTTTTTTATATATTATATTTTTTGTGAGAAACATTTATTTCTTTCGAAACAGTACTTAGCAAATTAGAAAAAATATTTAAACCTTGATAGCAATACAATATTTCCTAAAGATCTGACCAAGAACGTAAAAACTAAACTCAAATTTTTTTAATTTCATTTAATTAATGGCGAGTTTAAACACAAAATGAAAAATTTTGTTGTATATTATCATTCGGTTGAGAAATAAACTTATTTCCTCAGATCGCTGTCAAAAAAAGAATAGACTTTTTTCTAGCATTTAGGAATTTTTTGTTCTACTTTTTATTTTTTTATGGACACTCAGTTTGAATCTCTGCACGTTGAAAATGACAGGAAAGGTCTTTGAAGGCAGGTTAATTGAGTCAAAAAACGAATTTTTTCTGTAATGCGTAGTGGGTTGCAATGACATATCGGCCACGAATGTGTGCGCTCACAATAAAAAAAAACGTGTAATTCTTAAAAAGGATCGAGTTCCGGGCAAAAGCTCTCTAATCTGATTAGAATACATTCCATTGAAGTAACGATAAAACAATGAAAAACACCCCCCTCTGCGATAACGCTCCAATAATCAATAGATTTGGTTACACTGCTGTCACCCATGAGCATCTTCGCCCTCTCCTATATACGGTCGATTAACTTCAAAAGAGACTTCGAAGCATCGACCCATACATGGGACTTGTATTACATCTTCGGACGGATACAAGTGTTATAAACAGGAAGAAAATCAGAAGGTGTGAAGTACGCCTTACACCGTCTTAAAAAACGAGGGTTTCGAAGAATTCTTTGGCTACATGAAAGATGTTCTTAGTCAATCGAACATCACACTGGATTTTCATGCTTTAAGCCGTCGTACAGATAATAGTTATATTTTATCTAACATTTTATTTCGAGGGTCCAAGCCAAGGATTTTACACAGTAACAAAAGAATAGAATCAAACGAGTTAAAACTTGAAAATGATTTCAACTGAAAACAAATTGTTTTCCATCAGCACTGAATTTTCGAATGCTCAATATTTCGTTTGTGTTTAAATTTTTTAAACCGTCGAACGCTTAAAAAAATCTTATATAACTCAGTTGTACCTAGGGTTGCCAGATTCAATATGAGCACTAACTTGACATTTAGTGCAAATGAGCTTGATTTTAAGAAGAGAACTGGACAAATTGAAACATTTGCTTAAAAACTAAAAATACGGGATAATATCAATTTTTTTAATTTATTAAAAATTCTTTATTTATTAAAAACAGAAATAAAGGCTGTTTACTTAAAAAAAAAAAAAACAAGAATAACATAAAAAGTTAAACAATTCAGTCATTTCTTTACAGGAAAATTACATAAAATTCATTCAGTTCGTTACTTATAAATGTACGTTTGTATATTTTTAACATACATAGGTGTATGCACAGTAAGCGCCAAAAGAAATGTCTTTTATGTTTTAAACAATAAAAAAGCAACAAAAATAGAAAGTTATTTCTTAATATTGTTTAAAAGCGATAACAAAATTTATTTAGAAAATATAAAACTAAAAAACCTTTTATATTCTTTCCGTTCGAGTTCAATTCAATGAAAACTAAATTTGGAAAAAAATGGACTTAGTTCGTACTAAATACAGTGATGAGTCAAATTATGTGTGTTGATACAGGGATAAAATTATATGTTGCCAACAATTAAACTTTACTGCCAAAAAACGAAATTTTTTAGATGTAACCAACTGCAAATTTTAATTTTGAAAATGTTCAATTTCAGCTTGACAAATATTGCTTGAGCTTGAAACTTGACATGCACTAAAATATCTTGACAATCAAGCTCATTCCCGGCCATCTGGCAAGCCTAGTTGTACCCCTTAACAGCACTTAAATCAAACAGCCGTACAAAGAGAACGTTCATAAGTGTCAAATTGCTACAGATGCAGCAGTCATAACTAGAATCATATTTCCGAATAAATATCGGAAAAAATTAAAAAAAATCGCTGGAGTTAAGCAAGTGGTTAGATTTAAACAACGTTTAACCAAAGTACCGAAATGTTAGCGCTACAATCGTTATTAATATACCATAAAAATCGTTTAACTTAAATCCTTTAACTTTTAACTTTAATCCTTTAACTAATTAAATCATACATCTTCAAAAAATATATACAAAAATACGTACATATAAAAGTGATTTTTTAAGACTTTTCGGATTTAATTAAAAAAAAAACACATAAAACTTATTTGAGTCGATCTTGGCATACTCTTTCCAACAAATCGTTTAAATTGTGTCTAAAATTTTTACAATGTATTCTATTCCCAAATGCCGCCATCGATACGCAAGGAGAAGCGAACTCTGTATACAAAACATTTTAGATGCAATGCAAGTTGCATCAAAGTTGCATCGAGCCCCAACCGCGAAAAAACAAAAATGTCACACACGTTATTTTAGCAATAAGTTGTACGGTTATTGTGAATTTTATTTGACTCTAAGTTTCGGATTCCACTTTTAATGATTAGCGGAATTAATTTCAATGAAGATGGATTTGCGATTCCGAAAAAAACTGAAAATAGAAAGTTATGTCGGTTACTATTTTGTGGCGGTATATATATATTAATACTGTAACGATATGTTGTAAACAGGTACGTTGTAAGCCATACTAACTTCAGACGTGCTCAATATTTATTTTCAGTACAGAATTTTATTAAACCAGACAATTGAAAAACGTTTGAAAATCGTTTGAAAAATTACGATTATGGAACGATTTCGCAGATTTTCTAAATAATCTTTAACGTTTAACAACTTTTCTGTTTAAAAAACTTAGGCTTAGAATTACTTTTCAAGAACAAATACTTATGACCGCATTTTGTTTGAAATTTGGATCAAAAAAATTCCACCATCAAGACAAATCTAAATGTTTTTCATACAAATTAGAAACACATAGAAACGTGGCTCAATTCAGAAATAAATGTAAGTTTATTATTGCGTTAAAGAAGGTCGTAATCAGTCACATGCACAGTATTAATGACAATATTAATGATTTTTCAAGTAAATTAAATGGGTACTTAAATATGTATGTATTTCCCAGTAAATTCGTGAATACGTATGTGCATTGCATTAACGTTCTTATATAAATTATTTTTCGCCTCTCCTCTCACTTTATAACACATATTTTTCAGATACTCTACCAAGGAAGCGGCAACACATGCAATTGTTGCTCTTCACAATACCGAGATAAATCAACAGTTAGTAAAGTGTGCATGGGGCAAGGAAAGCGGAGAGCCATTACATATGGCTGCTTTGGCCAGTCAAGCACTTGGGCACGGATTTCCGTTTGGTACGGCAGCAACAGCTGCAGCCTATGGACAACACGTAACCGGATATTGGTATCCTTCAACACCCACAGCATACCAAAGTGCTGCTGCTGCTGCTGCTGCTGCTGCGGCACCGACAGCGCCAACGACAGCAAGTGCTTTACAACCAGCCCAATATTTGCAAGGAATGCAAGGATTTACAACATTTGGACAGTTTGGTGGTTATCAACAAGGCTTTATGGGGTAAGTTAAATTTTTAGTACCACTTTTTATTTACTTTTTTTCTTACTAATTGAGATTGTAAGGAAAAAAAGGAAGATCAAATCATGTTTTGATGTTTTATACACTTTCATTTGAACTCTTAAATAAAAAACATCAAGAGTTATGAAGTTGCATAAGGTGACTGCTGAATAGTAATAATATTTTCGTTAGATTAGCAAGGGACATTTACAAGACACCCAAAATATTGCAATAAAAACACATTGATTCCAAAGGTAAAGTTGTATCGCTCATTGCTCCATTCATTCTATTTCAATTATCATTAATAAACATCACATCCCAATAAAGAAAAGAGCTTCAAATGAAAGTAATGAAAATTGTGAGCCGATGATTCGAAATTGGTGCGAATTCTTATTATTTCCAATGAGTTTAACTAAACCTTGTAAATGGGGGATGTACTCTTGCTCTACTCCTATTATTGAAAACTGTCTTCAGCATGTTGGAAGACGTAATGCTATTTAATGATTTTAAGTTAAATTGCGATTGGTTGTTTACCAAATGAAAAGGATTCGAACTTGATAAGAGTCGTTATTACTTTTTCCTTTTATAAAAGTATTTGTACCCTTTTTTTAATTGAAAGAAAGTTATATATTTATGAAGACTAACAATAAGTGTTTCCTCCACAATTGACAACGGACTCTCACTGATATGTGGAACTACTTCCGATTTTTCATTAGAACTTTATTATCTTATTTTCTGGAAAGTTGAGGAGATTTCGTAAAAGCTTTTTATAAGTAAGAAAAGTACTTCCTCGTGAGAGTGACTTTTATCTTTTTTCTTTGGCATAATAAATAATCTGCCTTATAGTGACCAGCTGTTACTCTTCAGTTTTGACAGAAAGTGTATAAATTTGCTGATGGTAACTGTCAAAATAAGGAAATTGTTTACGGAATTTAGTATATTTAACTACTTTCTTAATAAGAATTGAAGCGATAGTTCTATTCACGAAGTATTGAAAATTTGGTTTAGTTGAATAAACTTCATAGAGCAACTTAGTGATTGTAATTAAAAGTGTTCCGTTTTAATCTTAAATTATATTTATTTCATAAAAAATCACTTTCGTAAATAGGCAGTTTCATGCTTGCAGGAGATTAGTTCCTTTTAACTTTTGAAAAGAAGCAATCAAAACTTTACTCTTTGAAATGATTTTCCATTTTCATTGAGAAGCTTTTCTATTCATAATGATAAAGCAAAAAGTGAAAATAAGTATTTAATTTGTTTGAGTTGATACGCTTAAAAGATGTGGCTTAACTTTTTCGCTCTTTTTTATGGCTTAAAAGCAAGCAAAGGAATCAATAACTATATTAAATATATACATCAATTAGGTGCCTGTTACTTTAATCTGTAACTTGCAAAAACTTCTCATAAGAAAGAAAATTCTATATTGAATTCATCGAATCCAATCAACTAAACATTAGCGATTTTCCGTATTAATATTGAAAGTCATAGAGAGATAATAGTTTTTTTTTTATTTGGAAAGTTCCCATATAAACTATAAATCCAGGCACTGGATTAACCCTGGAGACCACAGAAATGTCTCTTGATAACATATTGCATTAGAAAAACTCAACAGACTCTAAAAAATTTTTAATTTACCTAATACTCTGCCAATTATGTGAAATAATAAGATAAATCCCCTTTAAAACAACTCATAGATTGAGTATAATTTCCTTGAACAGTAAAACTTTTACAATAAATATGTATTTATCTACAATTATAAATAATAATTGTTATTTAATAGTATTTTCTTTTTTCTTTTTCGTGTACAGAATGGGAGTTCAAATGCCAGCAACGTGGCAAAGTATACCAGCTCAACCAGCACTACCTGGCACACAACCTCCACAGATTACACAAGCAGTTAGTAGTTCTTTACCGCAAACTGCCGGAGTTGTGGCATATCCCATGCAACAGTACCCAGCAGTTAATCCTCAGGTAAAATTACTATTTTAAAGAATCTTTTTATTTTCACCCACCCCACCCCCTTTTTTAACTTAATTACCTTCACTCAAGCACTTTTAGAATCCTTCTTATAGTTATTCAATTAAACTGATGAAAGGATTACTTTAATTATTCTATATATTTTATAGATTGCAGAGGATGAATGGTTGCCACCAAGTCTTCTCGTGTAGCTGCCATGATGACCTCCTCTTATAGGAGACGCTTGTTATGCGACAACATCAGCTACAAATTTAAATACGGGTTCAAAGTCGTGTGCTTGTTCAAAAGCTTTATTGGCTACTAACAATTCTACAACAACAGCAGCAGCTGCAGCGGCAACAACTACAATAACAAACTCAGTAGCGCCTTTATATGTGCAGCCAGCAACAATGAAATGTCTGCAACATCATCATCAACATCACGAACAGCAGCAACAACTACAGCCATTACAATATGGAAATCATTACCCCTACTACGTTTATCAACAGCAGGTATTTAACAACGATTTCGCTTCTTCAACAGACGTGTACAAAGATCATCATAAATATTCCATAATTATAAATTAAAATCTCTACATTGTTGGCCGTGGTTGGCAGAGGAAACCAAAAATTAAAATTACAATTTATAAACAAAGGAATATATAAAATGTTAACAAGTAAACAAATATATTTATATAAACAAAAGAGCAATTACTTAATTTATAAGATAGTAATCTTAAGCGATAATTATATGCATACAAAATATGCATAATTATATTGTAGGTGTACAGATGACGTGCATTAATTTGTTTTCAGATAATTACACATTACACTCGTAGTAAGTAAATCGAACGTATTCGTTGGCAGCCATTTCAAGCGGCAAACAGCTGATTTGTGTCCCAATAACAACTTTCAGAACCACAAATAGAATCGAGGCGAATTGGCTTTAAGGTGACCTTAACTCAAAACCAAATAGAGCATGGTTTTTTAATTCGAATAAATTCAATGTGTCCTTTTTAATTCATGCTTTTATTTTCTGGTTTTTAAAAAAATATTATGTTACAATCAGAATGTAATATAGAAAAAAAAATTGGTCCACATGAAAAATTTTCAACATACGAGCATGCAAATAATGCCAATTTATAAGGACTACAGTAAGAGCCATCAGAGGCGAGAAAGTAATTGTCAAACTCCTTATTAAAAAGGGAATTTTTTTAGAAAACCCACCAGATTGTCCTTGAGTGAATCCAGCATATCTATGGCGAAGCAAAAGTCGCCATGTTGTCCTACAGGAACTTTTGGGATTGTGGAAGATTGACAAATTGGAATCTTCCTCAACACTGCGGTTTTCGGCTACAATGTTTTCACTTGACCGACCCGTTCAATCACGCTTAACAAGTCGACTCAAATTTATCGGCCAAATTATTAAAAAAAAATTATTAAAACTTAACCAAGAGAAACTTTCTATTCTATTCGTTGTTTATTTTAGTTTTTACTAAACATTTCAATAACCTTCCTTAGAGTAATGACTCAAATTTCCTATTAAAAATTATTATTTAAGTTAGCGAACATATAGTTTTTGGTATGTTCTTTAATAATTTTTTATTTTGTTAATTTATTTCTCTTCTTTTTTGGTAAAAGTTTTTAAAAATATTTATTATATTGGATCAGCCAATGGATAGAAATTATTGTTGTTCTTGAAACTTTATTTCTATTTTTTTTTATTTCAATAAACTAATCCACTACCATTCAAAATACCACATTAAATGTATAATTCCATTTCATTTGTTTAACTTTTATAACGCCATTAAATCCATTTTCATTCACCAAATTGAAAAGTATAAAATATCAATTAAACATGGATGTTTATCCGTCCTTCACATGCATAAACTTTCACTTAAATTGGCGAAATATTTTGTTAACCCAATATGGCCATGTGGTCATTTGAATAAGCTCTATATGCTTTTATTTTAATTATTTAACGAAAATACTAATAAAAATTTTTCCAAATGAAACTGTTACATTATTAAAATGGAAACTAAATACACACGAGTTACACAATATAATAGAATCAAAATAATGAAAATAATAAAAATATAAAACAAATAAAAAAGAAATAGTTTAGATAACAATCATTAAAATTAACCACCCTAACTACTGAATTGGAGTTGAAATAGAAAACAAAAAAATTAAAAAAAATAATATTAATATTAGCAAAAACAATTTTTAAACAAATAGTTAGATATTAAATTGTATTTATAATAGAAATATTGAATTAGAACTAGTTTCTATAAACATTATAGTAAAATAGCTCCTAAGTTCTTTAGAACAGAGAATAGTTTTAAATAAATGAAAAAAATAAAAATAAAAATGAATTAGTTGTTAGATACTAATGCACCAGAGAGAAAAAAAATATTTAAAAAAAAAATTATTTTATGAAATCTCTATCAAAGTGAAAATTGCACAAAAATTAAATGATTATATAGTATAAAAATAAATCACTTAACATATACATACCATACATATAAACACATGTAGAGGCTAAAATCCAAATGGATTTAGGATTTTTAGTATCAGCAAATTAATTTTTAGGAAATGAAAATAAAATACATAAAAAAGAAAATCGCATGTACACTTTACATACATAAATATTAATTTATATATTTATAAACAAGGGCTAAATCTATTTTATTAGCACAACCCATCTATTAGAATCTCAAATAAATTATTTTAGTTGAATTCGTTTGTAGCATTTTAAAGAATTATTTCATATTTTTCCCGTGAGCGAAATAATTTCATGTCATATGTGCCGTATGATTGATATTTATGTGTTCACATCGTAGCACATAAAGTATACGACGTATTACACCTGCCTTTGACATATCATTTCGAAATATTGTTTTGGAAATTTGGTGTATATTTCCGGTCTACGGACAGTAGCATTTGCAAAATATCCATCTAACAACATTGATTTTGTGAAAGGAATAAAAATAAATGTCATCTCACGTTTACTATTTTGCATCAGCGGTATTAAGGCCTTAATGGCCTAATTCTCATTGTATTCTAAAATTATACAAATTTAAATGTTTTATTCTAAACAAAAATAAGGATCCATAATCCTTAGATTCAATTAAACTCTTTCTAAAGCTTTGCATTCGTTCCAACTTTTTCCACGGCTTCTTAGTTTGAAAACAATTTTATGTCGTCCAGTAGCAAGCGGGTCTTGTGGATTGCAAACTAAAATTAATCTATTTTGGTGGTTTTCCTAACATATAGCCAGACCATGTACTGAACACTTTCTTTCATCAAGAATAGCACCTTCAGTACATATACAGTCGCTTTATACGAGGCAGTAAAACTTTTGTTGACTTTCTACATCGCAGTTGTCGAGAAGTTTTGTTAACCTTCACGACTAGAAAGCATTTTTTATCATAGTGGTTTAAAGGATCTGATAATTTTATTTAGGGTACCACTCGGTTGAGCTTAGGTTATAATTTCGCTTCTACAAACGAATTTTTTATCAGGAAACACATCAATCGCTCAATTATGTTGAAATATTAAATCAATTCTTTTCAATGCTCCAACAATTAAATATTTATTGTGACACAAATGACTTGTTTTGTTTTTAGAAAATATTTAAAAGTGTTGACACAAGTAAGCAATGTTTATAAATTTAGTACACAAAATAATTAAAAAGCTGTTAAATTTTTATAATTAATTGAATAAATAATACAAGTGATTAGACTAAATACAAAAAATATATAATATTGTGTTAAACGTTCTAGCTGCTTAATTGAAAATAAATATTTGTAACTATTTGTAGATATTATGAAAAATGTCAACAGAAATAATTACACTGATAATTAAACATTCAAGTATTCATGAACATCATGCCGAGACATAAATACATGTAGAAATAAATTTGTACTTGATTTTATATACACATTTGTAGACACTCCTCTACATATGCAGAGACTATAAATTAATCTCGGCATATACATACATAAATTTATTAATATCAGAAACAAACAAAACAAATTTAAATTCAAAAATTGCAAATTTAAATCAAACATCATGTGTATGTGTATAAAATATTTTCTAACGTGTTTATAAGAGAGTGTGTACTGTGAACTTCAGCAACACACATCAATTTTCAGCTTCAGCTTTTACGTTTGCATTAGTAACAATATTGAAGCTTTGCGCTAGACGACGCCAATATCGCCCATCAATCTTCATTTGTGTGTGGTTTCTAAAATGCAAACGCTTTTAGTTTTTTACAAAAAGTGTTGTATTACCATTCCATTGATTTTAGCGATAAAAGTGAGAGGGGAAAAAATAAAAGAATTTTGATAAAGGATTGGTTTGAAAACAGAAATTTTCCATATATAAAATATCAAATCGAAAAATATTTTTTATTTCTTATTCGCTCTTATTTCATTTCTCGATGTCGTTGTCATACAAACTCGACACCCATATTTTGGCAACTATAAGGTCATTGTCGACATCAATTATATATTATATGTAAGATATTACTTATACATTTGCCACTGGCCGCGAATAATATCCAATTACTGTCTATGAGATGCACAGACTAATCTTTCTTTAATGTCGAATTGATGCTACGACGATGATGACGATTAGAATAAGGTAGATTAACAAAAATTTGTGCTACAAAATGTCACACTGTATATATTTTTTAATTTGTTACACTTTGCCTTTTACGTCAAAAAAAAGTTCGGTAATGAGAGAGAGAGAGAGAAGCACTTCTATTGATTCAATTAAAAAATGTATTTGTTTCATTTTTCAGTACAAAATTCCATGATGTTGCCTTGTCATTCACACAAACCACAATGAAAATTGATAATAACAGTGCCACATTGCACCAAACTGCTTCAATTTGTTGATGAAACTTAAAAGTATTTTCTTATTACTCAATACTACAGACGATATAAGAACAAACGTACACAAACACAAAGATTGAAGATAAAAATTAATGTGTTTAGCAGCGTCTTCAGTTGTTAGCACAGATACACACAGGCATACACACACATACACATATACATATATACATATATGAATGAAGCTTTATAGTCCTTATTGTTATGACTAAAAATAAACTTTATAACTCATCATACATATTAATATTTAAAATGAGAAGCAATTGTACAGGAAATACTAAGAACTTTATTGCTGATATTTTCTTTTGGTGTATCCAACATAGAATACGAGTAGTTTTTTTGTTTCTCTATAATTTTTCCCTTAAATGATATTTTTCTCTCATTTTTATCATTATTACTATTAGTTTTATTGTATTCAATATTATAATTGCATATATTTCATTACATTTTCCCTAAAAGTCAAAGTTTAAATTAATTTAAATTCTCTATTTACTGCTGTTCTTTTTTAAGTCGAGAAATTTTAGTATAAGACGTTCTTGCTTGGCAAGTGACTAGAAACGTATTGAACTTATAATAATAAATTTGGCTGGTTTCTCTACTTCCATTAAAAATATCAGACTTTAAGAGGAAATCACACAGTCTAACAGCAAAATATATTTCCAAGTAATAGAGCACAAATCATCCATTTTCTTTTTTATTAAACAAATGATTATCCGTGGTAAAAAAATATATATTTTTAGGCTCATGGGTTAAAGCTATTGTACCAATTGTTTTTTTTTTACATTTTGGTCAAAAAAGCTTTAGTATTAAAGAATTTCTTTTCTTTTTTTTTTTTGTAAAATTAGTAAATCCTTTATATATATTTTTTTTTAATCATCAAAGAGTTTTTTGCATCATCTAAACAGTCTCAAATTTGTAAATGGAAATTTAGACGGTTCCCACATAAATTTTCTAAACGATTTGATTGTTTTGATTGTGTAAAAAATATATGAAATTTTTATTTAATTTTTTATTATCAATTAAAAATAATCAAAATGGAAAATCGCAAATCAAAGAATAATATATAAACTATAAGCAACCAAAGATAATGTCAATGAAATTATTTATTAATACAAACCAAACCATCTTCTTATACTGTAATAAGCTGCAATATTTGTCAGAAAATAAAATACATAATGTTGAAATAAATATTATAGAAAAGTAAAAAACAAGAACGTGTTTCTTTTAAAAATAATTTTTCAGTCGGAAAATTATCTCTGGCCTGGGTAGCACAGCTCTGGCGTCATTGTAATTAATTATTAAGTGTGGTTGGGCTTGTATTTTGTTGCTAGATATGCGATATATCCTTCTGGAACGTGTTTATGGATCGCTATGACCAACTGTACCGAGTTGGAAATAATTAATACTTTTGTGTGAGGGAATATGGAAATCAAGCTTCCTACCGAAAAGTATAAGTTGCTGGCGACCAATGAAATGTCGGCATATGAAGAGCTAAAGCCACAAAAAAGCAATGCATTTTGCAAAAAGCTCTAATTGTTTTCACGATTAGTTGGGGAGAATATCCCAAATAATAAATTTCAATATTAAGTATTTATAACATGTTTATTTCTTCAAGCTTTATCACACTTAAACATGGAAAATTTTTCTTAAACTGCCCGTGTAACAGGTGTAGGGTAATTTGTGGTTACCCTTCTTTGATGAGAGTAAATTAACATGAAATTCCTAATTTAATATATTTTAAAGTAGGAGGCTATGTGAGTTATATTAACACTCTTTATGAGAGGGACAATCTACCTGTCACTATGCTCTATTCTATTGTAGTGGCACAATTGAAAGTTGCTGCACTCATTGTTGCTTATAAAGTTTTTTCGGTATGGATTAATATAAAACAGGTTGATTTTAAACT
This sequence comes from Germaria angustata, assembly GCA_963681545.1. Taxonomy (NCBI): domain Eukaryota; kingdom Metazoa; phylum Arthropoda; class Insecta; order Diptera; family Tachinidae; genus Germaria; species Germaria angustata. The sequence continues at coordinate 51,995,710 of OY812998.1, read as the reverse complement.
ATTCGTTGCACCAAAAGTTTCTCAATTATATAATGAATGAATGAAGCGCTTATTTCCAAGTCCACCTCCAGGAGTTCTTGGTTAATATTATCAGGTCGTGTTACCTAATGCCACATCACACTGACATTAAATTTCGTAACAGCAATAATAATTAAGAAATGTGTTTTTCGGTGGCTACAAACCGATGAAGTACAGAATAAAAGTGCTTTTATTTTATTTTTAATTTTTGAAAAATTATTTAAAAAAAATCTTAATAAAACAATACGAAGGAGAGAAATTATGAGTAAAATTCACATGCAAAATGTGTAAAATCCAAGTGCGTAGTCACTATCTATAAACGTTCCTCAATAATGTCTCAGAAAATTAATACATTTCTTTTTCAATGTTGTTGGAACTTAAGGTCCTTTATATTCTTTTAGATATTCTTCTAAAGAGGATATTCATATAAAAGATTTTTTGGTGATTTCATCACTGAAACTGCGATCTCAAGACAATCTGATAAAATTAAAATAGATCTTGTATAATAAAGTATTTCATTTCAAGTTAAACGATAATTTCTTCTTTGAGCTCATTCACTCTAATTGTTGAATAGTATAAACTTTTTTTCTTCAATTATTCTTTTTAAAATGTCCTTCATACAGAAAAATATAAGTTTTTTATATCGTTAAGCGATATATTTTCACGTATGTGATGCATTTGTGAGTTCATTACAGTCAGCAAAGTTGAAAGGAGACATGCTGATGTAACCATTACAGGATGCTTAATAATATAGTGCTAAATAATATCAAGTTACTTTCTTGTTATTAAAAAGTAAAGAAAATCGCTTAAAAATTTATCAAATGAAACAACGTTTTTTTTAACTTTAAAAAATATTCAAATGAATCCTTGAATTACGGCACTTGCATTACCCTCTTCACCCAACTTCTAAACTTTCTTTGTGCTGATGCATTTCGTTAACATTTGTTTTTTATGAATCATTCTCGATATTTGCCAAACACTGCAGAATATTAAATACACCGAGCAAAAGTGCAAAATGCAGTCCACATACAAATCTGCAATCGGATGAAATGAGAAAAAATAATTTGTTCTAGAATAAAAACACAATAATACGGCAAACGCTTTGAGTAAAAAATTAAAAAAAAATCAAACAAGTAAAACATAAAAGCTTTAAACAATTTAAGTGCACTATGCTCAAACACTACGTGACTTGAATCCACGTAAGACAATAGTTTGAAATACGTTTTTGTTTTCCAGCATCAAAAAAATAATAATAATAAACAACCAGAGTGAATCAAAAAAGGTGAGCAACATGAAACAACCAGAAACTCTTCAAGATAAACTTGACGAACAAAATTTATTTCGAATTGTATAGTTTAAGAAAAAAATTCTCATATTTAGAGGACATACTGTTGGACTTTGTAAATTTCTTTGCAAACAATTTTCATCAAATATCTTGATTATTTGCTTAAATTTTATCAACTACTCAGATAGAATATTTTCAAAGAATTAAAGCTAATGGATGCAGAAATTCCTCAGATTTTAATTAAAATCAATGATAGAGTGGCACAAGCCTACAGATCATGTGGCAAATGCTTGACTTAAAAAATGTTACCGCCAAATAATAATTTAAAAGAACTTTATAAAATAAAAGACAATCTGTTACACTATTTACCTTTATTTCTTACAAGTATAACTTGTACGAATGCATAAAAACTTTCTAACGAAAACAGGATAATTGTGGTGACGGGATTTGTTACCAACCAAATTTAGCCGGTTGCATGAACTATCGCAATATGTAATTTTCCAAAACACACTTACTTTATTTAATAAACAATCAATTAATTAATATTTAAAAATTATAATTTATTATGATTGTCGACGTCAACGTCACATCAAGTCGACAGTAAAAAAATATAGCAGTTCTGAACTCGTTGTGTACAATAATTAACTAATATTGATGACCAATTGTAATTATATAAGCCATAATAGTTGTAATATCCTATCAATAAAATTTAATAGTTCTCGACAACGATCCCACAATTGCCAATATATTAATGTCGACTTGGTGTAAGGTCGACAATCATAATAAGGGGGAATGTCTTTATCACATAACCGCCCAACAAGCTGTCGTCCAATGAAATCAATTTCTCAATTCCCTGCATATCCTGTTGCAGCCGCTCGCCCTATCTGTCACCCATCTGTCCATTTAACAATTTTGTTGTTCAATGGGGTTATTTTAATGAGTAAAAGTAACACAGAAATTTAATAACTTTTATACATTCCGCCCACCTTTCATTTATTGATGGAATGTCTTAAGATTTTATGTTTCATAAAAGGACCTGCTTAGTGCAGTTGATGGTATTCGCACATTTTGTTTTCTGGTGTACACGGCCGCTTCAAGAAGAAAAAGTGACCCCTTAATTAAAATGGAGTATATTTTCGTTGTAAATGTATTTCTTCAGGTGTTTAATAAATAACTTTTTTTCAAGTAACAGATCATCATCATTTTATTTTATTCGCTGCGAAGGCTTGTGTGCCATAGCAAAACTAGATGATTTTATTTAATTCCTCCAGAATATTTTTGGAGATCTATAATGTACTCTGAATGTCTTATTTTAATCCGCAAAAATATAGCAGCTGCCATTTCCTGCATCTTTAGACCTTTTCTGAAAGAAAACATCCTTAATCTACAGTATAAATCATATAATTTTTTAATTGATAATGAGCAGAAAAAGCTCATGTATCAGGATGTTAAAAATCTTGCTGAAAAACTCTATTGGATTCATTTACATTTTAAAGCATCCTTAAGATGATGTTTTGCGTACAAATGGCATTCAAACAATTTTCATATCGACCAATTCTACACATGACCCTGAAGACTGGTATGTACTCGTATAATGCTGGGATAGTGGTCCAAGCGTGCCGTACTATATTTCTATGCGAGGGAAGCGAAAGGGCTTTGAAGAATGTGTATTTTTTTAATTAATCTCGCTAGAGGCTAAGAAACAATTTTCGAAGCAAATGGCATATAAATGCAGCGATTTCATGCTCAGCACTTGTACGGTAGTCCTTAAGTCAAAAAGAATTTTAACAAGGAATATCAAAGTTTAAAGTAATAAAGTTTTTTATGTCATCTACGAAATTTCCATTTGCCCTTATTATGATTGTCGACGTCGACATCAATATATTGGCAATTATCAAGAACTATAAATATTATTGATAGGATATTACTACTACTATGACTTATAAAATGAAAATTGGCCATCAATATTAGTTAATTATTGCCTACAACGAGTTCAGAACTGCTGTCTTTTTTACTAACGACTTGATGTGACGTCGACGCGACAATCATAATAACAGGGATTTACTTCTGATGCAATAGAAAGTTTGTACCTCTACTTACATTTCAGAGAGTTTAAAATTTTTACGAATTCATGTTTCAGTTGGAAAAATTTCTACCTTTTTCATACAGAAATAATATTTTCGATCATAAATACGCACTAACATTCCTGCTCTGGTGCATATTTGTATGCTTAAAAGAAGCATGTAGCACTTGCTTAATTTTTTTTTATATTGTTTTCCTGGTATTTCTTTATATAACAAAAATTTATGAAACAATTTTAATCAGAAAAACTCGAAAAATTTTTAGGAATTAAAAAAATTTATGTTAAAACTTAAAATCTCAATAAACTTCTTTATCTTGTTGTGTTTTATGATTCATATATTTTATGGTTTTTGGTAGCAGCAGCAGTGAGGAAAGTGTAAGTCTCTAAATTAGAAGATACAACAAAAGCCATTTTCCAAATATCTGCTTCTGTATGCAAGACTCATGCATACGAGTACAGGAACATATAGACAAGCGCGCTTATACCTGCCTCAGCAAGTGAAGCCATGCAACAATATTATGCTGCATATTTAGTGGTATTTGTGTATTGCGTATGTATTTATGGTGTTTGGAAATTTATTAAATGTGTTAAAAGTTTTATCGAGTATTTTGTTTTTGCCTTCTTTTAATATTGTGTGTTGTCTTATGAAAATTCGTACACAGCCATAAAAATGTTTAGAATAGTTAAAAAGTTATTTCTTAATTTATTTTTGTTATTTGCAGTTTTACCTGAGAAAAGAAGTGCAATCGTAAATATAAAGAATTTTCCTGGAGAAGAATAAATTCTTAAAACAACAAAATTTGATGATTCAAGCATAAAAATCTAAAAGAAGGTAAATCTTGGCTCAAGTCGACTACAAGAGATCTACCCATGTTATAATGAAAAAGATCGTGTGTTAAATATTATTCATTCTTGCCATAGATTTTAATGGGAGCAGTAAAACCCATTTCGCGGTTTCAGCCAGTAAAATCAGTAACATCAATCGAATATTGCGCAATATTTCGTAAATTGAACAATATTCAATACAGCATACAAAAGAAATTTATGGTCCAATGAAGAAAATATTATAATAACAGCAAAACTGCAACAAGAACACATTAAGAAATTTAAAAATACTAAATAAAACATAAAAGTTAAACAATAAAAAAAACACCAGCCTGAAGAGTCAACCATAATGTATGCGCCACAAATAAACCGAGAGTCAAATTGAAGGCTGCCTAGGGTATGGCACGAAAGAAATCACATATACCCTTGTGTTTGTTAGTTTGTATAACGGAAAGTATACATTTGTGTGCGTATGCGTTTATATTCTGTATATCTCTTCCATACACGTATAACTTATGGATAACGAAATATAAACAAATAACCGTAAGCAAATACCCAGAGTTTGATGCAGGGACATATACACACACATACACATGTAAACTTTATAAAAGGCAGAGGAAGAAGGAAAAACTTCATAAGAAGAAAATTAAGCATCGGAAGGATAATGAAACAGGAAAGCTGCATAAGTGAGGCTATAAAAATATCTATCGGGTATAGAGTATAAGTTCATTTATACATACGAGTATTTGCATATTCATCATTTTTTAGAGGATGTTGCCGCAGTACAAAAATACAATGCCACATGACCCGACCAATAACTTCACTATTAAATCCGTTCACTGTTGTGAGAATGAAAAACAGTATTTAATCTTTTTATATGTAAATAAATGAGTTCATGGAATCAACATTAAATATTTCAGACTTCTGATTCGTATAAACAAAAATTCCCAGGGGAGTAAACTGTCCGGTAGGTGTGGAAACCACACCTACCAGTCGGCTGTATATTGGGAATATTACGGACTCTTCATTAATAATGTCTTGGTTTTGTTTAGTCTATGCTGGTTACAGTGTTCTTTCATTATTAACATCGCAATATCACAATTTGAGTGTTCGTTAGTCCCAAAGTATTGTCTAAGAAATCACATTTCATAACCAGGACTTTTTCTTGAAAGCCAAAAGTTCACGCTTTCATGTACTTGATATTGAATGATGATAATGCGTTTACAAAAATTTACTGTTTGGTAACTGAATTGGAGCGCTTTATTTTGTAAAGCAAAACGTTTGTAAAGGTTAGAAGTTTGTGTGAGAAAATATCAAGTAACAAACGGAAGAAAAATATTCTGATTAGATATATTTCGTTTTACAAAATGAGGTCCTGAATTCATTGATCGTTTTTCTCGTTTCTATGAAAAAGTTGGCTTTATCGTTCTTTCTGGCCGGACCTATAGTCCGTACACACCTTAAGATTTAGCCGTTGGGGGGTTAAAATGTAAAAAAAAAACTTTCTCGAACTCCATTCACTGCAACCTTCTGTTCTCCTGAAAAAGTAAAAAAAATGTAAATTTTTCCTAACAACTCATATGCTTTTTTGAAATAATTGCATTGATATGACAGGGATAACGGGGTCCATAACGAAGAATAACATTTTCGATACACTCTTTTTCTAATGGTTAAATATGGTCTGTTGTTTTTCATAAAAAAATTATATCTTATAAGAAAGCCATAGTTTTTATCCTTAACGTACAAGAAACTTTATGGACACACGTCGAGAACGGAGATATTCGGCATTTTCATAGGCACCTGTAGCAACTATATTTCATAGTAATAATTTGTTACATTTTACAAGAGTCCATACTGCATGGAACACTAGTCCTGAAACGATCAATGAAAAACCAAAATCTGAAAAATAAAACATTGAGCTTTTAACTTAAAATTGGCAATAATATGCAAGATAAAGTAATTGATAATTAACCCTCACTTTTAACACCATAAAGTAGGAAATGGCTAAGAATTACAAATGTATGCTGCCCATAACTATAAACTACATCGATAAATATCTTGAAAAATAGCTGAACAATTTACAATATTTTTATCCGATATTGTATGTAGAAATTAATGAATAACTCCAACGATTCTCACTATATATGAACTCCAAGCCTAACAGGCTGGTTAAGTAGGATAATTAAAGTTTTTTTAACACTGTACGTGTTAAAACGGTTATTAATATAGATCATATATTTTCAATAGTATAAGGGCTGCTAGACGGGCTATAGCTTAACCGCCTTGTAACCCAGTTTATAATCTATCAAATGGTGGAAGAATCATTCTAAGACCTTAAGCCGCTCCTGAGCTATAGCGTTTTGAAAAATAAGCTTTAGCCAAATCCACCTGCTACCAGCTTCTGCTGAAATGATGTTTTACAGAAATAACGGATATGCATTTTAAAATTTCAATTTTTTTACTACTCATTTAAAAAAAAATCGAACCTTTCTGGAAATAAGACAGGTAGAAACTCAGTAAACTTAACCCTTGTCCCGTTAGGTATTAACCTTTATAATATTTACCGAATCAATGGACGTAGACTTCGAACTAGATATTAATAATTTTCCTTATCCTTTCCCATACAAAATGTCATTCTTACTTTCTTATCTTAGAAATTTTGCTGCTATAAGTCTTGGAATAAGTGGCAATAATCTTTACGTAAATGAATTTAAAAGAAATGTTTTTTTTTCCAAAATCTTTAACAGAAACCTTAGTTATTGTCACAAATGTTTCGCCGTCATAGAAAATCATTTCCCACATGTTCAAAAAGAAGAATTTATAATAAATAGTTCTATAGTCCACCAAAACTTAACTTGCATTTATATAATATTTTTAACTCTTAAAAATATTTGCTGGAATATATATAATGTTTCAAATAGGACGACTAATATGTATGTTTACACCGATGATAAAGTTCATACACAATCGAGAAGACTTTCATATACAAAAGACCGTCTGTTGCAACATTCCTTCGCGCTTCATTATCCACTAATGAACAAAAAGCTTAAGGGATCATATGCAAAATACAAAGTGGCATTTTGATAAAACAAAAAATAAACTTAATGTGTGTTGCTGCTTGGACCCAAAAAAGAACCATCATCATCACTATTATCATAATAATCAGCAATTGAAAGCAATTCAACAAGAATTTTCAAGGTTTGTTCGTTTAGGTGTCTCCTTGCTCTAAAACAAAAAGGGCTTTCCATCAACTTCAGTGCTTTTATTTACTTTTGTGTTCTTCAAATTTTCCTCACCATAGCCTTAATTAGGAACGTGAAGGATACAGACAGCTGAGCTTAAGTTTAGACAATTTAAACTCAAATACTTTGATTTTTTTAAAAAATCTATAATTTCTTAAATTTTTTCAATAGCATAATTGCTAAACTTTATAGCTTATCATGAATAGTACTTTAGCAAATATATAAACTCTTGTGTATCTTGGCATAAAGTTTTGATACATAAGAATCAGGAAATCATATTTACAATATCAAGGCTGGAATACCAATAATAATTATACAACTTTTATGAAAAAAGTTTTTCTTCTAGTTCTACATTTTTTGTATGTTTAAGAGGATCATAAGCTTCAAACGTATCGTTAATATATAAATTAAATAAAAACTTTTGACTTAAATGTTCTCATATTTATTCCGTATTTGTAAGCGTGTGTTTGTTTGATCATAGACAAAGCAAAAGACAAGTTAAATAAAAGAATTTTATGAGAAGTGCATTACGTGAAATTTACAAATACTTAAGTGTTCTTCTCTTTTTAGACATTCCTTTAATATATTTTTTTCTTTTGCTGATGTTTTTGATTTAGTTTTATGTTTTTCTGCTAACGCCATTAAGCGGAGACTACCTGCAGTTTTAAAACTGGCTGTTAGTTTCATGTGTGACTGTTGAAATACTGGCAAATACTTAACAAAAACTTTTCATTCCTTTTGTCCTTTTTTAATTCAACATCCATATAAATACATCTGTGTTGTGTTGTATTCTTTTAGTTTTGTGTCTTTCTCTCCTTTTTTTATATAATTTCATTTTGACTGCAAAATATTTTCGAGGATGGAATTTTGTTATTTTAACCATATGGTGTTTATAAATAACGAATGCCTAAAACACAAGCATATGAAATTCATTTGAAAAACTTAAATCGAAACCTTGAAATTAAATTAGGAAGATGCTGTTGGAATGTCCGTAATGGCCAAACAGATGCACGCTAGATGCTCATATGCGTGCAGCTGAAAAATCTTTGCAAGATTGTTTGAATTAAAGTTTAAATGAGACAAGATCCACACAAAAAACAATAAAGTTCAGCGCTTATCCACTTAATCTCAATAGTAAACAAGGAAAAGAATTTTTTTTCCTTTATTTTATTATTTTGTTGGAGCGTTAGAAATCAGCGTTCTGAAATGCACATAAAAAATCACTAAATTTTTAATAATTGCATCACAATAGTTCAATATTTTGTAAAATATCATATTTATATATGTGATAAAATAAGCTGTCACTAAAATGATTAGCAGCTACACTCGAATATCGTTGCTAGTAATTTTCACATATCATTGGTCAAATACTATAATATATTTGTTAAAATATAAATATTCTAAAAAAAAATTATTAAATATCATTTGCTTTTGCTGTACGATTGAAATAATATGCCTCCACTGAAAATCAAAATTTTTACTTAAGCCCAAAATGCTACTGCGGCGTATAATTGATATTAGAAATATTGAAACGAAATATTAATCATACGCAACCCTCTAAGTCTCTCTAATTATGTATCTACTCGGTCGTATGTACAAAATTAAAATTTTAATTTTTCGTAACAATTTTAAGGCCCCCTGAAACAGTTCTGCATGAATTAAAGCCTTAAAGCTCACGACGTTCATGACAGTCGCTCGATTTTAAAAGTTAAGAAATGGAAATTGGTTTCTTAAAGTTTCATAATTTTATATAAGAATAACAGAGGAAAATGTATTCAATGCTGCCCAATACACAACAGATAAAAAAATATCCAAATTGTCATTTTAATTAAAAATGTATTACTTCTTGCCATTTGATATATGAACAAATCCTGTGCCTTCCTATTGTTTTCAATGATAGCGGAGGTCTAACGATGATAAGTGACCTGAGGAAATTTACACATAAATAACAAAACTTATAAAAATTTTATAACAATTTTCAAATGAAATGATGATGCATCAGGGTTAGATTTGATGTTGTAATAAGAAGTATTGGTATCCAGTTCAATTATTAAAATAAAGTTTTATGCCTTATCGACATTTACAGGATTAATATGAAATGGATTGGATAGAGCAGGCTTTGTCCCTTCCACAAGAAATTTATGCACCAGGCTTTTTCCTTTTAATGAATTTCTTAAAAAAAATATTTTTCCTATTCCTTAAGGGCTTTCAGCGCCCTTTTCTGTTTATCTGTTTTTATACGTTTCGATTAAATGAATGCACTAGGATGCGCTACACAAAATTTGAAGTAAATCGTTAAATCGTAGTGTTTGTGTGTAAAATAAAGTGTGGCAGAGATCTTTCCTGTCTTTAGTAATAAAAGAAAACAAAAATGGGATGTCCTTAAGCACTATTTCGTATTTTTGATGAAATCTACATCTTTTACGACATCAGCTCAGAGGTCATCTGATGTCCTGAAGTTTTTTAAAGTTAACGGATACACTCTGTACTTGTATTTTACCAAAAACACCTGCCACGGAACTGAAGCTCCATTTATTGAGTGAAGGATAAAGAATATCTTTAAGCAGCAAACATTTGCATTTAAAATTTCCATTAAGACTTACTGCTTTCATTCATTTACAGCACTTATATACCTTTAGGCAGACGTTTTTTGCCAACTGACAACTACAACTTACTCCATGGGAAAACCGACTAATAAGCCTAAAGGGTCGTGTTTTTTTTCATAGAATTTTTGTAATTGGTTTATATGTAGTTTCAAGTAGATAGTCAAACTTGTGACCAAGTGATTGTTAAAAGGAATCTGCGCTGTTATTGATTTCCGAGTGGTAAAGGATGGGCTTGGTGAACTAATCCTTATCTTCAGACCAGTTATCTAGCCATATTTTCACACGATTGTCTGCTTTTTTTAAAAACTCTTTTTTAAACAATTCCAAAGATCTATATTTGTCTAACTCTGAAAGTTTTGAGCTCGTTGAGTCATTTATACACTTATGTTTTTGTTTCTTCTAATGACAATTGTATTGCAATATAAATTGCACAAGTGCACAGTGTTTGTTTAGTATTTGGTGTTTTTTTTTTTTTTTCTTTTCTTTATTTGTGAGCACGACTTGGAAAAGGAAGCTTCTAGTTGCTTTTATTTTTGAGTTTAAATCTACAGTTGTGATAACCAAGGTAGCAGTAAACTTTGCTAATAGCATAAATAAAATAAATTTCATTAAAAGTTTCGTTTGAAATTATTAAAGAAATGGTCATTTTTTGTAAAGTAATATTAATAAACGTGTCATTTGTTTTTTGATTTTCTGGCATTTTTATTCTTACCACTTTTATTTCTTTTTCATACACACAGAAATAATTTTGCTTTATTACGTTTATTTTATTATTGAGTGTGTGTGTGTGTTTGTATATTTGTCTGTAGCTGTGTGTGTGTTTTATTTCTATTTTTTATTTGAATTGTTTTATTTGTGAGAAATTTTCATTTTAAAAGCCTTGCAGTTATGCCTTTGAGTTTGTCGGTTTCTTGTTTTCTATAGTTTTCCTCTTTTTTATGTGGCTCCTTGCGAAAGAATTTCGTTCAGTCTACCTACAGCAAAAGCAGCAACAGCAGTTGTTGTGAATGGTTTTTATCCTTTTCGTGATATTTGCTTAAATTAAATGACATTTGTTATGAAATTAGATTTCAAGTTTTTATTTTTATTTCACTTTTTGTCCTTTATTTCTCTGCTATAAAGCAAAGTTTTTATTGCCGTTAATGTATTTTTTATGTGCCGAACAGGAAACAGAAGGAATGCTAGTGTGTGTTTTGCAGTTTCGAAGATGCTAAACTATTTAGAAATAATTTTTTAATATGTGAGCTCTCGTAAAAACATCTCCTTACTTTTTAGAGCAAAAAGCCAGATGTTATTTAAATATTTGAGGACATAAAAACTAGAAAACAGAAAATTGAATAGAACACACAAAGTTCAAATTCGTGGCTGCGTGATTAAATATTGTTAATTAATTAAAAGGCATGTTCGTTTCTTTATTAAGAAAATGTTATCAATCTTTTATGAATAAACCGCAGAATACAAATTACGAAAATGGTTTTGTTATGGCCACAGAACATGCTAAAAAAAGGATTATATTTTAAGAGATTTCGGGTTCGATTAAAATAACATAAAATTTAGAGAAATGTATGACATCTACTGTCTCAATAGACATGAGCTTTAAAATAGCATTAAAAACATTCTCAAGGCGTCAAATCGCACGATCGAAGTGGCCAACTGGCAGACCCCGAACGTAATATAAACTGTTTACCGAACTCATGTCTCAACTGGGCCATTGCTTCACGTTCTGTGTGTCATGTGTCACCGTCTTGTTAAAACCACTTGTCAGCCAAGTTCAGCTCTTCTATTTTGGCCAAAAATAAATTATAATCATCGCACAATAGCACTCGCTATTCCCAGTAACGTTCCCTTCTTCATCGTCTTTGAAAAAGTACGATCCAATAATGTCACCGGGCCATAATCCATACCAAACAGTGCATTTTTTGGATGTATTTGCAGTTCTTGCAAGGTTTCTGGCTGATCTTTCCAAGAAATTTTACACTTATGTTTGTTGACGTCCTTTTTGAGCCAGAAATGAGCTTCGTCGCTCAAGACAATTTTCCAATTGAAACACATTTCTCACACAGCACGAATTATGATTTAAGGTTAAATTATAGACCAAACTGAACATGTTTAACAGTAATATGTTACACGAAAACAGCTGAGCTGCCACAAATAGAGTTGCCAAAAATAAAGTTGCGAAAAAATCAACTTTATGTTTATATATACTAGAAAATTTAAGTAAAAAATTAAATACAGGGTACAAAAGCTATAATGTTTGTATATGTCGGATGTGCTTGATGATTCTAGATCTCTACACCTTCCAATGTTTTTAGTTTTTAGTATCAAAAACGGATTTTGTATAACGAGGGACAAGAGTAAATAAACATTAAAACACACAGTTTATGAACTTAACATTACTGCAATAAATCATATAATTTTACCGAAAAACGTCAATTGCAAATTCAATCGTGTATTCTATAAAAATTATTTTGCCGAAAAATAACTATATAATAAATAACGTATACTATTTGCGAAATTCGGAATCTTTGTGAAATCACTGATAATCGCTTTTTTCTCTAAATCTTTCTAGATGCCAAATAGACTAGAAGGAAGATCCGTAAACGATTTTATGCGGGTTTGAAATTAAATTTTATTAAGCGGCCTAATCCTGTATAGAGTTTAATCTTACACTGCGTTTCTCTAACATGCAGTCAGCACATTTTTTCATAGTAAAAACACAACAACTAAAACTATTTAAAAAAGTAAACATATATATATATATATATATATATATATATATATATATATATATATATATATATATATATATATATATATATATATATATATATATATATATATATATATATATATATATATATATATATATATATATATATATATATATATATATTCACATTAAATTAAAGCAAACCGAACACTATATGGTATTATCAAAAAAAAAATTATAGTAATAACTTCATTTAAGAGACTAAAGTACATATTTCGCATTTAAAGTATCATAGTGAAATTTAAAAACATGAAAAATTTCAAGTTACATAATATTTATCTCCTTCATAAAAAGTAGAAAAAATACCAAAATGATATTTAGAGCCAAGTGTCGATCGATATGGAAGCTAAGACAACAAAAACTTAACTTGAATTTTGCCCTAACTTTTTAGAAATATGACTAAATTGCATTAAAAAAGCGATATAGTAATTTATATTTATTTCTATACAGGCTCTTGGTCTTACATTCATTGAAGTAAAACTTCTTTGTTTTATTGAATTTTATTCTTAATTTTTTAATTCAATATTTCGATCACCATTGGTTTTCTTCATCAGGAATTTGAGTAAAGCTCCCTGTGTTTTAAAAGAAAAAGACGGATTTACTCAAATTCCTCAATGTTGATCGAAATGTTGAATTAAAAAAATTAAGAATAAAATTTAATAAAACAAATAAGTTTTACTTAAATGAATGTATGACCTAAAGCCAGAATAATAATAAACATAAATTACGTTTCTTAAGGTCGAAGAAATTCATAAATACATACGAAGCAATATAGTGTTACAAAAAATATATAAAATAACAACATGGCCAGTATTCTATTTACAGAAGAGCTATTGTTAGTGTAAGGTCACAGTTCGACCAAAAGTTAAACAGATTATACAATAACACCCATAGACTATAATCATAGAAACGAAACGTTCAAGGCCCCTCAAACTCTCAGTAATTACTTCAGAGCATTATTCTAATGGTCACCATGTCTGGCAATAAGGATGAGTGTCGGTATAAATAATCTAAAATGACTTCTTAGTTATTATTTCAAAAATATTTATTTATTCATCAATACTAAAAAAAATTAACATCATATAAATTATCTAACCTTTGGAGAACAATTGTTAGGAAATTTTTGTTACAGTCCTGAATTGATTCAGAGATATAGTCATAATCCTCAATCACTACGAATCTCTCCACATTCACGGTTCTTTTCACTTTTAGAAAGAGAAAAGTTTACAGGCTGAGGTATAGCTGAACTATTAATTTTGGCTACAATATCACTGACATGCTAAGATGGGAAATTTTAAATTTGAAGAAAAAGTAGAAATTTGCGACACCTACAAACTCCATTATATCTTTATTCCCGCAAAAGACAAAAAATGTTGTGGTATTGAAACTGATACCAATAGAAAGAATTCTGCGGTTTTAAACAAATCATCGAAATTTTTGTAAATGCTACGTGCACCTCCTTGACTTTCTCAGTTTCTTAGCCAATTCTAGAATAATTCATTAAGGTTGTCTTTTTGAATCTTTAAACTTGCAAAAGTAAAGTCAATTCAGTTTATTTTAAATTGATGCTTTTGGCAGAAAAATTTTGTTGCATTTGACTCACTTTTAAAGTTTTAAATGCGACTTAAATAATGAGCTGATGTGTATGAATATCACTACAATGTCTTTTTTTTTCTCTAGTATAAAATTTTTACTTCGATTCTTTAATTGAACACTATTATATTAATTTCAAACAAAAATTTTTCGTTAAAACTTTCCCTAAATGAAAGTAAGAAATACATGTGGTGATACTGCATTATATTTCTCTCTGTGTATACAAGATCTAATTGCTGTAATGCTTGTTGGTCCTTAAATCTGTTCTAAATGCTTTATGAAATTTATTCTTAATATTTATGCCTTCTGGCCTAAACATTATTCGTGTACAAATTATTTCCACATAAACCCTCAGCATACGACGCAACCGCATTTTTAATCAATTTTCTAATTATCCCAAATTTTATGTACTAAAGAGATTCTTTTTTGTTGCAAATAGATTCCATGCTTGCGGGGCACAACAGCATAATTGAGTTTCATCCCACGTTTGTTACACGCTAAAACAACAAATCTTTGCAAGTTCTTGCAAAAACTTCAAATTACACACAAAAAGTATGAAGTGCATTGTGGCAAGTGATTAACAAATTCCACTTCTACAAGGTGAAAAAAAATTGCGGCCACATCATAAATAATCGTGCCACGGAACTTATAATTTTCAGATAAAACTGCCATAAAAAGCAGAGGGAGAATATAAATGAATTTATAGTACAAGTTGAGAATAGTTGTTGCACAAAAGGCACACACCTTTAGAAGATAATTTTAACACATGGTAGTGTCACTGCCAGATATAATATTTTGCCTTTTAAAAACGCATGCAAGCAAAGAAATGTACAGATGCTTTCATGTATTTAAACATTCATTCGTTGCTGTGGCATCACACCGAGCTATTGTTTTTAAATGCAATTTAAACTGCATTTGTCGCATTAAAAGTATAAAACACTAACACTCTCAAACACATTAAAACGAACAAAAACACATTTAAAT
Organism: Germaria angustata; assembly: GCA_963681545.1. Taxonomy (NCBI): domain Eukaryota; kingdom Metazoa; phylum Arthropoda; class Insecta; order Diptera; family Tachinidae; genus Germaria; species Germaria angustata. Next base: position 51,980,304 of record OY812998.1, on the reverse strand, counting down.
AGATGAATAATATTTGGCAGTATATTTACGTGTTGGCATCACCTGAAAATTCATTAATATGACCTCCGCTAAGTTTTGTATGAAATGAAATTAAAAGGCAAAGAAACCCACTGTAGGAGTGGGAGTGATAAACTTTTTTTTTTCATATATAATTGTGTATAGGACATTTAACAACCACCTACAAACACTTCATCAACAGCATATATATATGTATGAAAAATGAACGTGTGGAAAAGCTGCTACATACATACACAAACACACACACACACACTCACATATATACACATATGATGTGGAAAAAATATTAAACAAATAAAAACGCAATTTAAGCGAATAAATGAATTCTAATCCGCACAAAAGATGACATGGATGCACCCATGGCGAATACATAAAAACTTGAATAGCTTCTCATATGTTCGTAATAAGAATGTGTGTGTGTAAGGCTTTGAAATGCATTGGACGGGAAGAGTAGTTGACGAAAATATAAAATAAAAATTTTTTTTGTCCACAATCATATGTATGGGTCTTAATTTACACGTTGCACATTTAGGGTAAGGCAAACGGTCTTAGATCGTTTAAAAACTTAACAATTAAATAAAAACTTTTTTTATTTATCCCTGCAGCACAGGAAAGATATAAGTAGATGCTAATTATTAAAGTCACTGAATTACGGAAAACAGCTTTTACATGTTAAACTAAATTTACATACATTTCTGTTATCTAAAAACCAAAAATAAACAACAAAATAAACTTCTACGGAAGTGATTAAGTCAGAAATTAGTAAATATTGTATATTATCTCTATAATTTTCAGCTTTTTGAACTACTAAAAACAAATTGCTCCTTATTATTCGGCTTCTAATATATATAACATCGCATTTACGCAGCCACAGAATCATTCATAAAATATCAAAAAAAAAGTCCTATAGCTACAATTATACTATTGACATTTTTAATGGCAGAATATAAACCTCTTATTAAAACACAGTTATCAAAGCCTTACTTTTAATTGTTTAAACTTTTCAAGAAGCTTCTTTTTTATGTAAAAAAAATTTTCACAAAAATATCCTCGTAATATTTTTCGCAAAAGTGAAATTACGAGTGCTCAAAAGCACTTCAAATGTTGAGAGTAGCACATGCTAATTGTATTCTGAGCCCGAAAAATGTTTACAAGTGGTACAAGTTTTTCCAAGAAGGTCGAGAAGATTTGAATGACGATGATCGTCCTGGAAGCTCCATCACATCAAAAACTTATGAAAATGTTGAGAAAGTGAGGAAATATTGAAATATGTAGAATTATCGAATCACTATTAGAGAAGTTGCTGAGGATGTCAGCATATTGGTTGGTTCATGCCATACGGAATTGTGGAAAAACAAATCCTGGTTTTTGCACCTGACCACTCGTCATTGCTCGCTCGTTATTTTTTGACCGAGAAGAATACCGTAATTATGCCTTAGCCACGGTATTCAGCCAGATTTGGTCCTCTGTGACATATTCCTGTTCCAAAAATTTAAGAAACCCATGAAAGGACGACGTTTTGCGACGATTGAGGAGATAAAAACGGAATCGCTAAAAGAGTTCATGGCCATACCAAAAAGGAAAAAGCAGAACTGTTTGGAAGATTGGAAAAAACGCTGGCACAAGTGCATTATATCTAAGGGAGAATACTTTAAGGGGGACAAAATAGAAATTGATGAATAAATAAATATTTTTTTGGGAAAAATGATAATTCTACTTTTCTACTGGAGAGACCACGTACATGCCACGATATAAATTTTATATAATCTGTATGCCATAATACAAAAAGTCTGTAAAACCTTTTATATATCATTTCTTGTTAATTCAAGTATAATTTAGTAATTAGTTGTACGAATTTTCAAGTTTAAGTAGAAACTCAACAGCTGCCCCCCTTTTTATTTCCTTTTTTGAGGGACTTTAATGAGTTTTTTTATTTACCTAAAATATACTAAAATTAATTGTTTGATTTTGTAGTCCATGTAGTTCATGTAATTAATTTTTTTAAGACTATTTAACTTAAAATTTTAAAAATATCTTTTTCCATAATTTTTTTTAGAAAACATTATCTCTTATTTTATTTTCGACAGGAAATCAAATTCACCCAGAATTGTGATTGCCGTTATAAATGTCGATTATTTCTAGTGGATGCTTTTTAGCCTTGATATAATATCATGAGCGGCAACTGGACCGTATAATTGATATTGATAATAATTAAACCTAATATTGCTCATACGCAAAGCCCTTCTCCTAGAAAATTTATTTGGGTATAAGTTTTAACAGAACTCGCATTATTTTTCATAATACTCTTAAAGCTTCCAAAAAGCAACATTGTTTTAAATTAATTGAAAAACAATTCACAAATCAAGGCATTCATTCCACTTACAACGATTGGAATAAGGAAATGTTCTTTTAAGATTCACAACTTTGGAAAATAGAAGCTTAATTCCGTAGATTCTTGCACAAGGCCAATGATTTCTAGCATTTGAATATACAAAATTTTTCATTGAGCTTATTTACACAAATACTCAAGAGTTGATGGAATGTCATTTTAAAATTTATATTATCCAAAGATGGCAGCTTTTGAAAACCTCATTTATTTATTTAAGTGGTTCTTAATATATTTACATTCGTCAACTATTATTAATTTCTTCTTTAAAACCCATTACAGTTTCTTTTTTCAAATTACAGTTTTATATCAAATAAAAAAGGTTGACAATTTTAGCTTATCACTCTGTTTTCTGTGAGATTCATATAATATTTAAAAGCAATTAGTGAAAATTATTTAAAAAAATTACAGTTCGAGCACTGATAAATAAAAACAATTTGATTTTAAAAAGTGTTTATAATTATAATTTTTTGTGTTTTCAGACTTTTTAAAATCTAAGTTGAATATCATATATCTGTAGCAATGAGACATAAGATGACTAAATAGCACTATTGTGATGTTCCACTTCAAAATTTAAAATTTCACTCATTTCGTCCAATTTTTCAGAAAATTACAGAATAATAAATTACTGCGTGTGGAAGCTGATTAAGTATATAATAATTTATTTCTAATATAAGAGGCTAAAGAACATATATAATAACCAGTGTTAGAGAACAAATTCGTTTTTAAAATTCAACATCAACAGTTAAAAATGCTCTCTTTGAAAGCTCCAAATTCAGACTTAACCACTTTTTCTTTATTGGCAAAGATTTAGTCGCAATTTTAAGTGAAACACAATCCAACTTGTTAAAACGATTCAACTGTTGTACGCACTTATATTTTATGCACACTGGTACTTGCCCTTATATTATACGATACACTTAACGTTATATGCAACCACCATGTATTAAATTACATGTATAAGAGATAAGATTTTAAAATCTATTTTCGCTTATAAAGAGAATAATCTTTTAGCTCACGTAACTAAAGAAGACGTAGTGTAAAACAAACTCTCCAATTTATAGGATGAACACGACGCACTAAAACACAACACATATGCTGTTAACGACAATAGTTTTCAGGGTAATTTGTAATTTTTTTTTTTAAGATTTTACACAAAGCAAGATCACACATACATCGAACTAGCAATAACACATGCAAATAGAACTTCAACTCTTTTCCAGCTGAATGAATACTACCAGCTTGTATAAAGTATAATTAAATATGTACCAATAATTTTGGGCATCGAAAATCAGCTTTATTGAACTTATGCTTCATCTGCCCCCAACAACGTAAATGAAAATACAAATTAAAACTACAACAACATACTTTCCTCCAATTACGAGTACGAGTATTTTATGCGTGAACTTTTTATCACACTACAGTGTGATAGATTTTATAATTTTATTTAGCAAATTCGAAAGTTATAGCCCAATAAAAATGGCATATTTTAAAAACATATCTATCAGTTTTGGCTCTCAAACTGAACATCTTGCAATATTGAATTTAAATTGTACACAAAATTTATTTGAAAATCATTGCTTATCAGTAGTAAACACCCTACATATTATTCTAATTGTCATCGTCGCTGTGACACTAAGTCGCCATCAATATATTGGCAATTTTCAGATCGTACTCGACATTAATTATATATTTTCATAAGCCTTTACTATTACTAAAGCTTATGAAATGGCAAGTCGCCATTAACAAATTAAGAAGTATAATTATGTAAGCTTTTCGAAAATTTTACTTAAAGCACTGCGTGTGATATCATTTTTACCAACTTAAAAAAGGAGAAATTTTATTTAATGTTTTTACATGGGATCAGATTTAAAAAATAAGTTTAATTTGAAAGGGTTTGCTTGCAGTTCGGTTCCACGGCTTCTTTTTTCAAAGATCGACGGCAATTTTGCCAACTTCCACTTATGGATAGATTTGCAAAATTATTTTTTGGTTCGAAAGGGTTTTCACGTAGTTTGCTGTCATATTTATTATTTTTTTTACTCGCACGAGTCATAACTGCCCCATTTATAGGCCGATTTTGGAAAAAAAAATTATTTGAAAGTGTAACATGCAGTTTGGTTTCATAGAAATTCAATTGGAAATCCAACCGAAATAGAAGCCACCCGAAATAATGATTATAATAGAACTCCGACATTTAAAGGACAAAGTATTCCAATCTTTCCTGGAAGTAAAATATAAACCAAAAATAGATTATATCGGCTTTTAAACTCACCCATAGTTTTTTCGGCTTTGTAATCTGTTCAGTTGGATCTTCGTTCTGAAGTCTGTTTTTTTCCACAATTATAAAGCCTTGATCCCATCACTTTTTAGACGAAAAACTTTTAAAACTCGCTCGTATGAAATTACTGAATATAGAGTCACAAATATTGAACGCGTTCTATTTACGCTCATACTCGTACACATGTTTAATTTTCAATATTTGTATCCTTATGGCTTTTTCTACTACTAAAATTTTGTCCATTCCCATTAAATACAATCTACTTCAGTGTGTTCGCTTTATATATCGTAAATATGTGTTTAAGTGTGTGAGATAATATATGTACATAAAATGTGTGCATGTGTATGTGTGTTTCTATGCGTGCTCGATTATACTTTTTCTCATTTTACACTTTATTGAGTGCGTATTTTATGGACTTTAGAAAAGACTTTTGTTCTGAATATTGTGGTTTTTCGCTAAATTAATGGATGTTCCCATTTTTTTATATTGTGCGGTTTGCTTCGCGTGTGCACTCAATGTACTTAAAACATCGTACACTTATTATTTGCGATACAGCAACAAAAAGAATAACTAAAGCTGTGTTCAATATAAATATGTCAAAGCACTTAAAAATTAGCCAATTATATTACTAAGCTGAACAGAGATGAATGCATCTGAATGAATTGAAATGGCTGATGGAATTGGTATTAAGAAGCTCAATAAAAATTAGAATTGATGCACAAGGGCTCGAAGCATTTTAGGGACATGAGGTGAGACATAAGTCAGTCCAGCCGTTTCCAATAAAAAGAAGCAAAACTTTAACAAATTTCTTTATGAAAGATAACATGCGTGTCAAAGTTTAATAATTGTGTAGCCCACTTTCCAGTCAATTATATACTAAAAGAAGTATTCATATACCTGCACTCATTCGTGAATTATAATATCCTGGAAAACACCTGTTTCCAGAAATTCATCGGGTCTCAGCTGCTCTTGCCCTGATGGTTTACAAAAACCAAATTTTGTATGCATGAAAGGACGCACAACAAAATAAATTCCAGTGGAATAATTCCTAATACACTAGGACCTACAAAAAAAACCAAGTCCCAACAAATTATAATGAAGTAAGTATTCAAATGAGGTTAAATCAAAATTTGGGGACTTTCTTTCATAACAAAATAACTTCCATGCTAAAAAAAAATTATAACTCCTAACGAATAAAGACCCAAAAAGATCCCAAATGTAGAAATGCTTTAGGAATTTATGCCAGGTTTTTAAATAGCTGGTAAGCGAAAGGCCTTGAGCTTTACCATCAGCTATATGCAGGATCTCTTTCTTCTGTGGTGTACCCCATCCCGACTTTACTTTTAATAGCTTTCTGCGTTTCTGTGTTGCCAGATTTTCGCGCTTTTTCACCTTTTGTATATACGAAATTTCGATTCGCTTTCTGAAGTAGTTATGCACTGCCGGCCTTCGATTGCATGAAAAACTTTTTCCTCTATGGTATGTCCAACCCTTCTTTGCTTTCTAAGAAATTGCATTTAAGCTCGGATCCACATGCTATTATTCATCAGTGTTATATTTAACACCGGCTTTGATCAATGAAACAATGCGGGGCCTAGACTATAGACAATCGAGCAGAAAGTCCTTGCTCCTGGAAAAAATCCAGCATTGCTAAAATGCTTTAGAAAGCGAAATCGATTTCGGTCATACCATAGTTTTTGCAGCTGATAAGAGCCCGGAAATGCACAAGCACAAGCGAAGCAAGGCCTACATAAATTTTTTGTGTATAAAAAAGTAATAACTTAAAGTCCCAAATAAAATTGAATAAGTACCAAAATTTTCCCGATGAAATAACATCGAATAAATTTTATTTTTGACTTGGTTTTATATTGAGTATTTTTTTATGGATGTAAAATATATCCAAAAGCAAAATAAAATTATTCACAAGAAAATGAAATAAATTTAAAAAGAGTTGGGTGTTATTTCATAAACCAAAAACTTTCAAAATGTGTGCAAATTTTGGGAGTTATTTCACTTTTAGCCTTGGGCGTTATTTCCCTATGTGCTCTTTCATCCTTAATATTTCATACTTTTTACCATCATTCCAGATTTGAAACGATGTTATGTGTGTTTAGATTTTTAGAAAAAAAATAAAATAATATTGATTTAAAAAAGTGTAAAAGTGCAACATTTGTCTTCTCTCCAATAGAAAAGCATATATGTGTAAGAATATGAACATTTATTAATATTTCAAAACAGACGGAAAGGATTGAATTTAATACTTTTATAAAAATAAATGCAAAAATTCGCATGAGAGCATGAGTGTTTGCACTTTTTAAACTTGTGTATGTATTAAACAATACAACTCATTTGAATGAATGACAAGTACAGCACAAGCCCAGTTGTGCTCTAGTATGCATATGTAAACATATATTTATATATATGTACATATGTATATAAAGGATAAACGTGTGAGGAATTTTTTCCTATTTGCATATCATTTTGCAAGTTAACGCTGAATGCGTTTACCGCAACCAACACATGTAAAGAAATGGACAATGCGGAAATCTCAAGTACAGTCATGAACAAAAAATGGATTCAAATTGGTTTAATTTGTTATTCATGAGCATTTAAACGAATGTGTGTCAAAGTTTTCTAAGCGTAAGTATCCAGGCACTCTATGGAGTTTTAAACAACTGTCCAAGTTAAAAATCATAAAAAATAAACGGTACGAAAAGTAAACAGAATTTGGATTAGTTTATAAATAATTATTGTAAAAATTTCAAGTCTAGTGTGGAATATAATCTTCTTAGCAAGAATATGTAGGCAAAGAACAACAAGAAAATATAGAAGAACTTTAAACCTTATGCAAAGTCTTTAAGTTCGTATGCTCTAAGAAAAAATCCATTGTCTTCCCAAGTGTAATGAAGTATTTAACTAATGAATCCAATAAAGGTTTGACAATAAGTAACATATTCACCTTTTCAGAAACATATTCTGATTAATAGTGAAACTGATGGCATTACTGTCTGTACTTAATAATAGTGCTCGTACTTTAGCTACTCTTTCAACAATCATATTTAGTGTGGCAATTAAATATGGATAATTTATCCAATTTTAGAAAAGGAAATCACATATTTTATCCAACGTCCTGAGGTATAAAGTAATTGCAAGGTTAAGCACAATACTTTAAATATTTGAAAAATGTTTAACAGACTCTCTCTGCAATAGTGTAACTGTTATCACCGTTTCATGTATGATTTCAGAACAAGTTGTTCAGCAATACCAAAAATTTTACTATTACCAACTATAATAAATCACACCTTTATAAGTGGTCAAATATTTTGCACTGGCTAAAATCATATTACATACACAGGACACATTGTGTTTTTTAATAGTGTTTCCCTAGGGAGTCTCTTAACTTCGTTATAATTCAATCTTAATCAAATCTTGTATTGAAATTCTGCAATGTTTTAATGTACAGGGATTATTTTTTAAACTGTAATTGTCTTCATATTTAACTTATTTGCAACGAGATTTTTATGCTTGGTGTAAATATAATCTAATGTAATTTATTTTTTTTTTTCTAAAGTTTGTAGTTCCTTGGCACATTTTTTGGACGGGTATCAATGGGACTTAGCTGAAGAGGTACTATGTCTTTTTATTCTACTTGATTCCATATTACAATTACACTAAATAAAGTTCGCGGTCTGCTAGCCTATATAACAGGGTGGTCTAAAGTCCTTAAACAACTAAAAAAATGTATATTAATGATATGCTGCTGTTGTGTGGGATCCTGACATCAATGTGTACACAGATCGAGTTAAAAATGTACAAAAATAAATAGTCTTCTTCTGCTTAAGAAGCTTTTTCAGGACTTATGCTACGAATCTTCCTCCGTATACAACAAGGTTGTCTTTAATAGGACTAGTTATTTTAAAAAGTCCTTCTTTGCAATACTAATATTGAAACTAGGAAAAAAATTCACTAAATTATTTCAATATTTTCATAAAAAATAAGGCATTTTTTATTAAAAAAAATGGACTGACTTCAACGAACCAAAAATTAAATATGAAACAAATTTTTTTCTTATTATTGCTCGAGTACCAGCAAAACCTTAGTAAAGGCATTAAATGTGTTTTTGTATTGATTAATTGAAAAAAATACCATTAGACATGTGGAATGTCAAATAATAATGTTGTATACAAATAACAAATGCTTGAAAGCGTTAATATTAAAGTTCCTTATAGTTCTAGCCACCACTTGATAGCCCCATAATTTGCCATTTTTGAAACAAATTAATTTTAATGAATTGTATAATTAAATTTATAATTTTTTTTCTTAACGTAGATGTTATTCAATGCAATATTGTCTTATTAATAAGTGCTTTGTATTCTTAAATCATAATTTTCGTTCTACGTGTATTTTTAAATGTTATTTTATGTGCACACATGGTAGTAGTCTTATAAAATATAGTGTAAGCAATAAACAGATTATAATTCCAAATTTTTTATTATCTTCTCAAAAGATTGAATATTAGATCAAAATTACTATTCGTATTAAAAATATAACCTCTAATAGTCACCCATAGGAAGTGTATGTAGGAAGTATGTTTAGCTAACTGAACTACACAGTGAACATGTTGAAGAAACGTCCCACAATTCAACTTTATATTCTTTAATACAGTATTACAGTAACTATACAGTAACCAGAGGTTTATCTAGAAGGACAATTTGTTTATGGCTTAACAAAATTTTTGATAATAAATATGTGCTTTCCGTTTGTAAAAAAAATTTCAAAATTCTTTTATCAAATACTGTAAAAACTGATTTACGAACACATACATATGCATATTCAGGATGTGTACAGCTTAAATCTATACATATGTGTATGTGTATTTAAATATATATCAGGCATATAAATAATACAAAATGCATACAAATGTACACAATATACACATGCATATGTTTAAATAAAGCAGTGTGAAACCAACCACACACACAAACACACAAGTGCAGAGAAAACCATACATATTTACATGTACGAGTGATTTCAATCTCACATATACGAGCATGCAGTCATAAACTCATTCTCTGCCAACTTGAACGATGTTAAAATAGACCCAACTGTGTAAATATGTGACTTTCAGCTAATGTGAATTTATTGTTAAAAGTGTTCTTCTCGCATTTTGCATAAAACAAAAAATTTTAAGCCCCTACATCAAACAAAAAAATCCGCTGTATAATTTTTTTTTTATTTTTTTTTTTTATAAAAAAACTACTACTAAATGTATTCCACAAAGCCTACATAGACACTGGTCAACGGATGCCTGACAGCCTGAGGCTAAATATAAAAAAAGGAGGAAAAAATACAACAAAACCAAAGAGGAATAAGAACTTTATACCGCGTTGTTGATTTCACTCATATGCATAATGAAACAGAATGCAAAAAATGTAAAAGAGTTGAGCTTTTTCTGTAGTCTTATTTAAAATTGTTAACACAGCCAACAATGCAGTTATTTTCTTTTCCCGAACAGAGCCACACTATAATTTGCCATTTACATAGAATTATTAAGCAAAAGTTTCACCTTTTTTGTGCTACATTTATCCGCTTCAAAGGGTAGATGCTGCTTTAAATGGAATATCGGCTTTTATATACGAGGTCTGTTACTATGTTTAATTACTGTAAGCAAATCACATTAGAGAAAATGGCAGTTAAACGAATTGATAATTCATTTATTAATTATAACACTTTGTGAAGGTTCTAAGAAGATGCATAACAAAGCTAATTCACAGCGAGTGGAAATGACAGTGGAGCGATAAGTTCTTTGTTTAAATTTTTTTTTTAATTTATATGAGCATAAAAAATGTTTTCATTTGCTTGGTTTCTTTGTTTTGATTACTTTTGCATATTTCCATCGCTTTCCACTTTTATTCTGCTATTTCTGGCATTGTCCAATGAGCAAGTTGCATTTGTTGTAATATCAGCTTAACTGATACGAGATGGTTTTAAAATACAAAAAAAAACATAAAATTAAAAGTAATACTAATAATCAAATTCATTTCCTCAATAAGCAACTCTTCTGAGCTTTCCGCGGAAAGTTTTATTTTGGCAACAGGGGGGTCTGCGCCTTCCACACCATTATGTTCTTCGCCAATATAAAATAAGAAAAGGTCTCAAAATACTATACTTTCACCAACTACTAATGCTTCTAATAGTGTAACAGGTATTCTATTAAAAAGTAATTTGTCCTCATGTTGAGCAAGAGATGATGCTTCTTTCTAGAACAGACATTGCTTCATCAGTTCTAAGGCTAAGTATAGAAGAGGATGTCTTCATAAGTAAATCAATATTTTTTAAATCAGCCATACGTTCTTTTTACTTATGTTTATAAGAATAAAGTTTTTGCAACCCTGTGATAGTTTCGATCACAGAAACTGAAATTAAACAGAATATTATTTTCCATATGTGTTTGTTGTCATATGATAACAATTATTCTCAATGTACAAGAAATTTGTTATTATTGCAATTTTTTATTTTATTTATTTTATTTTATTATTTTTTTTTATAAAATTTTTGTAAGGAATCTTTATCTTAGTTTTTGATGTTTTAATCAAACTTTGCTTGTAAACTCCAAGGGAAAATAATGTAAAATGACTCATTAATTACAAAACAAATAAATTTAATTTAATTAAATCTTTAGTCGAATTGATATCACCGTAATAATTTACCATTTAATAACTGCCGCTCAGAAAATTTTTACTCACTTGCCCCAATTTTTCAGGAAGTTACAGTGTAATTTATCGGTTTTCATGTGCAATTTTATTTGAAACAAGAACTTTTGAAACAACACATGATAGTTTGCGAAATATGAAATTATCTATTACTCATATATCAGGCTACCGAGTTTTTATAAAACTTTGATTTAAAAAGTGAAAGCATTTTTCTTAAATCAACTTCAAAGCTAAAAAAACATTGTTAATGTTAAACTACAAATCGACTGATTTTTCTTTACTACTTGTTCTAAATCAACTTATGATGATTAATCTACTCCTTTAAATATAGTCTATCTATATTATTGCTCTTATTTTTATAGCTAAAACTCGCATATACTCTTGGTCCTGAAGTAAATTCCAGTAGTATTTTGATTAATCTTGGTGAATCTATAGCCATCATGCTTAAAATATTGTTTGACACAACAATTATATGCGAGCATCTTCCAAAACATCTGAAATCGTAAATTTCTAAGGTGAAGCAAATCTAAATATTGTCTCTAAAAGTTTTTTTTTTTCAGAGCAGTTCTAACAAATATGATATCTTTTAACCAGCAAAGATTTCAAAAAGGATTCAAATCTTTTTCGATTCAGAACCATAATTATCGCTGGATTTTTCTTAAAGAAGCAAACAGATGTCATCAATGCTCTGATTTTAGCAAAGACTTTGTTAGAATAATTTTGTTTAACAAATAAATAAAAGAAAAACGATTATAATAATGATTACGAATATTAAAATAAGTGCAATAATACTTCTTTGTGTTCCCTATGCTGAGCATCTGAAATCCCATTGTAGCTTCGATCAGTGTCTAGAAAACAGTCAATATATCAGGACAAGGAACGATATTAAGGCAAGTACGGAACGGAACAATTTATAGCAACACAATAAGGAAAGTTGAGGTAATTTAAAATATATAGCCAAGAAAATCTACAATATGGCAAAAAAAAATTAACGCAGCTTTGATTTATCTTTAGAAACAAGCAACAACTTAAATAGAATAACACAAACTGAACAGATCCTCTAGACAAACAGAAAAATAAAAATCATTTAATACATGATACTAGAATTATATCAGACAATAGATTAAGACAAGTTTTCATGAAAAAGAAACTGAGGAAACCAACGGCTACACTGAAATTGAATTTTTGGCTTTAGTAACAAATTTGACCTTCGTAGACTAGTAGGTAGTGTACTAGACTTGTAGTGCGAAGGTCCCAGGTTCGAATCCTGCCGCAGAACTCTGGCAATTGTGTTTGATAAATAAAGGGAGCGCACAACAAGCCTTCACTGACTTAAGTGTATGTCGTATGACATGGGCTATCACACCCCTCCAATCAACCTAACCTAACCTAACAAATGTATACTCGTATTGAGACACATTAGAAAACGGTTGAACGGTTAAAGGAACTTGGAAATATACAAACAGAACAATAATAATTGAATAAACATACACTGCTTAAGATATAATATTTATAACATTAAAACATTGTAAACAATACAAAACAATAGCCTTATAAAAGCCAACAACGCAACAACATATGGCCAAAACAAGAGACAAACCCAAAGTCCAAAGTTTACTACGCATATAAATAAAAAAATATGTACACAATAAAATAGAGAGCAGGAACATGGTGGCAAAGGGGAAAAGAGAGGGTTAATAGAGAAACAGATAAAAGCACAAGACAAAGATCAAGGACGAGAGAGTGCTACAAGGATATCGAGGGGATATCAGCGACCACACACAACCGAAAAACTATATAAGGACTAAAAACAATAGAAAAATTGTTTAGTAAGAAAACTAATAATGAATGTTAGAAATATCGAAAACTGGTCTGCTTACATACTCAGTTTGACGTGAGATGTTAAAAAATCATTACAAATTCACAAAGTAAAAATATCGGTAATCCTAACACCCAAGCCATTATGCACCTGATCCGGTGGCAGCGTTTGTCACATTTAAAGGCATCAATCATATTTTCTCTTTAAAGATTTCACTCCGCCTAACAATATTTAATGAAGTGCAGTATCGAATTCCCTTATTGCTTATATCAACTCGCACCTGACAGGATAATTTCTAACATTCCTCGTACACTTCACAAAATCTGCTTCATTATTATACTGCAGAGAACAGTAAATCTAATTTGTGTCTTATTTAATGACTTTGTCCAGTAAAAAATTATGCGAGTTAAACAAAGTTGACACCACGAGTACTTTAATGGTGCCACCATGACAGTAACAACAAAGGGGCGGTAGGTACATCACATCTGTACTTTAAAGTGTGTAAATACACGGTTTCACTAAAATGCATACATACGCACACAAAAGACATTTCCTACGTACATATTTACAATTTTAATTGCTAACGATGTAATCATAACTGCTTTTGCTATAGTAAAAAGAAGTGAAAAAATATGCTCTTTATAATGCATTTCTTTTTTTTTTTAATTCGGGCTACCAGTGTCATAAGATTAAATTAAATACAATATAATTAGCCATGACTAAAAGTAAACATTAATGACTTTCATTAGAAGAAAATTTATTATTTAAATGCAAGTTGAAGAGAGTAAAATATTTTAAATCCTCTGGGATATAAAAAATACTGGCAAAATTTAAGAATATTTTATGGAAAAGCATTAAATTTTTGTTTTAAAACTAATTATGCTTCATTTAATTTGTATGGTAAATTAAATATGCGTAGAATCTTAAAATATTCCCATAGACAATTTTTCAATTAAATCGAATTAAAAACTGTCGTTCTATGAAGAGCATGTCCTTTTTGGGGTGTTTTTCAAAACTGTATTTTTCTAAATAGATAAAGGCGAAATGGCATAAAATAAAGAGAAAAGCATGACCTATTACAAATTATCTCAATTGACTGGTTGACCGTCCTGACGGATACAGAACAAGAAGCTCTCTGGTTCCTACCGCTTGTCTTATTTCTATGGATGTACTAACTGGAAACATCCCCTGGTAACTATGTGCTCTTAACGGATTTGAGACAACTGAGTGCTTCCCCGTGTCCACTGCATTATGCTTTGCCTGATATTACGTGCATATGAGAAAACATTTACAGGCAAGAGCAGGTTACGCCTGTTCCTCCAGAAATACCGCAGACTGCTAATCTCAGGATGCTAAAATTGCAGAAATTCAATTGCCTAAATTCGTATTGGGTGTTCTCAATTCATGGCTGATCAAAGATCTATCACAGCTGCAGATATTAATTAAGCTCTAGCTGGTTCGATTATGGCAGTCCCATTTAAACAGCATTTTCGTTGGTATCACCCACAATGAAAAAATAGGTCTACGTTGATCTGATTAAATTTGGACTACCGAGACTAGGTAAGGAATTTGTCAATTTTGTTGATATGAAACCTTTATAATGATTATTTTACCACATCGTAATATAATATGTGATTTGCTCACCATAATCCCGGCATATAAATGTGCAATCGTATATAAATAAAAACTTTTCCAAAACATTGTTGGGGGAAGGTTTAACTGATGTGTTGCCATTTGACCTTAGAAGGAATTTCTTCGATGAATCAAGGAGCACAGCTTATTAATTATCATTTAACTTGGCTAATGCTTAGTGAAAAGCTTCCCTTTTTTATAAAGATCCAGATTTTGATAAGTGGCTAATACGAAGGAAAGTTCAGGCTTCTTCGCCGTGAAAAAGTGTAACTTTATGTGTTTGTATTTGTAGAAATAAATAGTTTTGTTTACCTTATCCCATTTGCGGTAAATCTATTTCCAAAGAAAGAGTTTGGTATGAAAAATCGGCTAAAAACACACAGTCCACTTTATGAGTCTAGGCTTACAGATTTTTGTGATTTGTAGCTGCTAAGGAAATTCATTTAGCAAGAGATCACGGTTTTACAATGAATTACAAAATGCACTAAGAGCATTCTGTACAGTAGTGAAAAATCATTAACTTTTAATGATGATTTCGCTTATAAATAAAAACAGCAGCTAAGGTAATCATTAGCTTTTCAAACTATGATTGTAAACAACAATAGCAACAAAAACTGCTTGTAGCAAAATTTAATTTGTATTGCAAATTATTCAGGCGTAACAAAAGTAAAACTTTACCCAACCATAAAATATTCAATGGAACAACACTTCAAAAAAAAGAGTTAAAAACGAAGATAAATAAACTTAAAACCAAAATAAGAAGAGTTTGTTTGTAATACATTGTATGAAATACCAAAAGCACATATACAAACATAACACTACCAAACACTACTTTGTAAAAAGGACATAAAATTTCTACAAAAAATATTTTCGAAGATAGTAAACAAATTCTTACATACAACTTTAACAACAATAAAAAATACAAACATAGTCTTAATACCAAAAAAGAGAGAAAATAATAAAAATAAATAAAAATTTAACATGCAGCTGAAGGGAATTTTTAGCTAAATTGTTAAAGGGTATAAACTGTCAAAAAATACAATACAAGGAAAAGCAGGACAACAATTACAACTATCAAATAGTGTGAAATAATTATATATATATATATATATATATATATATATATATATATATATATATATATATATGTGTGTGTAAATGTTCCTTCCACTCCCGGAGAGAGCAAAGGGCTTCTACAAATCCTACCCACCTTTACTTGGGTTGTTGTTGCAGATGTTTTCGCCTTATTACTATTTGTTTTTTGCCTTGTATCAGTTTCGGTAATCGGTTCTTGTTCCAACTGAGTAGATGATTGATCTGCTGTAGCAGGTCTAGCATAAGGGGGTCTGCCATCTGTCGTTGCAACACAAACAATACCCCCTCTGTATTTTGATGTAGTGGTGAGGAACCGCGCTAATCTTTGAATCCTATCGTTTTTTTCCAGAAGGTGGTGGCTCTGCCTGACCTTTGTTTGTCATGATGTTATCCTCTTTCATTGGGAGAAGGAGTGGTCAGGGCGGCTCATTGGATGGATTTTTATGAGGGGGTTGAAGCCACTACATTTATAAAACTTGAAAAACCATGGTGAAAAATTTTTGTCTTCTGCCCGGGAGCGAACCTGGGGTACTCGGTTTTGTAGGCAAGCACTTTTACCACTACACCATAGAATATAGCAAAGCTATCATGCGAACAAACCAATTTGAGGTACAGACGAAAAGCCCTAAAAACGATGTATCAAAACAAACAAGGACTTCCAGCTCCATTAACACCGCAAAGGAAATAATTTCAATTTATGGGCATGGTTTAAAAAATAAAAATGTTTTTATTTATTTGATGTATTGGTTTCTATCTAATCTTCCAGCTTACAACAACTAATCAGAAAAAATCAATGTCTAAGCACTTTTATTTAGTTCAAATTAAGCGAAAATTAAAAAAGAGAAAACATATTGATTTCTAAAAACAAATTTTTAACCTGCTGTAATTGCACGTCTTTGATTATCGTTTGTTATACGAACTTTTTTAATTTAAGTATATCAGGTTGAATACGCATCAAGTACGCAGATTTGCTAATAAATTGACATCGGCTTTAATGCACTGCTGGTGACTCAAAGAAAAAGAAAATTTTTGTTTCGTAATTTTGATAAAGTTTATAAATTCTTTGTTTTTAAGTTAATAGTTTTGAAAAAAAATAAGACTTTGCTCTCATCTCACTTCTTGCACTATGTCAAAGATGCCTGCATATATGCTTGTGCCTCAGTCCACTAGTTTCATAAATTAATAATTTTGTTCTTGTGAAGTACATTTTAGAGTACTTCACTACTATTTTAATTTAGTTGTTAAAAGCAATAACGTCTTCTTTTCTAATTTAGTAAATTTTTAAACAATAACCGCTGCTTTATTTTATAGTAAAAAATTTTATGAAAATGTTCTAAAATATTTAAACTTTTAAGCTCATTTGTTTATTCTAACACTTTCACATTTAGTATTCTCTAAAATGAAACACAAACAAAAAGTTGGAAAACTCTTCACACCGGTAGGAAACCACTAACTATAATAAAGTTTAAGAATACAAACACTATTGGCATATTTAATTGTTATATCTTTGGGATGAAAAACTTCTGGCTAATTTCTTATGCAAAGACTTAAAAACAACTTTTATTGTACGACTAAGAAATAAAAGAAATTTACGAGCATGTATTTAGTATGTGTTATTGTTGTTGGGCTTATAGGTATACGCCCGAAGGCGAATTGATAAGTTACTAAACCAAACCATAACTAAAAAGTATTCAAAAGTGAGAAAAATAATATTTATTTTACTTTTTACTACTTATTCAAAAGTGACACCCGGCGTATATGATCTCTCCCTAGTTTTCCAACAACAAGGAATAGAAAAACATTTAACAAAAAAATATATTTTGAAAAGTCTTTCCCTCTAATCTTCTATCTCAATAAGTAATCCAAGCATTTTATAGGTTTTCAAAAACAGAACTCGTCTATAATATCTTGAATTATTGCTGAAGCCAAAATTAGTCCAATCAAATTCTAAAAAACTAACTGTGCTGTCTAATGGATAGTTCAAAAATTTTATTCCTGCTTAACTTCTTTTGATGGAAATGGTATTTTTATAAGAAAATTTTTAAGCTTCCTTATTTTAGGAATATCTGCCGGAAGAGCTTCTAGCATATTATTGTTGATAGTTCACTTTTACAATGCGGTAGTGTGATTTAATGACGATTCAATTATTTTTGTAATTTAGTTTTTAGTTTATTATCAATTGCATTAGTTTACTTGCCTTTCACTGGCATGTTGATGTGCCAAACCATAGTTACACATTTGGGATGAATAAATAACTCAAATTATTTATCAATTTTAAGAGTGTGTACGTTACAAATACATAGATAGATAAGTGAACAAGAAACTGTTTGTGTATGTAAGTGTTAGTTGGCATATAAATACAACTATAGGTGTCCTTAAATTTATGCAAATGTTTTTGCAAAAACTTTAATTCATTTAACAAATTTGATAATTGTTGTGGCCAAATTGTGTTTGTGTTTATGTGGTTGCTGCCGATGTTGATTTACTTTCTATTTTTTTATTTTTTATTGTCTCTCTTCATTGTCTCCCTTCAATTACTAAATTTATACGTGTTCTATGCCAGAATAATTATGGAAATTTCATTTGCTTTCGGAAAATATTTTTTGATACAAGCCAATTTTTATTTAATTACAATAAAATAAAATACATTCATATAGTATTTTTTTAAATACCCACAACAAACAAACAATAATTAGCCAATTTGCAATAGTTTCCAGAGATAATCCATCATTAAGCGTAACGAAAAGCATTTGCTTATGTTATAAACACTATTAGAGCCCGCTATAAGAAACGTATACGTAATTTACAACTGCCAATTGTTTTATATAACGTATACGTATAATTATCTCTGAAGCGCGTTTTATTTCATCTCTCGAAATTGGTAAATTAATAACATATTTCACAATTTTTTAAAAGAAAATCTAAAAATATTCTGCTTTAAATAACATTTTGTTATTATTGTACTTCTTTAAGTTTATTTTTTATTTCATTTTTCAATTTCAACAATGTATTTTTAATCGAAAGAAAGATTTTTAAAACCATTCTCTAATTGGCCTTAACAGATTGATGCTTCAAGACTAACTTTTATCATTAAATTAATAATTCTTTTTATGCTTCAAGGTCTGACTTCAAGCAGATAGAAAAGGAGTGCCATTATAAAAGGTGTTCAAGAGATTTAAAGTTTGTTTTCTAGAAAAACAAACTAAATACTTTCAACTATTTGACGTCTATTTAAAAAAGCTTTATTCTTTATTATTTTGAAGAAAATATCGCCAATCCTTTTTCCCAACCTTTTTTCACAAAAGAATCACTAGCTCTTTTGTTGTAAAGATCTTTAGCTGTCAGGCTTTCATCAAAATATCTAAGATATACTCCCATAAAATGAAAACTTTTTTTCATTAGCCAGGTTTTGTCAATATCAAAAGCCCCGTACAACAACAATATTCGAGTTATCGTCTAAAAATGTGCCGCTATAACTTCTAGTACAATTTGATCTTGTAATAGTTAAACAGTTTAAAGTGCATACCTCACTGTTGTTTAAATAAACCAACTAAATATGCACTGAGTCTTGCAACATTAAATAGGATTGGCATGAATACTAATACCAAATATTGCAGTTGCCTAAAAAGAATATTTAGGATATAAAATTAGACATGTAAGGACATGAAAAAACAGGACAGATGTTGCATTAAAACAGATTCTTATTCAATGGTAATGACACTGATTTATCAAAAATGAATCACTAGATAAAAGATGTAAATTTTTTTTTTTTTTTTATAAAAAGTAGTTCTTGATTAATCTGAAGCATTTCTTTTTGAACTTTTGAACATACACTTGAGTTTCTTTTGGAGCAATGTTTTAGACAAGACAATCAGTGAAAGAAATTTTCGCTTGCAGTTTTCTGATCTCTCCAGTCGTCAACGATGCTCTTCCCATTTTCTTCTCAGACTGATTATTTCCGAATTTTCAAATACAAATCGCAACGAAGATTTTAGTTCATTCCAGGTTTCAAGTTCATGTATTGTCTAGAGATGCATCATTCGCTTTAACCTAAAATATGTTATCTATAATACAATTTTCGTGGCAGCTGCCTAGATTTTTAGAGCAAGAACTTTGTTTGCTTCTTCTCTACTTTTCAGCATTAACCATGGACTAAGGCTCAGACGATACATTTTTCTTACGGGTTTCTGGATATAAAATGCATAAGCTGCAATATCAACCAGTGCTAAATATTGCAAGATGTGCTCATCTTTAGCCAATTTTTTGTTTCAACTTATCCTTCTCACTTAAAGATTTGGTATTTTCAGCGTCCCTCAAGTACAGCTAAATACCACAAGATGTCTTAAAATTTTTAATAGTTTGCAAGATTTTCCATTGAGTAACAACAACTAACATTACACTGATACTCCCCCCGGGGGGCACGGTCAATACATCTTGTCTTGGTGGCTTGGTGTTGTGCTTCCTGGGGTATAGGGTTATCAGGTTTCCGGACCTAGGTCTTTTTGCTGATAACCCCTAAAAACTTGTATGTTGCTACCCAATCCCTGAAACAACAGGGCAACGGGCGCGCATGCAAGTAAATTAAAGGTGAAAGTGGGTTCGCTCGCTCGTCCGGTAAGTGGGTAATCTGGTTTTTCCAGACCTTGACCTTTGGCCAATTACCCCTTGAACTTAGTATGTTACTACCCTATCCCTGGACATAACAGGGCAACGGGCGTACATATAAGATATTTAAGGAAGTAGCTCTGCCTATGCTTGTCTGGGTAGAGGTGCTACCGATACCTCAGGTTTGCAGGGACCTAAAATCGGAGGTGTTTTTAACACGAGGCTAACCAGAGTCCTATCTGGTGCCACGGGAACCAGTAGCCCCTAGGACGTGTCCTAGACTGGTTATTGGTGAGGCCCCTTCGGGGATCACGTGGTGGCTGTGGTTAAAACCCAAAGATACGCGGGTAGTGTTATGGGTCAGATGAGTGTGTCTGCATGAGGTGCTAGTGACTGACTCTCTTCAGGCCGTATATCTCTAGGTGTTGTTGCTATTCGACAAAGCTACTCTGATGTTTTGCGGTGGGCGAAGCCTCAGGTAAGATGGGGGCACTATTTTGCTGCCGGGCCATTGGGGTAGTAGGAGGTTAGATAGCTCCAACACTTCAGCAAAGTGTCTGTACATGGTTCTGCAGCCTGTGTAGAATTTGCTACCATGTCGTCCCTGTTAGGGGCGCATGTTG
The DNA here is from genome assembly GCA_963681545.1 of Germaria angustata. Taxonomy (NCBI): domain Eukaryota; kingdom Metazoa; phylum Arthropoda; class Insecta; order Diptera; family Tachinidae; genus Germaria; species Germaria angustata. Next base: position 51,959,132 of record OY812998.1, on the reverse strand, counting down.
TTTGCCGCAACCCAGTATGTGCCTCTGTAAGGGACGACGGGACGGTGGTGAACGGCTTTATTCACCCAGTGCGAAGAGCACCGTCAGGTAAGGCCTTCGGGCAGGTACTGACGTAAAATCTTTGACATATTACACTGATACTCTGGTCGTTCGTTATCGCAATATCTTTATATATTTTATTTATTTTTATACAACTTTGATTTTGCTAATATGAAGTTGTCGTTCATGACCAACACTTCTGTGAAAGCCAAGGTGACAAAATGAATTTGCTATTTAGCAATGGAATTCTTTCTGAACCCTTTGATCTTTTTACCACAAAACTTGTTATGAAGTTCGAGCCTTGACTCATAACTTATTGCAATTTGTGAAACATATATTTTTTGAAAAGTTTTTTATTTGGTTGTATATTTATTTTGTTAATATAAATACTGAACTTGAACTTGGATTTTCAACATTAATCTTCCAATCTCTATGTGTTTATATCTTTATGTTGTTTTTATACTTTGTACAAGAAATGCTCAGGTAGTATTATTATTCTTCCTTAGCATTAATTTTATTGCTATTTTTGTTCTTTATTTTATTACCTTCTTTTGCCTTTTTTCCTAAGAATCATTTGCTTCATTTAGTTTTACATTATCTGATTAACCAAAATTTTTTATTGCAGGTGATAATTCTATTGTATTCATCCATTTCTTTTCCATCTCAATTTCTTTTGTTATTTGTGAATGCATTCTTATTCAATTTCAAGATAAATTGTTGTCCTATTTCTGATTCCCTCTTTATTTACAATTTACACAAGGGAATAACTCAACAACAGATACAACCATGAATAACTCCGATTGTATGTGCCGGGATATGTGGGTAAGTGTAATACAGTAATACATGCAATTCAACTTTAGAATGACTTATTTTATTGAACTCTGCAAGTGTAGTTAAGGTTATTAGAATTAATTGAAAACATTTGTAAAAACATTTTAAGGCACCATCATTGATAAATTGGAAAAAAAGCTTTAAAAAATTTTAATTTTTGTATTAATTTTATTATCAAATGTAGGAAGAAGGATCAGAACTTGTAGGCATAAATAATAGCAATAACTAAACCATTGCTTTGGGGCTTGAAAGCTTTCAGCGAATTTATTATGTCAAGAAATTTTTAGCATCCATTTGAAAATGAAGATCTTAGTAGAATGTAGCACCTCTGATTCAAATTGTGATCAGACTAACTTCCACGACTTTTATATGGGCTGTTCATTGCTTGCATTTTTATTGTTTTATTTACTTAATTAAACGAGAGTAATGACCAATATGTTATGAATATTTGATTCACTGGAAGGAGTTTAAACTTATTCTTACTAATTATGTTTTGTATGAAAATATTGGTAGAATTCATGGCATAAGAATACAAGGTAGTTTCAAACCCTTTCTCTCTCTCACTCCCTAACATATAAACATCTGAAATATAAGGGATCTGATATTTAAGTTCAAAATCCAAAATCTTAGTTTTAAATATTGTTTTGCATTTTATTCTTAAATTATTTAACAACATTCATTAAACAATTGTGGGCTTTAAGTATACGATATATAAAACTATGGTTAAAAAATAAGGAAATAAACACTTTTCAACAGCGATTAAAAAGAGAAAATTTTCGATTTATAGAAAGCAAATAGACAAAAAAAAGAACCAGCATTCATCAGAAGAAAACGGATATAGAAAGACAGAAAAAGATGGCCTTTTAATTATTGAGAAAAACTTCCATACTCGTAAATTAATGATAATATTTCTGTTATTTAATTTTGGAAATTGCTCCTATATATCAAAATAAGTGTATTGCATTATATATACTGAGAAGATTTTCATACTCTCTGCATGTGGCAAGGCGTTTTAAAATATTTTCATATAAAGTAAAATTTAAAAAAAATCCTTTCACTTGTCAAATAATTGGAAGTCGAAAGACATACCTTTTTTATGTAATTGTTTCAATTATAAATTGATAAAAAAATAGTATATTTTGCATAAATTGAAGCAAAAAACTAATATGTCCATAAGCTTAATAATTTAAAAATGATCCATTAAGTGTGCAGTATATAAGCAATTAATATGCACTGTATTACAATAAGTCATATTAAAAAGGATTAAACTTAAATGGCAAGGTTTTAGCTTTACTTTTTTTCCAGCAACTTGACACCGCAATAGAGGAAAAAAATTAATAAATGACTAAATTTTTAACTGACTATCATAAAGTAATTGAAGAAAAAAATATAAAACATTAATTAAATATCGGATATCATGGATTCGATTATGACTCAAATAGTGCACTACATCCACTCCGTATTGCCTGTTCACAACACGGTTTTCCAGGCAGAATTCTATATAAGTAATTACATAGCGCATGCGTTGGCTCAGTGTAAACGATAGGCCTGGATTTGAGAGGGTTAATTCTAAGAAAATATCAGATTGCAAACATACGAAAGAAGATTACGCAGTACGTGGCAGGCGAAATTTCTTAACGTTACCGGCTTACTTATAATCTGTAATGGACGTGCGATCGGCATTACAGATAGTGACTCTGGTCAATGCCAAGCCCTTAAAGGTTACAAAGGAGAATCTTGCCCAAAGGACACTTGCCCACTGCAAAAGGGCTGCGCAATAATGGAGGAAGTATTCCACTGTCTCAGTGTTCTCCCTATATGCCCTGCAGCTGTTCTATTTATGCCTAAAATCAAGTAAATTTTTCTTCGACTTATTTTTTTGTTTGTTTTTGCCTTAAATAAGTCCCGAATTCTTTTTAAACTCAAGCATTTCATACTTAATTTAAGAATATCAATACTTGCTGTTGATACTTTTCCTTGATTTAGGTACAGATGGCTTGATTTTTCTTTCGAGTTCACTTGTTATTTTAAATAATGAGGAAACTTCAAATTTTCTACAGTTGCAGACCAACTGGCGGATAGTTCAATATGTTTATAAATTAGTTTTTCATCAAATAAATTTTATTTTTCATCCATGTTCAAGAAATTAAAGTACTATGTATTAAATATAAAAATTATTTATGCACGTGCACGCTTGGCTGTATAATTTCCTTTGCCATAAGGGCTTTTTTTCTCCAATAATAAGAGATAAAATAAACAATAATTGCAATTGCTGCAAGTCAAGTTAATATGACTTTTATGTTAAACATAAATTCGATTTTTATGGGCTAAAGTGAATCGAATTAATTTTACTGCTTATTTTCAAGTTTAATTGAGCGCCGTCATATAAATGAGTATTTGGTGTGAAAGTCTATTAATTGGAAAAGCCTTGTAATTTGCAATAAAATGTGCGAGATTGTATTTTTTTCTTGTTGAAATTTAAGCTTTTATTTTAAAATGATAGACTTAATTAGACACACGAGTACTTTCAAAATGATAAAGTGATATTCATATAGAGTATTTGTGTTGCGTGAAATAATTTCTGCTAGATAAGTTCAGCTTTAACTAATTTTTATATGAAATATTATTTAAATCTTAGATATGAAATAGTACTAAACTTGGTAAATTAGTAATATAAAGATTTTGATCAGGTTGGGTCTCATTTATACTTGTCATTACAACTTTCCTTTTAAAGAAGTTAAAAGTACCTTTAGACAAGGTGAACCAGAAAAAGACCTTTAATAAATTTTTATATTCCAATATTTTGTGGTGTCACGGTTCAATAACTTTAACAAAAGCGCGTTTTAAGGCGTTGAAAAATTTTGTCATTGAGTGCCGTATACGGGTATAACGAACAAACCAAAAATTTAATTAAAAAATGTTACAGAGGAAATAAAATAAATGATCCAACTCAAAGCGTTAGTGACGCTGATATCGATATCAAAGAAAATTAAAGCATTATCCATGATAATATGATGAAACCAATCTCGGTTTGCTGACTGTCATACGAACACTCTAAAGCATTTCAAAGGGTGAATTGAATGGGGCGAAAAAACAATTTCGATGTTAAAAAAAACCTTGGAATAACGATCTTCAGGAAGACGCCGTGTAATGCAAAGAAGTTTAAAAAATTACTTCAAATAATTTGTATATTTCTAGTTTTTTCAATACCATGTTAAGTTGTAATAAAATAAAATTTAAATTATGTATTTCTTATGCACGGTTTCTGTTTAGTCTATATGAATAGAAAATATATTGACATTATATCGAAATAACACCTTTCAATTTCTAGAAATTAAGAATAAGTGTACCAGGCTTATCGAGATTTTCGATTTGATGAAATCGGATTGACAGTATATCATTCGTATTTGTATAATAAAACTATTTATTTTTTTCAATGTGGCAATAAGGGGACTATTGTTTAAATATTTGTAAGGAAATAACGAAATTTTAAGTGACAAATCATAAAAGTCGACGGTAAATGGAGACATTATTAAGGTGTCAATTTTAAATTACAATAATTGCACATTAAAATTTGGAGGCTACATGAATGCACGAGAAATTTCAAAATTCACCTTTTCTTTTGAACAGACCACATACATGGATGTTTTGTACAAACACACATATACAAAAGCGTCTTAAATGCTTGATAGTCATCAATACTAGCAGGCATACAAGAAGTGGTAAAAACGCTAGTAATGATTGTGTTGCGACCATCTAAAACATTACTATTGCGTTCTGTTTCTCCTTGCTTTAATCTAAGTTGAAAATAATTTGAAAAAATTATTTACCTAAATTGCACAAATTGAACTTTTACTTTACGAGACTGTGTCTAGGAAAAAAAAGACTGAATCGAACAATTTGTGTCATACAAATATGACATCAATGGAAACTCTCTGCAGCAAAGAAGTTTTTAAATTACAAAAAAGTTCAATGGGAAAACACTCCCAAAATTTTTTTAAGATCCTTTGGTATGAAATACATTAAAAATGTGTATTTAATTCATTCCAATGACCCCAGATTATTTCTGTAAACAGACGACTGATTGGCAATAAATTTTCACTCAAAACCAAACAACATCAACAGCACCGGCAACCAGAAAAACAATGTGTACCGTGGCATAAATTTTAAAAGAATCTCATAAATTGAGATTTTTTTCTGACAAAAAAAAAAGAAAAAAAAAAGAAAAAAAAAAGAAAAAAAAAGAAAACAGCAGAGCTTATCTTTATTACGCGTCGTCATTTGGATTTCGCTGATGATGGTTTTTTCTTTTTTGGTTTTTGTTGCTCCTGCCAGTTGGTATAAAGGTAAACAATAGCAAATGGTGGTTGGTATTAAATACACATAAGCATCGCATCAGAATAATAAAAAAAACATAAGAGGGGGACAAAAATAACGGAAGAGACAATAAAACAAAATCACTTGCAACGAATAACAAAACAAACAAACTGCTGAAAAAAAGCACTACAATGGCCAACTTTCGATTACACTTGCAGATTTTTTTGATGTTGAATGGAAATTGTAAATGTAAAAAAGGCAAATCTGCTGGTTAAGCAAAGCTAAAAATAGGTTGAAATTTATGCAACAAAAAATAATACAAATGTTGCAAAAACATTTTTTTGTGCATGTGGTGAAAAACAAAAGTGAATGCATTGGAAAATTGAAACAATGACAACAAATATAAAAAGAAAACCAATTAATGAATATTAAAAAAAGTTCTTTTTGTTTTTGCCTTTTGTTAATACTGTGCAAGATTTAAATTATGATGCAAAAGTATAAAAATTTCGAAAAATGCTTATGACTAGAATTTGTTTGCAATAGATTTTGAAAAGGACCAGTATAAGTGCTTTTAGACTAACTAGAGATTTCAGGTTAAAGGTTCCAAGAGTAATAAAAAATAAAGTAAAAATTTTTGTTTATATTCTCATATGCTCTTATTGTATATGATTTATTCTAGAGACCACCATGTCAACTTTAAAATTGCAAAGTAAACCATTGATGAGGTGTTTGTTCTTGTGGTTTTTGTGTGTAAAAAATATGGTAAAGTTAAAATTATTTCATGTTTTATTGTTTCTTAATTTAAAAAATGTGGCAAATATTAGACTATTAAAAATCATTTAAATATAAATTTTTTCCGTAATCAATTTTTAAAAACTTTAAGTTTGATCAAAATACCAAACTACTTTAATATTAAGAAAGAAAATTCATTTCCAAAAGAAAACATTTACGAGCAATTGCTTCCAACAAGCAAAAAAGTATTGTTTAATATTTGATTTAAAAATTTTTAAGAAAATTTTCCACATGAAATTTTAAAATTTGGCTGATAAATTTTGTGTATGTGTGTGTGTGTTTGTGTTTTTAATGTCTGTGCATGAATATATAATCGAATACCCGGGATGTAAGGACGAGTAAGCGTAAAACAACATTTTGTTTTCACATTTTGTATACATCATTGAGACTTAATGGAGTGTACCACAACTGATACAGTCAAATACAAAGCCAACAACTGATGGTTTTTTCTTTGGCGGCTTACTTGCCAATACATTGGGAGATAGTTGGAAAATGAAATGTAAATGTTAACAATTTAAGGAGAATTTTGTAAAATTTCTTTAAACTAGCATTTAATAAATGAGAAAAAAAGTCCTGTCATTTGCAACAACGAAAAAGTATTTTGAAAATATTGCAGTAATTTCCTAAAACAGGATTTGTTTTTACACTTTTACAGGCGTGTTGCACTGTAATGTCTAGTCTATGCAGAGCAATCAGAGAGATCAATTTTAAAGCTCGTATTTTGTAAATTAAATTTTGTTGTATATTAAAGTGATCATTTTATAAAATATGAATGCGAAATTAAATTTCATAGTTTATTATTCAATGTAGTTAGAATTTACTATTCTTAATGTTAGTTAGTTATTTTTTTTTATTTGTTTAAATTCAGTATACAACAAGAAATATAATATTCACTTTGGTAACAGCCCCAGCGCCTTACAGGCATTATTGGGGCAAGTTGGCATTATATATTGCATACATATGCATTTCTTTTAATTTTTAATAATTTTTCTGTCTCATACCTTTAATGTTATCGCGTATACGTAATACATGAAATATTGTTTATAACGTATACGCCAGAGCCACTTTTTCAAAGCTTTGGTCATACAGTAAATTTCTAATTCACATTTGATCACGCAAGAATATCCGAAGTTGAATAAAATCAGCGGCGTCTCTTTTATAAAGTTCAATTACGAGCGATCGAATAAACTTTATTTAAATTATTTATCATACATTAAAATATTTGTATAGATTTATGCATGCAACATATCTCGACGTTGCATAAACGCATCGTTTGGGTAATTTAGAACCTAGTGATCAAACATTTTTTTATTTAAACGCTTATAAAAATGGGCACTAATGTTGAATGAAATCAACAGAGAAGAATTAGTTAAATAAACCCAGCTAAAAAAAGGCTTCCAAGAAAGTCATTAAGATGCTGAGTGTATAATTTGGAAGTAGTAAAAAATCATAATTTCTAATGGCTCTAACAAAACTTTGTCAAAGCGGGATGTTCCCTATTTCAGTTTCTATTCACCGGTTCGAATGTTGTCTTCATTATGTTGAGAGGGTTAATTTTTTTCAAAAACAATTGTTGTATATTAGATTAGAATAATTGTCACTGCGAATAAACTTCATATTTGGAAGACGTGCAAGGATGCCAGCAGTCACAATTTCTTTCATAAGACAGCAATTTTTCCTCTTGAAGAAAAATGGATTTTAACACAATTTTTTTTTTTTAAATTACTTCTAAATCGAGGTTAATAAATTTGTAGTATTTTTAGTAGAAATTTTTGACACCCTAGAATGTCGAAAAATGCCCTTTTTGGATGTTTAGAAACAACAAAAATGTCATGCTTTGACACGTTGCACGTTGCTGATCCCAAATGACTCTTTTCGTTTTGGTATTTTATTCTTAACTAAAATAATAATTATTGAATTGATCTAAGAATTGTAACACATGACTATAATAGCATACTCTGTGTTAATCAAATGGTTTTATAGATTTAATATATCCAACAGCGAACATGTTCAAACTCATATGATTGAACGATTTTGATTATTTTGGCACAATGGAGTGTTTTTTAGGATCTTTGGCATGTTTGTATTCAACAATTGTCATTATCTAGTATACGGATATCACGCAGTAAATGAAATATGACTTTTTATCATTAATTTACTTAGGATTTATATCTGACAATGACAGTTTTTCAACTGTCTGAATGATTGCTGTGAAATTTTCAAGGCAATAAATCGTATAGTGATTTGATGAATGCCGATAATAATTTCAAGTTTTTGTACACGAAAGAAGAAAAACCAAGAAATGAAAAATTATAATAATTGATTGCATGCTTTTTATGATTTGGATGTTTTGTTTTAACTAATATTTTTGTTAGCTGTCGTTAATGTCATATCATTATCGTTCGAGATTTTTTCCAAAATGTTTATTTTATGGGCTTTTACATCACAATAGACAATTATTGGCACTTCGAGCCACCATATTATTTTTTATTGTCATGACAATATTGTCAAGTATAAACGTAAGATTAAAATATATGTGTTGGATACACTTGATATACACTTAAATCTCTTATTCTCATCGTTGTCATACATCACAAACCACAAATTGGCTTGTGATTTTTGCATTCAAGAAATATCCTCGAAAACATAGAACACGCTATTAATAGTCCATAATCCACACACAAACTCCATTTTTTTGAGCACAATCGTGTCGACATTTATTTAAGTTTGGGTTTTTGTATTGCAAGGATATAAGAAACTGTGTTTTTAGTTTAGTCATGACTGTGGATCACACGAAAAGATGTGGATCACACTTGGACGTCAAGCATTTTACACAACTTAATTTGATATTTTTTTTTGTTTCAGTGTATGAAAAATTTAATCATGGAGAGATACACAATTGAGCAGGGTGTTAATATTGTTGGAGCATTTTAGGAAAATGGGCATTCAAATCAAAATGCATTTCGAGCACTTCATATTCAACGAAAAGGCAAACTTTTAGCTCAGGGGATTCGTTAGCAAGCAGAATTGTCGAATATGGGCAAATGACAATCCACGAGTGATTGTTGAAAAGCCGATAAATTCAAAAATAGTGACTTTTCCGTTCGGTTTACGGACTAGCGGCGTCATCGGGCCGTAATTCTTCGAAAATGAAGTCGGCCAAGCAGTTACCGTGAATAGTGTTCGATATCGCGAGATGATAACGAACTTCTTGTGGCCAAAAAATTATGATATGGACCTGAACGGTATGTGATTTCAACAGGATGGTGCCACTTGCCACACAGCTCTTTTATGCGAGAAATGTAATGGCTGTGTTATATCATGTTGCGGCGATGTTAATTGGCCACCAACATCATGTGATTTCACACCGTTGGACTTCTTTCTTTGGGGTTATTAAAAAAACATACGTCAATAATCCAAGAACATTTCAAGAGCCAAAGGATGAGATTATTCAACATATTAACGACATTGAAGATCAATTATGTCCCAGAGTCTTTGAAAATATGAACCAACGGATAGAGGTATACCACCAAAGCCTTGACGAGCATTGGACCCACATTTTATTTTACACATAATTGTGAGAGATCCTCTATCATAACAGAAAATATTAAGATAATCTGAAAACTTTTTAATTTATTTACAATTAAAATCGTGCGTTTTGATTGGACCACCAATTTTCATATTAGGCTGATGATGTCCTTTCAAGATCTTCCATTTCTTAGGATTTAACCCGTCCATAAGAAAGCACATACATGTGATTAAAACTTAACACTCTGCAATCTAGTTTACTGTATCACCCATTAACAAATTTGCGTTAACCATGCGGCAACTGTAGAAGAAAGAAATTCATGTTACTTCATGCGTAGAAATGTTGTACATTGAAATAAACGTCTTTTTATACTTTACGCAGTTCGCCTGGACAGTTTTCTTTTGGGTATTTTTTCCCCGTAAAAGCTTTAGGTCTTAAAATCGATTTCAATATAAAGAAATAGAACTTTTTAGAAATTAAAGTAGAAATAAAAAGTTTATCCATTAGCTGAACTTAAGACAAATTCGCCTCGACTGTACACTCACATGAAATTTACTGGATACTACTTTTCAGTTCAATATTTTCTTTCTAAGACTTTCAAATCAAAAAGAAACATTTTGAGTTTTAGTTATCATTTAATAATAATATTTTTAACTTTTCTTTAGAAAATGATAGTTCTAAGCAGAAACTTTTTCTTACGTCAACACGAAACGTACTACTCATTGATTTGCACTACCCGAAAATTTCGCTTTGCCAGTCCTAACATGGTGGGTTGGAAAATTTTCAACATCAAATTCTTAGAATTATTTAAAACTGCTGCCATTTTTTAGGGAGAAAAAAATGTCCGCATTGAAACTGATACCATGGGAGAAGTTAAAGTCCCAAATGATAGATACTATGGAGCTCAAACTATGAGATCTAAAATAAATTTTCCCATAGGCGGACCGGAAGAGCGCATGCCGGTAAAGTTCTCTGTCAGCTTCTTCCACATCCGATAAATTTACACACAAGATTTTTTCCAGAAACCTGTAATAATTGCCATGGCCATTCTGAAGAAAGCAGCCTCGGAGGTTAACAAAGAATTTGGTTTAGATGAAAAAATAAGTGAAGCCATAGTTAAAGCCTGTGACGATATAATAGAGGGTAGTATGTTAGACGAAAACTTTCCTTTAGTCATTTGGCAAACTGGGTCTGGTACACAGACCAATATGAATTGTAATGAGGTGAGCCATAAGGTGTGTCAACTAACAACATATTTTCTTTAGAATAATTCATTCATAAGGTCATAAGTAATCGGGCCATCGAAATAATGGGCGGCAAATTGGGTACAAAAACTCCCGTTCATCCCAACGATCATGTCAACAAATCACAAAGCTCCAATGATACTTTCCCCGCAGCAATTCACATATCCGTAGGTATGGAACTGAATAATCGTCTTATACCAGCCATTACCGAGTTGTGCGTAGGTTTAAGGCAAAAAGAGAAAGAGTTTGCCGATATAATTAAGATTGGTCGTACGCATCTTATGGATGCAGTGCCACTTACACTGGGCCAAGAATTCAGCGGTTATGCCCAACAGATGAGTTATGCCTTCGATCAGTGCTACCACGTGTATACGAAATCGCCTTGGGTGGCACTGCCGTTGGTACCGGACTTAATACACGAATTGGCTTTGCTGAAAAATGTGCGAAAAAAATATCGGAATATACTTGTTTGCCCTTTGAAACAGCACCCAACTTCTTTGAAGCATTAGCCAGCCGTGACTGCATGGTAGAGGTGCACGGCTGCTTAAATACAATCGCTATAAGTCTGATGAAGATTGCCAATGATATACGCTTGTTGGGTTCGGGACCACGTTGTGGTCTAGGAGAGTTGCAATTACCGGAAAATGAGCCCGGCAGTTCAATTATGCCTGGAAAAGTCAATCCAACACAATGCGAGTCTCTAACGATGATATGTGCTCAAGTAATGGGCAATCAAGTAGCAGTGTCTGTTGGAGGCTCCAATGGTCACTTTGAGTTAAATGTTTTCAAGCCGCTGATTGTGTCAAATGTTTTGCGTTCCATACGATTATTGGGTGAGGTCATATCATACCTTCAATTCTTTATTTTGTATTTACTTTATTTTCAAATTAAATGCTTTAGCTGATGGTGCCTCAAATTTCAATAAAAACTGCCTGCAGGCTATTAAGGCTAATAAGGAAAGAATTAGTAAAAATTTAAATGAATCCCTGATGTTGGTTACCGCTCTTAATACTCATATTGGCTATGATAAAGCCGCCCAGATTGCCAAAACTGCTCACAAAAATGGCACAACTCTTAAAGAAGAATCCATCAAATCGGGTTTTGTAACTGAAGCACAATTTAAGGAGTGGGTTGATCCTAAAACTATGTTGGGTCCTAAATAATTGATAAATTGAATTTTTGCCTGTTAAATTTATTTTGTTCTTATTCAATATTTATTTATTGGTTGTATTGAAATTCATTTATTTTTTGTGTTATAAAGGAGATGCTTTTAATTCAGAAAAATATGTTTTCCAGCTCAATTTTTCGAAAGTATTTTTTACTTTTCAAATTTGTTATTTGAAAATAATTTCAGCAAGCTATTTTTTAAGGATAAAGTTTTATGAGACTTGACCCAGATAACTTTTTAAAAGAAATGGAAAGGCCAGTTAAAATCCAAGGACTTGATTTTTGTGTAGCCTACGACTGCATATTTATTTATTTTTAAATACTTAATATTGAAAATTCATTATTTGGGATATTCTCCCTTCTAATCGTTAGAAACAATTAGAGCTTTTGCAAAATGCATACAAAAAATTAAAAAAATAAAGTAGACTCACGTTACCTAAATTGTTTGTTGTGTTGGTTTGTATAGAAATATTCTAAATCTACTATGATTATGTATTTGTTGTAATTCATATGCAATATTGAAATTCTCATATTGTATTTGATTTATGTGGCATAAACATCCGAGGTTGAATGTTTTCAAACTGCTTAAACTTCACTGACGATTTGGTTTTAGCAACCAATGAAATGTCGGCATATGAAGAGCTAAAGCCACAACAAACTTTTGATTTTTTATTTATTTTTAAGGTCAAAATACGTTTTTACGAAAAAAAAAATATATATGTCGCCATAACGGCATTGGAGTCCCTTTTTTTGAAATCATAAACCGCCCTCGACTGCTGATCAACTCTTTTTATTAAAATGGGGGATGAGTTGAGTGAGCTTACAAACATGGCTTTGCTGTTGTTCTTTTGAAAACTCACATTAGTCGCAGGTTTGAGGATGAAATTAGGGGTTACCCTATAATTCGAAACCAAATAAAAAACTAAGTTTTGTTGATTTCAATATTAATAACATATAAATTGGAAAAGTTTTCTTATCGAATCGAATTACAAAGTAAGCCTACAGATTAGAGCCTGTTCAAGAGACATAACTCCATTCTTTTAAGGCAGTTAGTCACCCGGCGTAATCAGAGAGGAAACTACCTCTCAACTCTTCTTGTATTAAGGACAAATATCTACACTGGTGTCTATAAAAACTGGATGCAAATACTTCATCATTCATGTACAGAAAATAGATGAACATAATGAATACTGCCTCAGCTGCTACTACATAGATGAAGATAAAAGTGCGGAAGACTTCTGAGGCCACTGTCCCGGAATATCAAGAACTCAAATTATTAAAATGCGATTTCTTGATTTCGATCATCTCTTCATAATTGTTTATTGTGTTGTTTGTATAAAGGTATTCTAAACCTACTATGATTATGTATTTTGTGATAATCATATGCAGTATAGAATTCACATATTGCGTTCCTTTGTTTGCCATACACATACGAGTTTGAATGTTTTCAAACTGCTTCAAGTTCACTGACGATTAGGTTTAGCGACCAATGAAATGTCGGCAATTGAACAGCTAAAGCCACGACAAACAATACATTTTGTAAAACAATTTAATAAAAATTATTTTAATCAAAATTCCGCTTTATTAAAAAATTTATTCGCATTAAAAATTTTCAGTCTGCTCATTTTAGTTTTTCAGGACCAATCAATTTTCTAGGATCAACCCATTTCTTGAATTGCTCTTCTGTTACAAAACCAGACTTAATTGCTTCTTCTTTGAGTGTAGTGCCATTCTTGTGAGCAGTCCTGGCTATAAGAGCAGCTTTGTCATAACCAATGTGATTATTAAGAGCGGTTGACAGCATTAGAGACTTGTTCATCATATCTTCAATATTTTTCTTATTAGCCTTCATATCCTTGAGGCAATTATTGTTAAAATTCTTGGCGCCATCAGCTAAAATATTCATGGTTACCTTAATTTTTTTGATTACAATTTTATAACTTGCCTAATAAACGTATAGAACGTAAAACATTTGCCACCATCATTGTCTTGAACACATTCAGTTCCAAGTGGCCATTAGAGCCACCAATTGTTACAGCCACATGATTGCCCATAACCTGAGTACATATCGAAGTCAAAGATTCACACTGGGTTGGATTAACTTTACCAGGCATCACAGAGCTACCCGGTTCATTTGGTGGCAACATTAGTTCGGCCAAGCCACAACGTGGTCCCGATCCCAAAAGTCGTATATCATTTCCAATTTTCATTATACTTGCTGCAATTGTATTTAAGCAGCCGTGTACCTCCACCATACTGTCGTTGGCGGCTATACTTTCAAAGAAATTCGGTGAAATTTTATAAGGCAGGCAAGTGTATTCCGATATTTTCTCAGCACACTTTTCAGCAAAACCTTCATAAGCAGTTATGCCAGTACCTATAGCTGTGCCACCCAAACAGACCTCATATACACGCGGCAAAACCGATTGAATACGATCGAGGCCATTTTTTATTTGTTGAGCATAACCACTAAACTCTTGGCCCAGTGAAAGCGGCACAGCATCCTGTAGATGAGTGCGGCCTGTTTTTATAATATCGGAAAACTGCCTTTCCTTATTCTTCAAGCCATTGTATAACTCTGTCATGGCGGGAATCAGGCTATTATTTAGTTCTAGACCCATCGAAATTTGCACAGCAGTTGGTAGGGTATCATTAGAGCTTTGCGATTTATTAACATGATCATTGGGGTGCACAGGTTTCTTGGAACCTATTTCCCCGCCCAACATTTCAATCGCTCGATTACTTATGACCTTAAAGATTTTAAAATTGGCAAAATGACATGCGATTCTGCGTTATACAGACCTCATTAATGTTCATATTGGCTTGTGTTATAGTGGACCAGATAATCGTTGGAAAATGTTCCTCAATCAGACAACCTGAAAGTATTTCATCACAAACATCTACAATGGCTTTACTGATTTTGGCATCTAAGCCATATTCAACATTGACTACAGCTGCTGCTTTTTTCAATATGGCTAAGGCCTTGATGAGTGGCACCTATAAAAGTAGAACAAAGATTTTTGGTATTAATTTGCAAGCATTTTGCATCTAACCGCCAAACGTTCTTCTGGCCCACCAATAGGGAAGTTCTTTAGGGCTCTTGCCGTCTGCACACCATAGTATTTATCTTTTGGTACTTTCATCTCGCCTAATGTGTCTCTTTCAATACGAAATTCTTGGTCACACTTAAAATCGAAACAATCCAATATTATTTCAATATGTGCAGTTGCAAAAGCAATACCGACGTACCTCTTGAAGCCATTGTGTAAGATGAAACAAACGTTTCGCGAGAATACGTCTTCCAAATTCCAGCAGTGATATATTTTTAGTATGAAGGAACATAAAAAATATATTTTCTTAATATATGTATAGTATATAAAAAATATGTATGTATGTACATATGTCAGTATGAATGAAAATTTTATTATTTAAAAATAAAGTCATGGACGTATATATAAAAATATTTTCCCTAATTCATTTAACAATAAAATCCAAGTTGACTGAAATCAGCATAGACGAGGAAAAATATCAGAAACGGTTTGCGAATAAACTGAGATGGTTAAATGAATTATTTAATTTGCCCGGCTAAGGTCGTGTTCTAATAACAACAAGTATGTTCATTTACTTTCCTCGAAAAATGGTTAATCATAATGCAGAGCAAATTGCAATTTGGCCGCCAAATTCAGGAATCTACTTTTTGGGTATTGGCTTTACTACATTACCAGCTGCTACAAAGCAGAGAATGTCCGGCAACAGAATTTCGGGAGCAACCAGAATCAGTCTATATTTTTATTACACAACTTTTCAATTATTGAAGAGTAAACAGTTGGTAAGTTATGCTGCTTTGAGTGCGTTTAAAAAGTAGTTCATATATGCGAGGGCAGGTCAATAAATTCAGATGTTGTTGAATGAAACACAAGTTTTCGGATAAAAATCATTTAATTTTTCAACATGGTCTCCTTTAAGTGTATAGACTTTGTTTAACATTTTTCCTATGTTTTATCCCTTCCAAAAAAAATTGTATTCAAGTAATCAAAATAGTTACTTGCTTGCGAGATGATTACATTGTTGGAGTCAAATCTCTTACCGCCGAGCCATTTCTTCAGCTTTGGAAAGAAAAAATAGTAAGCCGGGGTTAAATCCCGAGAATAAGACGGATGAGACAGCAATTTCTTTGCATTCAACTGACAGGAACGGTCTTCAGTTAAGAAGTGGGAAATTCAAAAATTACTGACCTATTGAACTGCCCTCTTACTTATGCAAAGAAATACGATATTAGACAAATTTGATTTATTTACTAGCAAGGGAGAGTGAAACCAGAACCGATATATATTGTTCAACCATTAATAAAAAGAGAATTTTAAAGGTTTACAGCTGAACATGTAAGGAAAATACTGGAAGGTCCTTAGGATGTAGAAGAAACATTTTTTGCAACTGGTTAAGTTATCTATATGCCACACGTTAGTAATACATCAATAGATGATTGAAGATGGAACCAGTAAATGTTATAGAAATCAAAGACGGATACTACTCATATGGAAGTGTTGAAGACGAGCCTGAACTTTAAAATTTTGTATGTAATTAATATTTAGACTAGTGAAGAAAAAACAGATTGGCATAGTGTGGCAATGTCTAATGAAGAAAGAATTTTCTTAAATTTTCATATGAAGAAAATATATTTTGAAGTAAATATAGAAGATATTTTTTTTCTCCCACCTGCACCACATAACTCTAAGGAATATTTATTTCATTGTATTTGCCAGACTTTGGCGTTGTTTGTTATGGGCTCTTTAATGAATTTCAAAAATTTCTTATTTACACAGACTGAAAATTATACTAGATTTGTCCACAAATGGCCAATAGCAATACTTTTAAGCGACATATAAAGAACAGCAATAAATACAACGACATACCAACTTATCATGCATAACATGTAGATACAACTACAACGATTCCCTTCATTATCCAATTGCATGAGAGTAGTAGGAATGTCCTGTTCAGCAATTTCATATGTACGCAACAATGCTCATATTTGAACAACTTATAGTGGTCGTTATGGTAGTTTTCTTGTATTGTGTTGTTGTGTTATTCAGTACCAATTGTGAAAGGTAACCATGATAGGAAACTCAGGTGGGAGGGATAGTTGAATGGACGTGTATGAATATATCATGTTTCTTGGCTTATTATTTTCAAGCTTTATGTGTCGTGTTTATGTGGTGACATCTGTTTAGTATGTATGTATTTTTTTTTTGTTTGGTAACAACTAAACAACTACAAATGCATACTGATGATTTTGAGAAGTACAAGGTCAATGTATTTGAACATACTCGTACTTTAGTCACTGGTAGTACACAAAAGTACCTTGGACTCGCAGTATATTTAAGCCACTTTTTAGTTTCCATAATCAGAAATAAATAGGCACCTATTTATCTGATCATATGAAGGCATATATTATATAACAGATAAAAATTTGAAAACGAATTCGCCTTTTTAAAATTGTGTTCAATATTATCATGCTAAAAAGGATAACATTTTTAATATTACAAATACAAAAAAAAGGTATTGTAGCATTACAACTTTTCGTTTCACTTTTAACTGAAATTTAGCGTAGCGGGTCAAAATAATATTTTATATTATTTTGATTATATATATATATATATATATATATATATATATATATATATATATATATATATATATATATATATATATATGATCCTTTTAACTCCTACAAGAAGCATAAGGTTACAAGAGGAAAGCTCCGGAGGGTCTTTTGAGCTCCCATTAAATCTGGAGTTTGTCTGTGACAACTGTAACATCATGGCGAGCAATTGACGCCATCCAAAAATCCAATGACACAGCCAACCATGGACGTTATAATCCTATTAAGCGCATGGACTAAGTCCCTGCGCAACTGCATGCCTGAATGCCATGTTGGAAGCTTCAATACCACGATCGGACGCTCTGGCCTAGTCAGTCAATCGTCTTAAAGGAAACCTGACTACCGAATTCATTTTGAAATTAGAGTGCCTCTGTAATATGCAGGTATTAGCCAAGTGTGAAAGAATGAAATCTGTATTTTGTGTGGTCCTGCAAATGCTGCCAGTATGATTGTTGTTCCTTTTAATTAAGCTTGCTTAGACCTTAAAATATCTGACTGCAAAATAAATTAGGCCCTAATTTTGTAAATCAAGTCATCAAAGTGAAAGATATATGAAGAGGCCAACTCATAAAAAACTTGGAATTGAGAACGCAACTGATAATTTTTTTTCCAAAAATTATTCGCTGCTTAATATCAACAATCATTGTTTTGCATTATTTATTTAATTATATGTTTTGGTTACTTTTGGATATTTTTCGTTCCATTCTCATTTTTGTCTGCTTTCATTATGTTGACTAATGATAGAGTTGTTCTTGGTTTACGTGCGAGTTTACCTGGTATGAATTTGCCTTGTTATATGGAGAAAAAAAACAAAAAATTTCAGAATACATGCTGAACCCATTTTCTTTTTATACTGATTATTTTATTGAATGATTTATTGAGCCTAAGGTCGCTTGAAAAGCAAGATATGTTTATTTTTAATTTTAATATTATTCATTATTTATATACCCTACGGGTGTCTTCTTCAGAAAATTCACATTGTTTTATATTTAAATTTTTTTTTTTTTAATTTTAATTTCCTGAAGAAAACAGCCAGAGGTTTTGGCAATATTGATTATTATTAAAAATCAAAAATAAATGTATTGTTTTGAATAAGACCTCAAGCTCAATAAATAATTTAAGAAAATTATTTTTTTAGAATTTGTTTATGTTTCTTGTCTTAAATTTGCCTAAAGCTTAAAAGAAAGTACTTTTCAAACAACCTAAAGAATAAGAGGTTACAGTTCAAAAAAAGCTTTAATTTAAATAATGCTTTGTATTAATGAATATTAGTGCTTTAAAGTAAGAAAATATATATAATGTAAATAAATATTGTGAACAATAAATATTTTGGTGTTTGTCTGGCACAAAATGGGGAGATGAAAAATTAATCGAAAACTAAACCTAAAGCGACATATAATAAAAAAAAAAATAGGAGATTTTATTTATAAACAAAGATTTCATTCAACATTTTCTAAGTGATACGATGCAGACATCTCATGCGAATGAAAAAATGCACAATGATTTTTTTCAAAAACACCATGTTAATCCTATACCTGCCTGTGTATTAAAGTTCATGAGGACATGAGTTCAATTATATACATATGTATGTGTGTACCTACGTGTATGGAAAAACAAAGCTAAAGTTTGTGTATCTAAAAACATTTGTTGTAACCCATTTCCATGAATTTATATGAAATTTATTGCCGAAATCCATAAGTAAAAGCTTGTTTGCTTGTCTTTGCCTCTTGTTGCCAATTGGTTTAAGTATTTGTTAAGTTTTAGGCTAAAACTAATCCTATGGTTGTAATGGTTTGTTTGGAATAAGCCTTATTTCCAGCATTCGGGCTTATTAAGTTACCAAAATGTCATCGTTTCTGTTATTGGACAACTCCGGTAATTTCTTAGGTATGCATTTGTGTGTATAAGCATTTGCTTTATGTACTCGTATTGCAAGTAAATACACTTTTTAAATAGATATACATATATATTTCTTATTAGAAAGTTACGATGTAATAACTTAATTTAGAAATTGCTAAAAAAAATTAATAGTGTTTTTATGTTGTATTCTGTGCTCCAAGTGAAAGCAATTAATATGGCATTGATTTTGCAAAAAGTGTCAATAACAACAAATGCTATGATAATTCCGAATGGACTGATTTTACGTAGAGCAGAATACCTCTCTTTTCATTTCCTATACTTAGGAAAATTACTTTCCTAATGTTAAGTACGTAATCGTTATTTAATAAAAACAAACTGTTTCCATTACAAAGAAATCATAAAAGATCTGAATTTCTTAATATGTTGAAGATCCAGTCCAGTGAATGACTATTAAAACAGAGCAATTCTTAAATGTGAAAGAAAATGATATAAATTTTACTAATTTCTGGATCATAGTCACTGCATTTAAATAACTTTCTTACTGATCCCCTACAAATACGAGGCTTCCAAGTTTGGATAGTATAGAAATTTAATTTATGCCAATATTTTTTGATGGCAATTTGAATGTCTCGAATAATACAAATGTCATGTAGAAATATAATTCATCAGTTCGTGCCCTTCTCCCACTAGTCGATAGAAGTATCAATAGACAAACTAAGAATTAATATGTGAATAAAAATTATACGCTTTTTATACACGTTTTCTCTCTTTCGGAGTAAAGTTTTTCCTTAGCATTGCTAGTTGCGCTTGAAATATAGTAAATAGCCATAAAAAACATTCTACAATGACAAAGCTAATGTAACAATCATGAATAAAGAATGCCACAAATAAGCACTAGTTAGAATTCTAACACCCAATACGAAGGAAATATCAATTGAGTCAACTTTGACACGCTTATAATTATATTATTATATAGAATATATGTTGGAAAAAAACATACATACAACATTGCAATTGGAAAAAGGCTTTCACCTTGTTAATAATGCTATTTGACTAGAGTCCAATAATTTTACGATAATATATTACCCCTTGATTTATTACTATCTGGAGTATGTCCTTCTTTGTGTGTATGCAAGTGACACTCTAAATAAAAATCACACAAATATTCTGTTTAGAAATTTTATAAATATTTATTTTTCTTATTTATTTTGTAGCACATGCATTCCAATTGTCACAATTTTTATCTAACAATAAATTTGTTTGTATCTCGGAACAGTTAGAATAAAACAAATGCTTTTGTTGTTCTACCAGAAGCAATTATTTGAAAACAATTGATATACAAAGGAAAATGCAGAGAATTATTTATTACATTTTAATTGTATTTCTTGCTTTTTTTATTATATATACATATAATTTTTTTTATTTTCTATGGTCTACAAGAACAATCATGTACAAGCCAAATATGTGTAATAAATATGTATATAAAATTTATAGAACTTTTATTGTTAATAACAATAGATTTAATGGGATTGTTGTTAAAGATAATTTTTATAATAGAGTTATTTAAACTACAAGTTTATCAGAGTGACACAAATGCCAGTATATGCACTAAAGTGCGTGTGTGTACGTGATGCAAAACACGAGGAGAAATATGTTTACCCTACAGATTGAAGCTTAAGTTCAATTTTGACTAAAAAAAATTTTTAAAGATCATTAAATATATTTTTATAATCACATTTATGTACCCCCAATATGTTTCTTATCAATATACATATACCTGTACATACCTATATAAACATATTAAAAGAAATCTAATTTCTTACAATTTTATTTCAATTATATTTAAAAACATGATTATTTATTTGTGTCCTTGTTTATGCCAGAATGAAGTTGACATTTTCTTCTTGATATTCCTTATGGCAACATGTGTCGGGTATATTTTAAAATTTTAAAAATAAACTTGTAAAGTGGCTCAATAGTTGTAAGATTATTATCATCTTTATTTTATTGTAATCCTTTGTTATGGACATACGAGGGTTCACATTTATATAGGAAGTTTTGACAAGATGATTTTTCTATGCAAAATCTTATTATAAATTTACTAGTATTATTTGATGGCAGTTAGATTAGATTAGGTTAGGTTGATTGGAGGGGTGTGATAAGCTCATGTCATAACGACATACACTTAAGCCAGTGAAGGCTTGTTGTGCGCTCCCTTTAATTATCAGACACAAACTGCCACAGTTCTGATGGCAGTTAAGTTTAGTGTCTATTTATAAAAGGGTGATGCCGAAATGTCTATTGAAAAGATGAAATTTGAATAAAGAAGCGCAGCCATAAAAATAATATGATGCATCAATATCTGAATGATGCTGATTAAACTTCCAATATATGGTCCAAATATACTACATATTCGAAATAAAATGCAGGCTTTCAGCCTCCTCTGTCAATTTTGTCAATGAAGCAGTACTTTCTTCTGCAAAAATGTAATCTGATTTACTAAAAATACCATATATGTATATCAAAATAATTGATTTTAATTCGACCTAATTGAATATCTAATTGCATTAGCAGAAGTCAATTAGTTTTCTAATTGTAAAGGTAAACCAATTTTTTTTGCTAATGGCAACTAATTGCTATTAGTTTTACCATTGGAATAAAAATTTCAATTATCTAATGGAAATTATTTGAACTAATTCTAATTGTTTGATGAATTAGAGAATATAAACCAATTGCATCAATTGCTAATTCTAATTGGAATTAATTCATACTTAAACAATGAATATTTCAGTTATTTTGAACTATATTAATGATACCTGCTGTGGATTTTTTGTTAGTGAAATTTTCTTCAATATTTTTCAACGTGCACAGCATCATTTTTTATTACTATCAGTAAAAGATCTAAGAACAAATTGTGCTAACATGGATCCTTACATAGACATATTGATTTTCCATTATGCCCTAAAGTCTAGGCTCATTTTTATAAAATTATTCGTATAGTATTTATTTAAATAGTGATGGCGTGGTGTAGGGGTTAAAGTGCTTGCCTATCCGAGGTTCGCTCCCTGGCAGAGGACAAACATGGTTTTCAAGGTTTAAAATTAAGTGGCTTCAAAAATTCCTTCCAAAGCCCTTCAAAAAAATCTATCCAATCATAGTTTTTTCAACAATATTAAAAGAAAAACAATTTTGTTACAATAGAGTCCATATTTATTTAAAAAAATCATTTTAGCTTTTACTGGCATTTAAATGTATAAAAAAATTATGGGCACAAAATATTAAAAACACAAACTTAAACGAAAATAATTAATTAGCAAGTGGAAAGAAGAACAATAAATGTTGTAGGCTGAAGAAGTATACATTATAATTAAATTTGTATGTGGACATACATAAACGAAAAACTCGTAAAACTCGTTTTATTTATATCATTTTAAGTGAACATATTAATATGTTTTTAATGACATTTAGTTTAGTTGTGACAAGCATCAAAATAATTCATATAGAAAAATTCCATGTAATATAGATCTGATAAGCATAAAGACATGGTTGCTAGAATTATGAAACCGGTAGTTTTCAATCGTGTTAATCATATTTTGTTTTGCATGTACGTCCTCGAGACAATACATGTCCTAGAGAGCACGATTGCCTAGTTATCTAAGCCTACTTTTCTAAGGCGAGCAGTCATATATAAAGTGTTAAACTTCCTGTTCGTGGAAGAAGCTCCAGCACTGGTCTCCATAGGGCAACTCTAGATCGACACAGACATACGATCGATAATATAGAACCCTACCAAAAGTTCTATCGATTTTTTTCTAAGTAAAGGAGAATACAAAAGAGAATTATGTACCACTTAAGTGCCGCTCACTTTTTTACTCCGTTTCAGGGTTCAACCAAGGTAAGACAAATGTAAATTTAAGCTTAATAGGTTTAAGTATGACAATGCACACATGGGTCCTTCAATCACTTTCTTTTCCCAAATTCTTTTGTGTGGTAGAATACATTTTATAGTGCCTGATGTCGCTCTGATACAGCCAGACTTTGAAAATATGCCAAAGCGCACTTCGATTTCAAATACTTGAGAATTCAAGGCCCTGACGGGTAATAGGCTATATAAAAAAATTCAATTGATTTGATCCACGAAAAGAGAGTTTAAATTCACTTCTTAGCTTCTATTATGGCTTGTAAATCCACTTAAAATACAATTGAGATGTTGAGTAACCTAAATGATGCCGAAAAATTGAGATTTCTGGGAATATACCTGAAACATTAACAGATCAAAGAGCACTTCATGGGTACTGAAAGTATGTCACTATTATTTACAGGAAGAAATATGTCTGCTTGTATATTCTTAACTTGCCCAAACATTTTTTATATTTTTCTGCAATATTTTGTCAAAAAAAAAAAGAGCATTAATGTAATACACATAAAAATATATGAAAAATTAAGATCACAGCTTATTGCTAGCTTTTAATAAACAAATATTAAAAAAAAACATAGTCTGTGCAAGCAATATAAATACTAACCCTCGCATACATGTCATATATTCTATTTTCTATTATTGCAAAAATTTCAATTATTACAGCAACCACTTGGTTAAAAATTGCTTGAAAAAATGGTAAAATTTCAAGAAATAAGAGCTTTATTCCAAATAAAATAAATATCAATTACAGATGAAATCAACTCCAAAAAAAGAAAATACAAGCCAGGATTATTACATGACACAATAATAAAAAGATTTGTTGAAATAAACCGCATGATATGAAATTGAAATTACGAAATTGTTTGTAAACTTTCGATGTGTAGCTTTTATGTTTTCGAACGATCAAGTGTAATAAATTAATCATTCCTTTGTTTTCTTCAGTAAGAAATAAATAATTTATAAATATCTGTTATATTGCAAAAACTAATTTGAATATGAATATGAATTTATGACATTTTTTTCTAATAAAAATACATTAGAGACATAAACACACATGGAAATACTCATGTATATAATACAAGGCAGATAATTTTTGGAAGCTAAAACTTTCTGGGACGAGTTATCATTCAACCTTATGGGGTACAGGCTGACTTCACTCTTAAACACTCGTGGGGTTAATGGTTCCAGAGTATGTCTTTGGCAGGAGCTAATGCTCATGAAGAGAAAAGACTTTTAAGTGATACAAAACTTGAGGCTCCAACTGCTTTCAGTACATATAATGCTGAAACTTGAAAAAACAAGGTTAGGTTATGTTAGGTTGATTGGAGGGGCATGACAGCCCATGTCATACGACATACACCTAAGCCAGTGAAGGCTTGTTGTGCGCTCCTTTGAGTTTAACCATAACATATTGAGCCAAAGGTCTAGAGAAACTCCGTGTCACTCACAAAGTTCCTTAATTTCCTCCAGCATATTCCCCGTAATCGGCTTATGTCCGGTAAGATGTCACCCCTAAGATATCGGGATCTTATTTGTGAGAAGGCGGGGCACAATTAGTGTTCCAATGTTTCGCTCTGCTCCCCACATGCAAAAAACAAACTCTGTAGCAAACATGATGAGACTTCGAAACATGTTCTTTGTAGCCAACGAGGACTTCGAACTACTTCAACTGACTCCAATCAAAATATCTGATCTCTCTATCAAGTCATAGACCAGTTGGCATCATCCGCAGGTGCATTTAATATTAAGAACGCACAATTTGTAATAGTCATTAAACAACTATTTGTATTCATATTCGTATTTCTGAATACCCGAAAATTACTCGATGAATATTTCAAGAAAATTTTCGATCCAAAATGTACAAAAGATGTAAAAAAATCATCCAATTAACGGCACAACCAATTTATAATTCCCCTTATTATGATTGTCGACGTCGACATCACACCAAGTCGACATCAATATATTGGCAATTGTGGGATCGTAATCGATAACTATTAAATATTATTGATAAGATATTACGACTACTACTGCTTATAAAATTACAATTGCACATTAATGTTAGTAAATTATTGCCTACAAGAAGTTCAGAAGTGCTGTCTTCTTTTACTGTCGACTTGATGTGAGGTCGACGTCGACAATCATAATAAGGGGAAATAATTTATAATAATTTTTAATACAAACAACTTTATTTTGAATCTAAGAAAACACGAACGGAGTTGGTGCTTCTGATGCCAATAACACTTTGAGTTAAAGCGACAACAATACAACAAACAATTTATAAAGAAAGTCCAGAAAAATGCAAAAACCTAGAAACACTCAAGTGCAGAACTAGTTACTTTAAGTTCAATTAAAATAAAAAAATATTGCACGAACTTGTTGCACTGAAGAGACTTTCTATTAATTTGTGTACAATATGTGCTGAAAAAACAGTAAGGAATCTATGGCTCTATTCATATTGGTTTTTCTAACAATCGCTGTCTTTATGGGGCAGCAATGAAGTTATATTTTGTCCAGGTGTCACTTGTGATTTTGGACGCAGTTGGAAAATACTGGAAAATTTTGGTGTGCCTTACACATATCCAACGTTGGAAGTTATTAAAGATTAAATGGCCAAAAAATGATGACGATTCTGATTGGCAATAAAATAAATTATTGGCAGTATGTGTTGATAATGTAAATATAGCTGTGGTGTTATTATTTCAAACTATTTTCATTCTAGTACTTTTCCCCAAAAAATAATAATTCAGTAACTATTAAAATTTGCTATAACTTTATAACGTATGCGAAATTCGCTTTAATTTTTAATACCAGTTTTTAATGCAAACGTGCAATTTGCACTTAAAAATCAATGCCTCTAATCCGTCTATTACCTGCGAACAAAGTCATTAGACCAAGAGATATTGCTTCCCAGGCGTATGAGAAATATTTGGTTTACATATTAAGTATTTCCTTATAATCTTCAATAAAGTTTATAAAAATGTCCAATAAATTATTAACAAAGTATTTCTAAGCGATTGTGCTGAGAAATTTTTTGTCATATTAAAAATATGGAATTGTTTACAAGACCATGATGATTTATTCATGAAACTATTTTGTTGAACAAAGTATAGAAAATATTGAATACCATGTGGTGTAGATGCAACCAAGAATAAGTTAAATCTTACAATTTTAGGACATGGGACTTAACAAAAGAATGGAAACAGTGGTCGTCTTTATACTGTCATTAACATAATCACTACCCAAATTTCGAAAATGTTTTAATTTTATAGAGTGAAACAAATTATAAAAGTAGATAATTGTTAGAAGTGCAAATAGAACTAATTTTAAGGCAGATAATTTATAGGCACTTTAGACACAAATAATGAAACTTTAATACATGTTATACCTTCATAATTGTAAATATATATGTATACAGGTATAAATATTCTTTTGATGAACCAAATAATTTAGTTTCTTAATTTGTTTATTAAGTGATTTGTCCAAGAATATTTATGTAAATATACATACAATATAAATATTGTTAATAATTACTTAGATTATTTATATGTAAGTATATACTTTTAGAAAAATATTTATTGACTTCTAATATTTATTGAGTCTAATATTTTTTTTAATATTTTTTAATGTATGTATGTATGTAAAATATTAATTTTTATTATTATTTAACACAAAGTGTATCGAAATATCGATAGTGGCAAAGGAAACTTTTTAACAGTTTAATAAGACTTATCCTTAAATAATATTTTTACTAAAATTATTTTAAAAAAAGATCAAAAATATAGTAATATTAGGCGTTTAAAACTTTTAGCTTTATGAACGCCATCAGAATTACCTTGAATTTGTTTTTAACTTTAAAAACAGTGCATTTTCCATTCCGTCAAATGGGTTGAATCATATTTTTTTAAAGATTATAAAAAGCAAAAAATAAATCAAAATGGAATCTTATGAAAAATGGAATCGTATTATATATTAGCAATTTACTTTTTTGAAAAACATCAAATAGAAACGATTTTATGTTTCATAAAAACAAATAATAAGAGAGTGTTCAAAATTATAAAATATTAGGCAAAAATAGAATAAATAAGTTTGCATAAGCTTTTATGAATCTTCATTATAGTTTTCATTTAAAATAGGTTTTTTTGACTCTGTTGCCTTACTGGGTATCTGAACACGAAGATGTGTCCCGTAATATCACCGCGAACGAGGTGGCCAATTAGAGGACTCACACATTTAAGATTAACCCATCGACCTGCAAGTGGAAGTTCGTTTGAAAAGCTATAAGTCACTGATACAGCAAAGCCTACATAGGGAAGCTCAGACCGGATGGCCATTTGAGACCAGGGTATCATTATACAAGATCATTTTGAAATATTTCTCAGATAACAACTACGAAGGATGACAGCGCTTCTTTATGGGATATCGTCTTATGTGTATTCACGCCGAAATTTAAATCTATCCTTTAATTTATTTATGTAGGAATTGTCAAAATGGGGAACAACAAGAAATGGTGAAACATCTTCTCTACCAATGCCAAGTTTTATCGAGAAAGAGATTGTCTCATGTGGGCAGATTGATTATTATATCCTTTTTGAATTTGATCAATTATAGTTTATTTAACACTCGTTTCTAAAGACTCTTATATGCAACTTAAAAGCTTTTAAAATTTCAAAAATATAACAAATTATCATTGAAATATG
Source organism: Germaria angustata (assembly GCA_963681545.1). Lineage (NCBI taxonomy): Eukaryota > Metazoa > Arthropoda > Insecta > Diptera > Tachinidae > Germaria > Germaria angustata. The sequence goes on along the minus strand of OY812998.1, from coordinate 51,931,075 downwards.
GAGGAAAAAAAAGGAATATGAATTTTAATATTTTTACATTAAGCTTTAAACACATAGACGACAGCAGACTTCACGACTTCACGACTTGAAATTTCAGGGATGCCGCACATATATTTTATAATGAATAAAATTAAAGTTATTGATAAAAAATGTAATAATATCACGAAAAACTATAAAAACACATTAATTTATTTCTTTATTGTGTTTTTGTAATGTTCCTTTATGTTTAATATTAAAAAAAAAAAGTTTTTGTTTTTATTTTTCCAATTTATATATAATGGCAACACTATATTTGTTTAACGCTGCCCGTCAAAATAGAAAATAGCCTAAGCTGGCAGCAGCAGCAAATGCTGCTGTGCAGTCGTGCTGCTGTGCTGCCGTTAAAATAATCGTTTTCATTTAAATACATGCATTTTATTTTTGACATATTGCTGCTTGCTGTCCGCTGTCGTCTATGTGTTTAGAGCTTTAGATATTTGCCAGTCACAATTCAGAAAGTATACGATATGAATTAAAAAAAATACGTATACAATAAGACTTTGCTTCATTTGCTGTTACTGCTTTCTGTTTAAAAGCTGATATATGCTGGAATACATACATTTATTTGTATATAAAACAAATCTGGAGCGAATGAATAAGCAAATATTATGAAGTTAGATAAGCTTTTTATTAAATCGTGCTTAAAAATGCAAAAGAGCACAAATCGTTTGAATAAAGCATTAAAAACGTACAATGAGTATTATGGAATATATAAAAAATTTATTTACATTTTTTATTTAAGATATTGTCATATGAATATCTTTTTAATCGTCTACTTCCTTCATTCAATTATGATAAATTGGAAAACATAAACATAAAAATTGTAAATCATTTTTTTTTATAATAAACAATGAGAAGATTTATGTATTGTCATATAATATGCATAATGAAAATTTGGCTAAATGTTGAAATAATTGTTGATTTTTCAAATTAAATAAGAATTATGTGAAATGGGGTGCACATTGCAGCAATTCACCAATTTTTGTGAACTTGAAATATTACCTTTATTATATCTTCCAATAATTTCAAAGTAAGAGCAGCGCAGAATTATAGAAAATAGTCTTTATTAATTATTATTGATTAATTTTTCTATATGGAACTCTTAGACTTTGGTGTATTTTTGATCCGAGAGATATTAATTTAGAAATTTCATTCATTTTATTAATCAATTAAAATAGAAATCAACAAATTTTTTATTATACGCAAACTTTATTGTTATGTTTTGCATTCAAAGAATGCTTATGAAATAAAGAAAAAATTACGGCTGTAATATTTAAGCTTTCAAATGCAAGTTACCTGAGAACATTTTCAGACTAAAAAAGTTTTCTTTAGTGTCCATATCGGCTATTTTAACTATTAAACGATTTTCAATTTCTTAAATTGGATTCTAGTAGATAATCGTGGATTCTAGTCCTCTTAACTTGATGTGCGCGATCCCAAATTAATGATTTATTTTTTTCTCTTTTATCGAAAATCAGCAAAATATCTTTCAATCCTGCCAAACGTTTAAACAAGCGTTTTATTAGCAAATGACATTGTAACATGTTGCTGTATTTTCTTATTGGAACTTAATATTGCAACTATTGATTAACGTTACTATTTTCAAATAAAGTTTAGGAAGTTGTCACAGGCTTTAACGTTTGCAATTTCTTTCTTAAATGCATAAGAATTTTCTTCCTTGAATTCTTCATAATTATTAAGTTTTTCCAACTTTTCTTTAAACGGTGTATAATTATCAGATTACTTTGTATAGTGGTGTTTCTGTAATATTGTTTATTAAAATTCAATTGGGAAGGTATTTTATTTACAACTAGTTCTTATTTGCGAATAAGATGTACATATAAACGAAGAAATATTACATGTATAATACTTGTATAGATTTTTTTTTTTCAAAATTTCAAAGTATATTCCCTTGCCCTTAACGAGATATCCGACTTCTTAGGCACCTTTTAGTCTGTTTTTGTGCTCGTAGCAAAAATATTTTCAAATTAAATTTAGAAAATAGCTTTCGTTATTTTTTTTTTAATTGGTCCACTACTCAGGAGATGATACCTACTTATCCAAGTCATAGTGCTAGTACTAGAAAAATAGTTTATGGGAACAAGTATAAAGGGGTAGTGTTTATGGACATACGCAAAATGCAAATAAATACAAGACAAAGAGCTAAAATATTTATATTGAAATATGTTCACAACAACTATAAATTTTACAAAGGCTTCAAATAAGTATTTAAAGGTAGTAAGACGTTTACAAATACAATTTTATTGAAATTTCTGGGTAATGACTCAAAATTTGTTGTTTAAAAATTTAATAAAAACAACTATTATTAAATAAATGTAATTTTTAGATACTCAAACATGAACAGAAATAATAAAAAAATACTACCGATATAAATTAAAATAATAACAATTTATGATATTATTTGTTTATGAATATATAAAATATATGTTTTAAATATAAATGCACTCGTATTTATTTAAATGTATTTGTGTGAGTAAATTTATTTAAATAAATACATATATGACATCGATATGGCTATAAATAATTGTTTATATAAAAGAGTTTATCAAAATTTTACCACAAAATGTTGTTTTGTAGTTTCCGGTTTCAATTACGCCATAAATTTCTCTCACAACCACATTCACACACACAGACTCCCAAAATCATACACCTGCCTTACCAAACACGAACCATACTAACAACAACAACAAAAAAGTACCAACAATAAGAAGAAGAGCAAACTATATCAAACGAAATAAATAAACAAACAAACAAGCAACTCACGAACACACATGCAAGAGGACATATTTTTTGTTAATATGAAATAAAGAATGAAAAAATAACAAGCGAGTTTTTATTTTGCTGTTGTTATGGCATCATAAAATGAAATTTAAAGCCCCTAAGCTAAACAAAAATACAAGCAGCATCAACAGCAATAACAACATTAACGAAAAACAAATTTAGTAAGAGATAAACAACAAAAAGGTAGTTTAAATTGGGCTTTTTCCTCCCTTTCTCCCTATATCACTCTCTTACTCTTGCTCAATCAACTTGTTGTATTTTTTCTTTTATTATTTACAATCTGTCCATCTTGTATTTACATGTACTATGCACATTTGCTGTTGTGTTTGTTGCTGCTGCGGCAGCTTTTATTTCGTTACACATACATTCACATGGCAATATTACCTTTTGATAATTGTACACAAACGCACACACACAGACACACATGCATGAGTACATGTATGCATGTGTATGAATACAATCAAATGTACGGGTATCGACAGTAAACAATTCCAAATGAAAGCCAATTTATAAACCAATAAAATTTTGTAAGCAAATACGAGCAACAACAAAAATCACAACACAACAAGCAACGAGTGTACTTGATCAATTTTTATTAAAAACTGTAAAATACGAACCAACGTAGAAGGGTACATACATACATACATATTTATTTATGAGGAACACACATACGACGTGTTTGTTTATTGAAAAATGGCTTGTACAGTGGTCGTTTGTAATAAATATTTGGTTTAAATGTTATTTAAAATTTTGCATGAAACTTTAAGCCAACATTTTCAAGGTCATAATTCAATACATATATTAAAAATATGGCAATATAATAGGAAGATATTCAAAATTTAACAAAACATGAATAAATTGCTGAAGCTTTAAGTTATCATAACTTGAATAGTCTTTACCATAGAGAGACGACAATGCAATCGACTAAACGGCTATTTTATTGTAAACCAAATTAAGTGAGAGATAAAGGAGGCAACGGAGATCTTCTACAGAGCTATTACAAACATTAAAAATTCTCATTTACTTTCGCCATTCATAGTTGTTAAAAGCCTAAGTGCAATGCAATAAATGTAACTAAATGATAACTTGACTAAGCTAGTATATACTTATATACTTTCACTGCAATGATTTTATTAAATAAAATAATTTTAGAGTAAATTGTTTGTTGTAGCTTTAGCTGTTTATATGTCGACATTTCATTGGTCGCTAAACCAAATCGTCAGTGAACTTTTAACAGTTTAAAAGCATACAACCTCGAATGTTTATGCCATACGAATCAAATACAATACGCGATTTCAGTATTGTATATGAGGCATAACAAAATACATAATAATAGTGGGCTTAGAAATGCTTTTATACAAACAACTCAACAAACAATTATTCTCAACGTGAGTCTATTTTATTTTTCTTGCAATATGTGGCTAAAGCCACAACAAACAATGCATTTTGCAAAAACTCTAATTGTTTTGACACTTAGTTGGGGAGAATATCCCGAAATAATAAATTTCAATATTAAGAATTTTAAAATATTTATAAGAAATATTCCATATATTCTGCCAATTTATTATTCAAAAAATACCATTTGATGGCTGATGAAGATGTAGTGGTAAGTTTCCTTTAGCACCAACGAAATGCATTCCTATACACAACCCAAATCCACGGGATATAATATTCTGCATATTTTGAATTTTGTATTATTTTAAATAAATTTGCCGTATGTAATTGTTAAAATGTATGTATATTATTAAGCGCTTAAACAGCATTCTTATTCTTTTTCGTATACCTTTCCGTTAAAAATTAAAACGCTTATGCATTAATAATTTGTTAAAGTATATTGGGATGTAACTCCAAATGTATGGATATGCAAATATATATATATATATATATATATATATATATATATATATATATAGACGCCTGATCTTTGCATATATAGTACGGTATTTCGATTAGAGTCAGCAAAAATAGTCCAAGGTCCTTAATACTGCAACGGAAAGCATGTTTCAATTTCTCCTCATGTTGCCCAAATATCAATTATTGTCTTGGTCTCAGCATTTCATCTAGAGTATTGATGGCAGCTGAAGCAATAGTGTCCCGTAAGCTCTTCGGGTCGTCATTATTATCGTGTGGCAATTACTTCTAAGACTCGCACTTGTAAATTCTCAAAAGCAAAGTCAATCAATCCATATTTAAATCCAGCCGTTATAACGTCAATAGTGCAATAATTACGAGTATGAATTTTCTGCAACCGTCTGAGGACGAATTAAGGCACGTGTCTCAAGAGTGGCATTGCTTATTGTTGTATTCTTAATTTTAGTCATTTCTAAACCTGATTACTTTTATTTTTAGAATTTCTTTTTCAAGAAAAGTAGTCTTGATTTAAGCTTTCATGTTGGAGTTTTTATGGAGCATGGCATTTTAGTCAAATTTAAGTCCACCATATATTCAACTCGAAAGCCCTGAAAAATATCTGTTTTGATTAGGATTAATATCAAGTAACCAGTATTTTTTATTTACGAGTGCAATCGAAGTCACATTATGTGCGTCTTATTTTAGTTTTTTCTTCCATCCCCAAACAGACTATTAAAGAAAAATTATACTTGTGGTTTTTATTTCTTCTTTCCTTTTTCTGTTCTATTTTAATTTTATTTCCTTAATTTTTTGTGATAATTTGGAACTAGTTCATCGCATAACACCTATTCCATCTACAATAGAATTTGGGCTTTAGACTTTTTTAAGAATTCCGGAATGGGTTTCAAGATAAATCATTATCATTATGTTAATTTTGGGCACGAGCTCTTTTACAAATTTTGGATATTATCAGTAAGAATGGCTATTGAAAATTCAGGACCACATATAAATTACTTTATGCCACCACCTTCCTGTTTGAAACCATCAGAGAACAAGAGCTGTTCGTTGCCTGAAATGCCGTCATAGCGCAACTATAGTAGACGTACGCATCATAAATAAAAAATTTACTATTACATATTACGCTCACCTCAATTATTTAAATGTTTTTTATATACAAAATGCATCAGGTTGCAAAAAAAATATTGGGAATTAATAAATTGTCGTTAGATTTATTTTTTTTTCACTATTTCAAGAGCCAAAAAATATTTACATTAATTTTTTTACATAAAACTTAAATTTGAATTTGATGAGCTTAATTTAAATAATTTTCATAAAAATGGGGATATGGTTGTGCTTTTCTGCAAACTGCAAGATCTTAAAACCAGTGTAATAAATCAAATGATTTAACAATCTGTTTCACTATCGCTCTGATGTTGTTATGTTAAGCAAATGATAACAAAATAATAAAGTTTAGAACTAAATAGAATGCAAACCCTTTGACCACAACTCAGACAACCAAGCAAATATTTAAGAGCTTATATTTATTAACGCACATATTCCAGTCAAATAAGCATGATTTTAAATAAATAGTAATAATATCTTATCTAACAAATCATGCTATTGAGAACAATTATTGTAACGAAACTTTACCATGAAATACGTTTGATTTCAATGCATATTAATATTTGATTGGTAATACTTTTTCCAATTAATTGAAGTTAGACAACATAAAAGCATTCATTTAAGAAGACTTGAATTTTATTAGCATTGAAATGATTGTGCAACATAATTATTCTAATAATTACAACAATGTGATTTCGCTCGGTATAGTCAATATACAAAAGCTCAGTTTACAGGGTTCTCTTCCCCACAAGGGAAGAGTGGTGCGCAAACCCAGGATGGCTAAGAGATGGATCGCAAATGTGCTACACGCACGGCTCAAAAACGCTCAAAGGAGTTGGGGCGGGAATAGTGGGGCCTAGAGCACACAGGTCTATAACAGGGATACGACAATTTTCCAGGCGGAACTTTACGCGATACTGGAAACTGTGGGGATCCTATCCGAGAGAGGACGTAGGGGAATATGGGTTAAGATATTCTCGAACAGCCAATCTCTTCTTAAGGTCCTGAGAGGCTGTACGTACATGTCCAGATTATTACTGGAATGCCACAACAGTCTCAATGACCTGGCGACTCATAATCAGATTACTCTGATATGGGTACCAGGGCATCAGGGGCATGCCGGGAATGAGATGGCGGACATCTGTGCGAGAAGAGGGGCTGAGGGGAATTTCATTGGACCCACCCCTTCTTTTGGGTTCAACAAAAGTCTCCTTAAGGGGGAGATTTCGAAATGGACATCGTCCAGGATTGCACAACATTGGAATGACATGAATGGATTATGTCACTCCAAGAAATTCCTACGCTTTGACGCTAGGAGGGCGGATCTGGCTCTAAGACTGGACAGGAAAAGCCTACGGACGCTGGTAGGGGCGCTCACAGGCCATTACACCTGCAAAGCCCACCTATACAGAATGGGCTTATCTGACACGGACATCTGCAGATTTTGCGGTGAAGATGAGGACTCGATGGAACACTTGATAGCAAATTGTGGGGCATTGTGCCACAGAAGACACAGGACTCTACATGCATATACGCTGAGTAAAGAGGATCTGCTAATGCTCCCATTGAAGGAGCTGATCCTATTTGCGAACGTATTGGACTGCTAGGGACAGGGGATGCACATTAGATCAACAATGGTCGCAGTGCAAAGGGCCATCCTGGGCCAAACCCCATTACATTACATTACATAATGTACGTAATCTGACTTCGGCTGCTGTCAAAATTCAATGAATATTTAAGCAAAAATTATAATACTTTTAGGTGACCCATTGCTTTTAAATGTAGTTAAGAAATGTTTCATAATATTTATAATTTTGATTTGATTTGTATTAATGGAATGGCCATAATATTTGCCTTTAGCATCACTCATTACTCTTCATTTCAAATTGTTTCATGCTTCACACGTACACAGAGAAAATTATTGCCAGAAAAAATTTAAAACAAACGCTTTGTCTAAGACAAATTTTAATTTCAGTAAAAAAAATGTACTGCCCCAGTTAATTATTATTTGCAGTTTTTAAAAAGTAAATTTTTACAAAATTGTTGTCTGGATTACAAAAATTTTCTACAGGTCCTTGGCATTTAAACAAAATATTTACTGATTTAAAGAAATTGTTTAGAAAAACGAAATTTTGTTTTCACATAACAGGGATGGAAGGAATTTGCACAATTATACTTTTGGTACTATTTAAGTCCGACAATGATACATTTGAAAATTTTTCAAATTTTCTGTAGTTCTCGAGGTCACTTCAATTTGTGGTCATTCTTCTTTGATTAAAAGCTCACATACATGCCAACTTTTAAGAACAAATTTTAGCATAGAATAAATATTCAACTAAACAGAGTAATAAAATTACTATTTGTTGCTAAAATCTGGCAACATTAAATAACAATTCACAGCTCTGGCTTATGTTGAAAAATAGGAATCGTACAGGAAATCAAGCATTACCGAATTCTGGGCAAAGTTTGCTCAAAGAAGGATTTAATCAAATGAACTTAAATTTAAGAAAGTTGCGAATGTCATTTATCTGCAATCATTTAATAAATCTTCTCTTTCGAAAGTATAATTACAACAAAAGGGAATGACATTCGTAAAACTATTCCTTCCAAATAAAGAACCTATTAATTGCAACTGGTTTAAGATTAATGTGTAATTTATTACTTATTGAATTCATTGTTTATAAGTAACTTATTTATAAAAAAGACGAATTTTTATGCAAAAAAGTAAAATGATTTGTCATTTGATACAATATTCAGATTGACAGTGCCAACCCTGATAGACATTATACTAACAACTATTTTTGTACAGAATACTCGTATGCGTTCAGTTTGGCTTTTGGCTTATGAAAATGGCATTTGATAAAACTGGGCGAAACTTTCTAATAACTACAAGGCGAATTCATAACTGGAGGGATTCGCAGCGCATTTCATTTGTTTTGATTATTTTATGGTTAAATACATTGTAGCTTGTAAAATACGAGTCATATTTGCACAGTTGCTTAAAATGACTAAAGTCAATACTTTTTTCTATTTGTCCATCTAATGTTTAAGAATTTTTATGGGAAACAATAACAAATTTTTGATTTGATATATGACGAGTATAGAAATGTTTTTGTTCTACTTTATTATTGCATATGACAATTATATAAAATTATTTTATATTTCTAGACGCTTGCAAACAGCGAAACCATTGGGCTTGTCTGCAGAGGCGATCATAGTATTTGGCAGAAATTTAACTGGCCCTCAATTTTATAATCTAACACTCTATTTAGTAGTTGGGGGGCGCACCGTTGATTTAATATGATTATCCTCCTTATAGGGCCTTTCATTATTATAGAGATAGATAATTATAAAATTCTTATAATGGTCATGCCTCAATAACAATAATATAATAAATAATAATGATGTTTTGAGTACAAATTATCATCAATTGTAGCACCTGTACTGTAAAAAAAATATATTCTCCTGTTTTTTTCTTAAATTTCTTGAAGTCCTTGATTGTTTGATGTTACAGATGCGATCAAAACTGACTAAAACAAAAAGAAATATTATCACAAAAGCCTTAAATATCTCCAAATCTACATAAAGACCATAATTATTTGTTTGTTTTTCTTCAATAAATGCCCTATTGAACTGTTAAATCGCTGGCAACACATTAATAACAAATATGACTTAAAAAGGATTTTTCTGCTTCTCCAGTCAGCCAATAACCACCGCATTTAGCAGCCAAATGCATAAAAAAACATTCCATATGAACGGTAACAATTAGGAACAAGGAGTGAGAGTAAAACAAAATTTATTAGGAAATAAAAGAGTTCGAAAACGTTTATTATGGCAAAGAAATTATACACACACACACAAACACACATGTAAATACACAAATGTAATTTGTATGGCAAAAACGAATCTATATTCTTGTTACTTTGCGAGGAATAGCGACGGCTAGAAGAGTGGGTGTGTTGTGCTTTATAGAGATTTATGGCAAGTATTCGAATGAAGGATCTCTCAAGGAAAGAGTTAATATTACATATCTTAGCATATCGTTCGGCCTCGGATGAGTTTTGATACTCTAAAGTTATTGCTGCGTCAGAGTATAGAGGTGCTGAAAGTACTTTGGACAGTTAAGGGAATATTTAATTCAAAGCTGATTTGGACCCGTAGAACTTGCTCCTGAATGTTGTTGGTTTATTAAAGTCCTAGGTAAAAAATATACTACCACGAAGTCAACAAGATCCTCAAATTGTGATCCGAAAGTATTATCGATGCAACGTAGGACGTGTTCCACTGTTTCGTCGTTACTGCAATGAGATGTGTTCTAGTAAAATCAAGAAACTTGTTCCCGAAATTAAATCCTTTTTGTGAACAACGCGTTTCTCATTAAGTTCGAATCCATTTATTTGATATGCAAGTTAATGGTACTATACATTGCAGAGTTTTTATATGGAATAAACTCCACGCACAGGTCTATCCTATAAATTTTAGCACGGAGAAATATTCCTTCCTCCTACCTGCTTTCCAAAACATATTTTCCTATTTGAAGCCAACTGCATTACACCGATTTGTGTCATCCCCGCAAATTTATATACAAAAAGCTTAGGAGTAAAAAAATCTATAAATCTATAAAATTAATAAACACTAACGTCAACGAGTGTTAGAACAGTCATGAGACAGGCCCGATAGAAAAACTCTTGAATACAATTTAGTTTTACCAGAGGACGAAGGATTTCTATCGATATTTTCCTACAAGCTGCTCCTATTGAATTACAGTTTTACTACTTAACACAAATAACAATCGAAAATCACTTTGAAAAAATATAATATTTATGCAAAATATTTCATATTTTCAATTATTCACTCTGCTTTCCTTCCCCCACTAAGTTGTGTTGGAATAGGAAATGAAAAAAAACTAAAGCACACCAGATTTTACAGTTTATATTTATGTGCGCTTGTATATATGTGCTGCTTCTGTATCCTTTTCTTGAAATGCCATAAATTGCGTTTGTTTTCTCTGCGATGTACATATGCAGTGGAAGAGACAGACAAACACATGTTCGTATCGCATGCATTTTGCTCAGACGTCGTTGTTAGTTGTCTTAACACACTGTTCAATTTATCAAAAATTGTTTCAATTAGAACGTTGTCACTTATGTGTGTCAGATATTATTTGTGGAGAGGTGATAAATTAAATATGAATTATTTATTGATATTTTAAAGGAAATTAGATCAGAGAATGTAATAATCCTTCAGAAAATCAACATAAATTAAACTGTCATACAGCGATATCAATTAATAAGAATGGCTGGTTGTCGTTTTTATTCATTGTTGTTTAATGATGAATTGTTTAAAGAACATGTTGATGAAATCCGAACAATTTGATTGTTTTGAAGGGTTTTAAATCATTTTGATTGGAAAACTGTTACATATACATTTATATACACACACACGCTGTTTTCGTGTAACAAATTAATATTAAACATGTTTAGTTTGGTCTACAATTAAAATTCATGTTCGGTTAAGAAAGTGCATCGTGCACGAACAACGAAGCTCATTTCTGGTTGAATGGATACGTGAACAAATGAAATTCCCGTATTTGGTGTGAAGAGCAGCGGGAAGCATAGCAAGAACTGCCAAGGCATCTCGAAAAATTCACTGTTCGGTGTGGATTATGGGCCAGTGGCATCATTGGATCGTACTTTTTCAAAGACGATGAAATCAGAAACGTTACTATGAATGGCGAGCGCTACCGTGCGATGATCACAATGCCTAAAATAAAAGAGCTGGATTTGGCTGATATGAGATTTCAACAAGACGGTGCAACATGCCACACAGCACGATTTCGATGAACAGTTTATTTCACATTTGGAAACGGTTAAATTGCCTGCATAGATCACGCGATTTAACGCCTTTAGATTATTTTTGTGGGGGTATGTTGAAGCTAACTTCTATAGGGACAAGCCTGCAACGTTTGACGCACTGGCAGCCAATATTGAAGAATTTATTCGTGAGATACCGGCCAATATGTTGGACAGAATATGCCAAAAATGGACCCAGCGTATGAACCATTTGAGGCTTAGCCACAGTTAACATTTACATTAAAACATCTTTAAACATTGAATTATATAGATCGTTCTATCGATTCAAATAAAGATTTCATACAAACGCTCGTAAGCAAAATTGTTGTGCGATCGCTTAGAGTTTTGAAACTCGATTTGTTCTTTTTGAATTTCTACAAGGACATTTTCAAAATTGTTCCTTGAAATCTTTCAATTTATGTTAGTAATATTATTTTATCTTAAAAAGAAAAAATATTTTTATTTTCCAAATTTGTTTTTCCAGATATTCTTTGAAATAGTTATTTAACAATTTATTAATAAAATTTTAAATATTTATATTTAATCCTACAAATACTTCATCAAATATATGCTTCAGTTTTGCGAATTTTTTTTACAAAACGTACGCCTTTAATTTAATTCCATTTTAATTTATTCTTCCACAAATCGCGAGCTCTTACAATGTTATTTTATTGCATTAAATTTTTAAACCAATTAAACCATTTCGCTACAATTTAATATAAATGCAAAATTTTAACAAACGCATTCGCCAAATTTTATTGAATATTTCTAATGAAAGGTCGACGGAAGACCAAAATTTGAATGCCAAAAAAACTGTATAAATGGGTAACATTATTTTGTGGATGGCTTTTGTCTATGACAATATTTTACACATAAATAAGAAATAAAAACAAAATTATTACGTCTACGTGTATTGTATATTTGTCATTTACACTTGAAAAAAATTACACATTCCTGACAATTATGAGGCACTGCCACCGAAATGTCAATATCAGAAGAATGAACCGCCCTTTTAACGGTTTCTAGAGAGTAGAGTGTGTAGTAACGTTTCAGTAATGGGCATGGTGTTTAAGAAGAATGTGTGATATATACAGCAGCCTAATGCTCCACGATTTAGCAGAAAATATACTAATTTATCGGACATGAGGGTTGCTTGACACCTAATCAAACGATGAAGATCAGAGTATTTCAAAACAGTTTTATTTTAAAATGAGGGATGCATCTAAAATAAACAGACCACAGAAGATAACATCTAGAGACCATATCCCTACAATATGATTTATTTAGGTAATCAATGTTAAAATGATAAAATCATTATAAAAAATGTTACAGTCTTAGACAGATATACAATTTCTCAGATGATTTTGGTGGAAGAAATAACACAGCCTGTAAATAAAAAGCAAACACTATGCAATAGATGAAATCAAAGGTTTTAGAAAAATGCTATATAAGGGGGTTGGAAAATATACAATTAATTTCCTTATATATTATATATCTCCGGAGAATTGAGTATTTTAATCACATATCCGTATTAATACAAGACATCGAGACTCACGCTGCTAGAAGTGTTAACTTGTAAAAGAAAATTGTGCGTTATTTTATACAATTTTATAATTGAATCAAAATGCACAAGAAAAAAATTATTTTGTGATGTACATACATAATTATATTCAAAACATATATAACTAATCGATATTTAAAAAATCTTTTCGATTAAAAAAAATATCCTGTAAATCCTTCTTAATTCGCAACACTTTTGCAGTATTGATTTCATAGAAAAATCAATACGCTTTACTGTCATAATTTTCGAAAATAGTTTATTTTGCATTTGAATGCAATTGCTAATCGTATTTTTATGTCATAAATTATAAATTACGATTTCATTGCCAACTAAATTCGATAAATCATTAAAAAAAATTAAATTAGAGTTTTGAATACAATTCTTTAACAAACGTTTGTTTAACTTAAAGGGTTAAAAATTATTTTAGGTATGACGATAAGATGTGTTAGTTTCCAAATAATTGCAGGCGTGGAAAGTCTACTGTCGACTTATTTCTTTACGATCCTCGGGTTTCTAACTTTGAATTTGAATATGGGCAGAGTAGTCACGATACAACTTCGGAATAATCAATAGACGATAATCTTACGGCATCGTAAAAGTTATTTGGCTAACAATTTCAAATGCCACATTTTAATCGAACTATAAAAAAGAAAATCTAAGCAGCATTTAATTTAAAAATCTAAAAAAAAATACAAGAAACCGCTGTTCTTTACACGGTAGATATGCAGAAGTTGTGTATTTCTTCAATGTAGTACAATTTTTTTGCAAAAATTTCAGAAAATGCTTTTTTAACAACAAATTTAAAAATTCTTGTTTTCCTTTTTTTATAAAATTAATTTTAATTTTATATAAAATTAATTTTGTAATAAATGTTATGAATTTTTTTACAAATAAAATATTAGTTTTGCAATATCCCATACACTACCCTCACCCCTCACGCATTTTCCTTTCACTTAACTTAAGGATTAAAATAAAGGGATCAGGAACTATTAAAAGTGTCGACAAATTAAGACATACTCTATGAAGAAAATTTTTATCAACAGCTGTAGATGATGTTAACTGCATGGGTATTCAATGACGAACAGTAGACATTTTGGTCGGCGGCCAAAACGCAGTTGATCTTTTTAAATTGTGGTCTGTTACATTAATCTTCCTTAGACATATTTTTATAGTTTTTACAGATGTTCATTAATTCACAAATTTAATAAACTTTAACAGAAACTTAATGGAAGTTATAATTAGTTAAAAAATTCTGTCAGACAGCCTTAAAATTTCCAGTTTAAGTCTCAGCTTTTACCATTGATATTTTTTTAGAACAAGAAGTAACACCCTTGTAATAAGTCCCTGTTACTGAAAGTGTAAAATAACAAGAGAGTGTGTTGAAATGAGAAGAGCTTAATTTTTTTACAACTCTTCTATTAGGCTTGACAATATCACTTTTTTATTTAATTAACAAGAAATGTCGCATTTATTGCTTTCAATTAACAAAAAATGCAAACTGAGAATCAATTTTCTTTTCGTTCTACTTTTCACAATTCAAATATCCTGAATAGGGTACTGGATGGGTACCGAAATATCGATAAATAATAAAATTAAAAATGGAGCGACCTTAAGTTTGAGAAAATAATTTAAATTTATCAAGATTCGATTGTGTTAATAAAAGTGAGAAAAATATGTGTAACGTTCTTATCCAATCCAGGGTAAAAGAACTTTAAGAATTTTTCTTTGACTTTTCTCCATGTGTTGGCATCTCCAAAATACTTTAAATAAAATTTTTCGATATTATGACATTCAAAAACCTATACCCACTCTTGTATATTATTACATTCACATTTACATATTATATGCGAATTAAGCAAAACATTTATTCTACTTTAGGGTACAATACCCGTATCACTACATACGAACAAATGTCACCGGTGTAGATGTATGCTAAGTTTTCAAATATATAAATTTTTTGCTTTCTTTTTTTTAGAACGGCACACAAAGTGTCATTCTAAAATGTACGTGATTCAATTATAAAATGCGGTTTTCAAATCGTTGAGAAATTTATGTATTTTCATTTTATGTACTCGTACATCCTGAACCGTTTGATTTTTATTCTATTTCTATATTATAGTGATTTTTTTATGTATGTGTGTGTGCGCATAAAATGTCGTTACAATTGTAAAATGCTTTTGTTGTTTCAGCTATATCCATATATATACTTATATATATTTTTTTTACTTTGGCTTTTGAGGTATCTCTCCATTCAGTCATTCGCTTGTACATTCCATTCATTCATTCATTCTTTCAGTCATTCATGCATTTCTTGGCCAGCCTTGTAACATTAAGTTACTTTGTATGCGTACGCGAGTTACGAACGTGATGCCACCGAAGTGTTCAAAACAAGCAAAGAAACGGAAAAGCACAAAAAAAGTTCCAATAAATTGTTCGAATGTAAAGGAAATCTAAAATGAGTCAGCACCGTGGAACTTTATTTATTAAAAAAATTTTGTGTCACAGAACAAGTAAAATTTCTAGGACTACATGAAATACAATTTAAATTAAGCATTACCAGTGAAAAAAATTCAACAACTTTTAAAAATGTAAAACTATTATATAAATATTGCTATTGATAGTGTATTCTTTTACTTATGTGCAGGAAATAAAACCTTGAAAAGAGCTTGCAGGTCCATGCAGATGTTTTCCAAGGCATAGATATTAATCGATTTTAATTAAGAAATCCAATATTGTAAATTTTCCTATTCATTGAAAAATACATCATGCAAAAGCTTTATATGGAAATTATGAAGCTTTTGCAGTAACATGTAGACATTTTTACAGATAAAAAAATTTTGACTCTAGGGGCGTTTTTTTCATAAAATTATATACTAGTTGATGCCTCGTACGTTTTTACTGCCGATATATGATGTACACACACATAATCTTAGTATACATGGCATATGTTTTACTGCCCCTCCCTTTCTTTTTTCCACTGCATCTTACTTTAATAGAAATGCTTAGTCCACTGCTCATTCTCTATTCAGATCTTTCTCTATTTGAAATTTCATTCAAATGGTTTTTTTAGTTTAAGAGAAGCATAAATTCTATTGCTCATCCCCTCTCCGATTACTGACTTCGCGGTTCCGTTTAAAATAAAGTCAACATTCAAATGAAAGCACCTTTCCATGTCTTAAATTTAATTTCAATAGTTTGTTTAGTTAGTTCTCAAAAAGCGTAAAATGACCACTGGGTCTTGGTTTTGAAAGCAGATATACCCTAATTATTTTTCAGATTAAGGAAATTTATAATTAAAATTTTACTTTAATCGCTTTCTTTATTTTAAAGTAAGAACGCAAAAAACAGTTTGTGTGGCAGAAAAACAAAATTTTCCAAAATCTCTCCGCTCAGAGTAAACTTCCTTGGACTTCAGGAAATATTAAGGTGAAAAATATTCAAATACAAAGATTGGTTAATATACACTTTTAATACAATTTTAATTCTCAAATCGAATCGTTCAACTGCAAAGATCACTTATATTGGAAGAGTAAGCCAGAAAAATTAAAATATAAAAATCATTTAAAAAATATTTACTTGCGGCATATGAACAGCTAAAGCCAAAACAAACAATATATTTTTTAATATAAATATCGTGTGTAATGTAATTTTCAATAAAGAGTAGAAAGCAGAAAAATTAATAATGAAGGATAAGACACGAAACCAATAAATAAATAATGCGTCTCCAAAAAAAACAACTTAAAAGTTATGTAAATAAACTTAATTTATTTTTTAAGCTTAAGGTCTGTTTAAATTTTTTAACTTTTTATCGATATTTCGGTACTCATCGAGTACCATCTTCAGGATGATGAAGATGCTACTCTATGAGTACCGAAATATCGATTAAAAATTTAAAAATTAAAAGAGACCTTAAGCTTAAAAAATAAATTAAGTTTATTAATTAAAATAAAGCGGTCAAAAAACTAGGATGTAAATATTTTAGTTATTTTTTCTCATTTGGTAAAGTTTTTTTTTTATTTTTTATATTTTTTTTTGTCGTGGCAATACCGCTCATACCCATTAAAAATCATACCCGAACTCATACATTTGAAACACTTAATATGCTGCAGTTGTTGGTCTTGCATCAAAAAGTGTAGTAAATCATGTTTCAATGCATTTTGTTTGTTGTTGGCTATTTAAAAGGCTATTTTAAAGGGTATTTTAATACGAAGCGTGAAAAACCCTCATTGTAATTTTTACAATCAAATAAAATCTTCTAAATAATCAAAATATAAAATAATTATTTTCATTAAAAGGCAAAACATTTCTACAAACATATTTTAAAACTTTTCAATTAATTGATATTTAATCTTTTAATCCCATGGTGCAACTAAAAAACCTACCAATTTATTCATTGTAACTAACTATACTTTGCGAATGTCTTTAAAATTCGCAGATCTACACGCACTCGCTTATATACTTTTTATATTTTCTATTAAAACTATTGAATTTATCTAGCCGAAGGAAAAAAAGTAACAAATGCTTTAGAAGCTTCAAAATGGTTATTAAGTTAAAATAGTGGTTTTGCTTAGATTTATGGTAAAAATAGAAAAGGAAATTTCATGTCGAAAATGCTACACGACTTGAATATCACGCAAAGTAAACGTTATAAAATAAATGCGCAAACATAAAAAAAAATAATTATAAAAAGTTTATCTTTCTCAACAACTCGTGAAAATATTAATTTTCGCAATTCAACGCATTCTCAATGCGTTGCCGCCACTTGACTCTGTACAAAAAGATGTTTTTATAGGTGGGAGGCAGTTTTGTGGCAGGTACTATTTTTTTCTTTTCATTCTTATATTGTACTATATTTCATTGTGTTGTTCTTTTATGTTGCTGTTGCTGTTGTTGTTTTTGGTTGTTGGTTGTTGGTTGTTCCATTCTTTGGACTCGCGTATGCATGAGGATAAATGAATTCAACACAATTTTATGCTGGCAAAATGGCAGCATTTAACTCAAGTACCTTCATTCATTTATTTTTGCCCCTCTTATGCTGCCGCTAAATGTATGTGGATGAGTGTGTACTCGCCTATGTGTGTGTGAATGCATATTAAAGTATGATTATAGTAATGCTTTTTTACTATGGCAGGACTAGTTGCACTATGTGTATGTTGCAAGGGTATGGGATTCTTGTGTTGTATATAAGTATGAACTAGTTACGAGATTTACTTACATTTCCTCAATCAACGAATGTTGATGATGCTCATGATTGCATCACAGTACAGCTTTAAAATTAATTTATTCATTTCCTCAACAGTATTTAGTGTCGCGTTCGGTTTGCTTATCAACCGCAATTTGGTTGCCTCTCAATTTTGAAAATTTGTTGAATTGTCAGAGCTCTAATAGAATGTGGTCTTAAAAAATAATTTTTTTATTATTATTTTTTTAAATACATGTACCTAGTATTCTTAAAGCAGTGTACTACATTAATTTTCTGTCAAGGACTCTGAGTGTTTCTACTTCACAATTTCCATTTGTTCATCAAAAAAGAAGTGCCTTTTCGTTTAAAATCATCTTTCTATAGCGCGTTTTAAAGCTAAAAGAGTAGCCAAGTGACCTTAAATAATATTAAATGTACAATGGACTTAGTTAAAGAAATAAGGAATGAATGATTGGATACTACCCAAGGTCAAGTATTGTATTTATTTTAAAATATTTTAAAGCTTGTTTCTGTTCATTGTTTACTGCAGTGAAAGAAATCCTTTCAAAGTCTGTCCCACAGTAAAGTTACCTATATCAACATACAAAACCCTCTATATACTCGTAAGTGCGATTTACTTTACATGTGGTTCAATGACTTTGAATGCAAATATTTTATGCCGTTTTTGGTATGAGTTTTACCTTGTATGCTATAAGCCAACAAACCGCTTTGGAATTCTGGAGAGCAATAACAAAAAGTAGGAAGGAAAAAAAAACTAAGCTTGAACTAATTGAGCATTTGCCACGTTTGTGGCTGACTACACATTTCGAAGTTAATTTTGCATGGGCTCTTATCGGTATGACTGTATGTTGAGGTTGATTCTGAACGATTATTTTACGCTGTTGTTATCGTTGCAGCTTAACAAAATATTATAGTAGAACAAATTGAGGATATTTTTCGAGAACTACTTCATAAACCTGAGTACTATCAATTTGCGACGTTAATTGCTGATTGACCTCAAGAAATGTTACACTTAAGTAATCGACAAATATTCTTCATTGTTATTGTAATTGTGAAGAAGAAAGTTTTTATGGCTCATCTTGTAATCGTTGGGTATTGCATGATGAGCGTTTGATATTAAAATGAGGCACATAAAGGAAAATTTTAAATGAAATTTTCATAAGAACAAGGATTTTTAGTCTTTCTTTTTGTTAAGAATAATACATTATTTTTTGAATATCTAGATGTTTTAGATTCTTATACAATTTCTGTATTCTAAAATATGTTTCATGATGAATTTAAATAATTTGTATAATTTATTTTTCCAGTGATGCAATACACGCTTAAAGTAAATTTTTGTCTAGATTTACAACACATTTTGTTACATACAACTTCTGCTATTCGTTTAAAGTAAATGAAGGATATTTAAGCAAACGGAATATTAAAGATGGTATTACATGGAAATTCGTTAAGATTCCTAAACACATTTATATCCCAACTGTTTTACTCTGCCTTATATTGGCAAAAGGATAAAGTTTCTTGCAGCAAATATCAGGAAAAATTTTTTAGTTTTAGTACAATTTTTTTAATCTTATTTTTCCCTAAAAATAACTAAACCTTAGATTTAAAATAAATAATTTTTTTGACTCTAGCCACTTCTAAATGGAATTCTCTAATGCAAGAATGTTGCTCCTTATTAACCAAGAACAATGTTGATAATTAAGAATATTGTGTTCAAATAGAGTTCAAATATTTTTATGTACTCGTATCTTGTCACATGTTTTGAAAATACAGTTTTTACCATGTGGTACTTTCAGTCCTTAAAAATCTACTAGATTTTAATTTAGCAGCTTTGAAATTGAGTTGCATAGTACAAAATTACAATCTGGATTTATCTACGATTAAATGTATAACAAAGCTCTAACATTGCACATAATGGCAGTATTTTGAAACAAAGCATTTCTGGACACAATGGCTGGCTAGAATTAAACTCCGCATGAATATAATATTCATAGATGAGAGATTTCTATTATAATTCGTCTCTACTACTTTTGGCACCCAAATAGCGTCTTAAATAAAACTTGATTCATATCGACTACAAATTGTTTGTTGTGCAGTTTTCTTTTAGATATTCTAAGTCTGTTTTATTATATATTCCGTAATTTTCAAATATGATATACAATTCTCATATTGTACTAGTACAATATGTTTTTGTTGGATTTTGTATAGACATACGAAGTTGAATGCTTACAAATTGTTTAAATTTCACTAATGATGTAGTCAACGCCAATGAGATATCGATATACGAGGTATGTTTAATAGAAAAGGTGAATTTTGAAATTTCTCGGGCTGCGTGAATTTGATTAGGGATTTTTTTATGCTGGCACACTTGCATCCAACATGTGCTCCTTGTTGAGTTTGTTTGTGTTTAGTTAAGTTTGTTTGTGAGAGGCATGACGCAATTAGACGTGTCATGCCTGTTCGGCATATGTTGTTGCTGAGACCGGTATATGGTGATTGTGTTCTGAGTCAGAAAAATATGTACAAATGGTACATGGTTCTCAAACAAGATCAAGAAGATGTTAATTACGACGCTCGTCCTAGAAGCTCCATCACATCAAAAACCGATGAATATGTTGAAAAGGTGAAAAAGGATGTCGGCATACCTGTTGGCCCATGCCATACAATATTTTTTTTTTTTTGCAAAATTTATGCATGAAGCGTGTGGCAGTGAAGCTCGTTCCGAAATTTCTGAGTTTTGAACAGAAAAACTGTCGCATGGGAATCGCTGAGAAAATGTTGAATGACGTCAACGACGATCCAGATTTAAGAGTCATAACTGGTGACAAGTCATGGATATGACATCGAAAGCAAATTAAAATGGAAGAGCCAAAGAGAGGCAAGACCAAAAAAGGATACCAAGTTTGATCAAATGTCAAGGTTTTTTTCACTGTTCTCTTCGATTACCGTGGTATACCGCATCATAAGGTTTTGCCACATAGTCGTACGGTTAATAAGGAGTAATATATAATGTACCGCTTTCGAAAAGCAGTATGAAAAAAGGGTCCATAATTCTGGAAAAAATTCATCATTTTTGCTTTACGATAATGCACATGCTCACTCGTCATTGCTTTTTCGTAATTTTTGGCCGAAAATAATACCGTAATCTTGCCCAGATTTTGTCCCCTGCGACTTTTTCCTGTTCCCAAAATTGAAGCTACCCATGAAAAAACGGCATTTTGCGACTATTGAGGATATAAAAACCGAATCGCTGACAGAGCTCAAAGCCATACCAAAAAGTGAATATCAGAACTACCTCGAGGATTGAAAAAAAAAAACGCTGGCACAAATGTACTATATCTAAGAAGGGGACAAAGTAGAAATTGATGAATAAATAAATATTTTTTGAGAAAAATCAAAATTCACTTTTCCTATTGAATAGAGCTCGTATGAACCGATAAGCCCAGAACAAATAATAATTTTTTTTAACCAGAACTGCACTGCAACGAAAAAGAAAACTCTCCGCTATACCATTACAAATCAAATGATGATCCTTTAGTAATATGACCCTATTTAACATGTTTTTGGGCATCATCTGCCTCACTGTTGCATTTAATAACACCTTAATTTACTGTTTCAGCGCAGTACAACATTTATGAACGTACTCAGTGATTTAAATATACGTATACAGTCACATTTGAGCTAAGAATATTTCTTGAATTTAAATTTTCTCTTATGCTCCAAGAATTTTAAATTTTTCGTAATTTTTTTGTGTCTTTTACAAAATTTTTCCACATTTTGATATTTTAAATTTTAGGCAATAAGCAAAAAATGCTGTAAACATGTTTTTCTAGCATGATAATTTGCATTCGAAAACTCTGATCTCTTTCATCATGTATTGATTATTCTGCTTGTTTCATTATTAATAGATCATTTCTAGGTTAAGTTGAAGTGATATGTTCACACAGTGTACTTTTTCTGAATTGTAGTAGGACCCTAAGAAGTTACTTCAACTTTCATATGCTCTACAAAATTGTTCATCAAAGTGTTTAATTCCATTTTGTGCTTCAAACCAATTGCTTTACAAAAAGCTTTCGATCCTGATATCGTAGTTGTTAATATTCGTGTGTGCGAAAGAACTGTTTGGCTGTGATATAAATTTATTTAGAGAATAAGAACAGAGTTTTTATGGAGCTGAAGCTGCTGTTCACATTCGGAAAATCCCGATAAGCCATTACAATCCTACGTGTATGTCATCCGACCAGTTGAATAATGGGAAACATTCAGCAATGCTGCAGCTTTTATGCAGAGAATATAATTATCCTCGAGCCTGCATTAATTTCTTGATTTGTTTTAAGACCACGTTTCCTTTTCAAAGGGATGTTTTCTTAAAACTAAGTGCCTATTGCCTTTAGAACTTAAATTTGCTTTAATTTGTTGCCAGTTTATATACACAAAATTGCAACATGTACGTCGCAACAAAATTACAATTTACAACAACAAAATTCTTATTATGTATTAAATCATAATCAAAAAGTATTTTAAATTTCATAATGCTAACAAACGATTTATTTAAATTATAATTTTTACTCGTTATAATATTGCTTGTAGTCCTTTGGTCTTTCAAATAAATTGTTTCCTTTAATATCCTTCACATAAAAAAAATTGATTACGGTAAGAAAAAGCAGCGAGCATTTCTCACTTCGCATATGATCTTTTGTACACAATGTTTTATTAGATGGAAATGAAAGGAAATATTGTAAATGTAAATTCACAAAAAAAATACAAATACATCAACATTGCTGTGTATATAAAACATGAATTTTAATATAAAAACACGGAACTTCAGTCAAGTCAAAATTGTGCTCTGAAAGTATCATTTCCGCTTAACGCTATTGCTTCTGCGACTCCTGCTGTTATTTCAGCTACAAAGGATGTTCATGTATGTATGTACGTACATGTAACTCTTTAGCCTTAAATTTTCTTGCTGATTGTGACTGATGTATAGTTGTTTCATAGTTTTTCCATTTTTTTATGTTGTATTTTTAAGTAATTTCCTGACACTCATTTGTGCCAGGGTAGTAAGACGAATGCCACTACAATTGTTATATTTGAATTGCATCTCGTCGTAATATAACAAAGCAGCAATAACAGCATCAAGCAACATGTCACAATAAAGAAAGTGGAATATTCATGTTTCTCTGAAGAGTTAACATGTATGAAAAGAAAAACACATTTATGCAAAAACATCGCCAAATAAACTGTAAAATAGAGAGTGCAATGTTCAGTAATATTTGAAAATGCACTTTATAGTTCCAAGAAGATGTTGCCCGTTGTATAACCTTCATTCAACAATGATGGGCAATTTTGTTGTTTGGTTAACTTTGACATGCACTGAATATTATTCGTTATGAAGCATTTTAGCATAATACTGATTTACTATTAGGTTTATGGTTTAGGCTGTCAGTTAGTCTAAGACATGCTCTTGGGTCCTAATTGGTTCAGAAAAGAGTAGGCAGGTAAGAAGGAAATATATTTACAAGCTTAGTTCCTCATTAAATCCAGTATTAAACTTTAGTGACGACCGAATATACCACTGATAGATAATGTTTCAGTCCAGCATATGCCACAGCAACACGATGTACATATATTAAAGACGCTTTCGCATCAGAGTAGGACAATGTCAGAGGAGGTGTTCGACATATTTCTGCTTCTATAGGAGCTCCTGAAAGGAATGGATGCCTATATATCAGCGTCTGTATGTATGTATTAAGGTGTCCCTTTTAGGATTGCCGATGTCCTCGACTTATATCGGGGCAAAGTAAGTCTCTAAATCTCACAGGTGACCTCATTGGATGATATGGATAAAATCCTATAAACTTCTTCGATTCAGCTCCTTGAATGGTCCAAATGGAATCAACTTTCGAAATAAAAATATGGAAACAATTTATAAACAAACCGTCTCAAACAAACAAAAATTTAAAATCGGTTCACAAATGATAAAGTTAGGCGTGTACAAACATTTAAAAAAAGTAACAAACTCAGCATTTCTTGCAGTTTCAGGATCTAATTTCAACTTGTTGTAATACTAGAGATTTGCTAGTCCTAAAAAATATTGGAATTTTCAGGATAGGGTTTTAGTGACTGACATTAAAGGCTATTACAGAAATATAAAAATAATAAGAAATGCTTTCAAAACCCTTTTATACACTGAAAAAGTCGGAACTGAAAAAGTTATTAATCGAAACGAATATAGTAGAGGAGGCACTTACGCATGCGATATGAATTTCTCCATATACCAATAGGAATTTGTTTTGTATTATTTTATAGTGTGAAAGTAAGTGAAGCAGCAACTCTTATCGCAAATTATCGATAGCAAGTCTGAAATTCAATTAAAAAGGAACGGGAATCAGTCGTGAAATTGTAGAACAAAACAATAATTTTCTTCAATTTGTAATAATTCATAGAATTGTACAAGTCTTAATATCAATAAAATATTCTTTATTTTTCTTTTAGACAAATATTGATTGAATTTTGTTTTTAATATTTGAAAATGCTAACGATTTGGAAAAAAAATTTAAATTTTTCGCAATTTTTTATTCATTTTTCCGATTTCAAATAATTTCCAAAATTTTACTTCATTAATTTTCTTAATGTTTTTTGAAAGTACAATGGATTGAGAGAGCACCGGACCAATATATTTGATAGCCCTCTAAATCCATAATACGAATAAGAGTCACATTAGAATTTCAGTATTTTTTCTTTGATACGTAATTCATCACTTTCCTGAATTTATCTTCCCACAAGAACTATTTCTTCGTTTAAGGAAGAAGACATCACGCATCCCCAATACAATAAAATATGAGTCAAAGATTAAGCCCTATGCTACCCAAAGGACTAAGGGGAACAGTTTCATATTATTGTAGTAATTTTTCTTAAAATCTAGTGAGTGGTGAACTTATTTTTTTCTCGTTTCTAGGAAAGTACAATTAAATAAGGGGAAAGTATAAACTATGAACGGCAAAGCCTTTTAGATTATGACATACAGTTTCGAATTTCACTGTGAAAACTGCAACACTTATGTCGCATCAACTTCATGAAAATATATTGTTCCAAACTTCGTTACTATTATTACTATTTTTCACTCAGACAAAATTCTTTAACTTAACAAAGCGTGTATAAAATATTTTCTTGTTCTATATATCAACCGAATTTTAATATCTTTTCGCTGTAAAGGCAATAAAATAGTGAGATTTTTTCTTATTTAGATACAAAGGCAATAATAAAAATGTGGCAAAGTACTTCTGTATAAGTTAGTTATCATATTATGGATTGAATTGAAACAAATAACGCAATTTTTAACCATATTAGTAGTTTTAAAATAGATATAGAATATTTTAAATTTTATGATAAAATTTTTAATATAATTAAAAAAAAAATTATCCAGCTCAAAGTAAGTCTTACAATAATGTTAATAATTTTTCTTCAACTGTCATAACCAGCTGGCATATTAGATAATGTACCCTTCTGCACAATGAGTATCAATCATCTTTAGTGGACGACGAAGTACACGTATTGTAAAACTGAAAATGAGAGTGTACCATTTTTTTTTCAAACTAAAATTTATATATTTAATTTGTGTCCTATGCAACACAAAAGTTTCCTGCATTTTTCATTTAGTTTATTTAGCAGAGATCTGTGGCTGATAAAAAGTTAGAAGAGACAATAAATTTAATGTTGGACTACGAAGTGCTACCTGAATTGAAACAGTCTTCAAATTTAGCCCCTTGTGACTATTTTCTGTTTCCAATTTAAACAAAGAATAGGTGGTGAGACATATGGGTCAAGCGAAGAGTTCGGCAATTAAAGAACCGCCTTTTTGGAGGGAATTGGTAAATCTCATTATTTATAGGGCGTAAAAATAACTAGAGAGAAGCTACATGAAATGTATCGAGGTTAAAGAAGACTGTGTTTGGAAATATAATGTATTTTTGCGGAAAATATATAATTTTTTTATTAAAAAGGCAAAGAGTTATCACACTATCTACCCTCGTATGCGTATATAACTCTGAAAATTCAGAGCAATTAAGACAACTATTTTAAAATAAGAAACACGAAAAGGTTCAATAAATATGTATATAAATGTGTAGCAGCCACATCTTTTACCAAATTATAAGGCACAACAATTAAATCTTACAAAACACCATGTTATTGAAAGAAAAGTGAAAAAATGTAATACGAAATATCTAACCAAAGTGTATTAAAACTATTTGGCCCAAATACAGAGATATTGAATCTTCTTACAAAAAGAACACCATTAACAACTCATTGTGATCGTTTAAATATTTCTATATGAATGAATACATAATTCTTAGAATATTAAATAAAACAATAAAAAAGAGTCCTTCTACCGCACAAAAAATAACTACCCTACGGCTTATGCAAGGATGGAGTAAATGCATTGCAGTAAGTGTTCCTTTAGCAAGTAAAGAAACTTACTCGTACATTGCAGCTCATGCGCTACAATAAACCCCTACTATCATTATTATCGATCAGTTAATGGTAATGTGTTGCATGTATGCGTATGAAGTAAATTAGTACGATTACACTTTAAGAACTTAATGCACTACACGCAACCTCTACTGGAAAATGAAAAGTTTTCTTGCCATGAACGTTTTACCTTTAATCGCCCACATTGCCAATAACCGCAAAATTTAATCAGCGATTCAGTAACTTGCACAATGCAAATACGTTTGAAACAGCAACAAATTTTAAAATGTTGTTTTTGGTTTTAATGTATTTATGCGAACGAACGATGTCGTTCGACATCGTGAAACAGGCAGTTAATTTCACCCACTTAACCTCTAAGTACTCACACACGTAAGTACACATGAATTGGCAAGAGTGTGTACAGCCGAACAACAAGTTCTTGAACAGCACGGCAGTACATGATGTGAGATTTTCAAAAAATTTTATTTTAATTCTGAAGCAGAAATTCAAACACAAAAATTTCAATAGATGTAAACAGATATTACAGTTAAAGTAGCCAGTAAGTAATTTATGTACAAGTGTGATATTGGTTATGAATTACACAGTGAGAGAGAGAGAGATAGAGACAGAGAGAAACTTTGGTAAACAAATAAAATACTAGCTCTGTTCCACATGCATAACGAAACAGTCCGAACTAGCCCAAAGTTACCCAAAACCGTTCCACATAACAATTGTTGTGCAAAAAAGAGAGAAATTGAGAGAGTAATTTTTTTCATTTCCTGTACAAATTTGCACGAACTTTTTCTTTGGGTAAGTTCGGACAAGAATTTAACAATCAGCTGTTTTTTGTTTGCATATGAAACTGATAGATTATCAGAAAATTTGCAAGCAAAAGAAAAAGTTTAGTTTTTATAAATAAATATATTAAAAACCAAAATGGAGAGTTTCAATGAAAAAATTAAAGTGGTAAATACGTTAGTGCATAAACATTTTCTTTTTTTTTTTAATATTTAAAATGTTTTTATAGCTACATAAGTATGTGAAGAATTTTTTTGTTTTTCAATTATTTTACAATTGTTGACAATGATGCAAATGTTTTGTTTTTATAATTTGAAGGCTTTTAAGCGTCTAAAAGCATTTAAATAGATTTTAGTTTAAAAAGTAACCAGCATTAGTATTTCAGGAACTACAAAAATGGTTTTTTGCGTTCCAGCTATTTTGGGTAACTTTGGCAAATTTAGAGAGTAATTTTCATTTTGCTCTCAATAGTCCGAACTTGTCCGAGATCTTGTGGAACAAACCTACTATGTATAACGACATGTGTAAATTTATGCCCCCTAAAACATACCTAAATGTGAATGAACATAAAGTCAAGTTCCTATCCAAAAATTTTGGTCATTAATAGTATTGAGATCAATATAAGGACCAATTTCTTTTCGAATATAATACATATTATTATTATTTACTATAAATAGATCATATCGCACACTAGATACAAATGAGTGTGCTATTGGCTGAAATAGTTAGCGCGTACACTACAAAGCAATTTATGACTGAGAACCTGGGTTCGATCCTTGTTCAAGACAAATCATTAAAAAAAATTAACATCATAAGTTTTTCTGATTTACTTAAGGTGGCTTTGTATTAATTGTTGTTGGACTATTTAAGTGATGAAGCGATAACACTGGTCACTTGAAAGTGACAGCGATTGGATACTCTTCTACGATAATGTTTACTGCATTAAAGTGCACTCCTTCATCGGTAATGTTAGTAGAATCGTCGGCGAAGTAAAACAATTAACAAAATGGCTACACATACAACTTAAGAAACAGAGGTGCTGCTACTCTGCTATAAAAAATAATAAACAAGGCGGATTAGTTGAGTTGTTAAACAAAAATTAAGCTCTCTCTCTCTCTCTCTCTCTCTCTCTCTCTCTCTCTCTCTGTTTTCTAATTTTACCGCTTGTCCTCTCAGCACTATACCTACCACAAAGAAGTACCACCTTAAGTAAGTAGTAGGCATTAATTGCCTGAGTGTAACTTCTCTTATAAAAATATGAAAAAATCGCCTGTTTTCCACAAATTAATTCACATAACAAATTTTTATTGGCCACTAAAATATCTCTTTCCATCAGAGTCTTAATACTCGTACCTGGAAAAATACCATTATGCTTCTTTTATTTTACTTGTGTCGCTTGTGCAGCATCAACAGTTTTCCTGCTGGCCCTTAATATTTCGGATTTTTTGAGTTGTGACTCTTTTATATTTAGTGGGCGATATATATATTTTTTAGAGCAACTCATTATTGTCTTCGAGTGAATTAGCCCTTGTCTTTACAAATACAAGTCTCACTTAATAAAAGTAGGGTTTTGTCTTGATATTGAATAGCGGAGACCTAGAATCAAACAACCATTTTAAGGTGCTAAATTATCTTTCGTCACAGTCAAGATACTCATTTCTAGGAAACCAGCTAAGTTTCTTTGTTTTTAGATTTTTTGATCTTTTACGAATTCTAGTGATCATTTAGCCCCTTAGCGCAGTTGAAAAACAATTTTTATTTTATTTCATTATTATTATTATTTTTTTTTTCGAGGGACTGCAAACATTCAGTAGAGGAGGAAATTATATCATTTATTAGACATTATGTCATTTATTTGAAATTAGTATATAAAAAATTTCACCTCTAGTTATTAATCATATTCATTAATAATAAAAATTAAAAAAAAAATTTTAAACTATTAAATACCTCAACACATAATCCCTGAATACCACATTGTAAGCCTTTAGTTAATGAAGCTTTAACTTGAAAATATTTTTTACAGCAGTGAAAAATTTTTGTAATTCAATACAGAATATTGTTAGTATTTTTTTATTTATAATTTTTACCTTTTTTCTGAATCAAATAAAAAGAAGTTCAAAAATTCATCCACCACTACTGACTTTAGTAGCAAATAAGAAATGCAATATGTAGTAAACAAACACACGACTATGCACATATAATAAATGTTTAAAAAATCATATTTTCTACCAGGCAATTGACCAATTCTGTAATAAGTTAAAGAAATATCAATATGTTTTTTTATATAATAATAATAATAATAACTACCCACTGCATCCGCACAAGAAAAGCCTTTGTTTTTATTTACTTATTTTTTCTGCTCTTTTTAAACTAGGGGCTTTAAATGCGGTTTTTAGTGCTTTTGAATTCATAAAAACAGGCAGCAAAATAATAATCAATTTAATAAATTATTCTCTTCTTGCTACCATTTTTTCAATATTTTGTTTTTACAAAACTGTGATCAAGATACGTAAATATTCTTCAATAAATAACGAATCCTACCATCAATACAAGGTCTGCTCGTACACTTTCCCAGTAGAAACTTGTAACAAGGGGTAGTTCCAAAAATTCACAAAATTTCTCTTGGAAATATTCAAACATAAAGAGAAAGTAACTCTGTGCTTTATTAGTAGCAATTTTTAGCAAATAGTAGGAAATTAGCTGCACTGCCTCATTCACTTGTTTTATACATACAATTCGAGTGATGTTTTTGTTCTTTCGCTTAATGAAGCAAGGACACAATATGCTGCATAGTAGTACTCGTATTATAAAATTGTTTGGAATATTGGTTGGGAGCCATTTCCTTTAAATTTCAGAATAGTTTATTTCCTCCGGCTTCATGACTTCTTAAAAATTATCAACTTTTTACTAACCTTTGTTTTATAAACACAATATAAATAATTGTTCAAATAGTTCTTGAGAAATTGGTCATTTCACGGGCAGGTGGTGTGAATTGGCCACCGAATTCTTTCGATTTGGCTCCATTATAATTTACCTTGTGGAGTTCGCTTAAATCGCAGATTAATGCAGAGAAGCCATAAAACCACTGCTGCCATCAAAGTCAACATAAAACATGCTGTCTGTCAAATTCATCCTGATTTATGCGCCAGAGTCATTATTTAAATTTATACGTAGACAACCCAGAACAACTTTTTGTAAAAAACTGACCTTTAATATGCGGAAAAGAGTAATTCAAAACTACATTCACACACTCTTCTTAAAAGGAATAAACTTAAAAAAAATTTTATAGAAAATACGAACATTAATTTCCCACACTATCATGACCACCCACCACCCATCCAGATATATATTTCCAAAAAGTTTAAACAGCTTCTTGACGAGCCATCATGTTGCTCATACAGGAAATAAATGTGTGTGTATGAACGACAACTCTGATCGAACATGTATGTGCAACATACTTGATCGCACGTACGCATACTATTTGTGCTACTCAAACACATTTCCCCTAACAACAAAAGCAAAAAAGAACATTTTTTTTTTGCTTTTGATTGAACTATTCAAATTTCCAAAGAGAAAATGTTAAAAAACAAAGAAACTTCTCACTTCATATTGAAGCATGAGTAAAATTCTTATGAGACAAACAAACAGAATACATAGGATAGAGAAAATGATGCAAAAACCCAACAACAGCATCCATGTACTTTACTCTTGCATGTTAATACATATTTACTTATGAACTTATTTGCCGACTTGTGTATTTTATATACCAAAGAATATTAACAGAAAGCAAAACAACAGCCGAATCAATACAAAAAAACATTAAGTGGCCTACAATTATCGAATAGAATATTTTACTTACATTGACACCGGCGATGCGTTGCGACATTTGTAACTGATATCATATGTTAATTGGAAACCGATCCGAGCCACGAATTTACATATATTTGATTAAAGCAATTTACACATTAAATTTCCACTAATAAAATTATTTAAAACTATAACATTTAATAACTATACACTTTTTCTTATACACATATTTACATACAAAGATATGTATATACACATGAACTTATGTGCATGCATACATACATTCGTATGTATGTACAAGACTTGCCTCCTTTTTTATACATACTTATATGTGGGCATCAGCCTCTTTATTTGTAATACAAAAGCCTTTGCCATATGAATTTTGCCATATGAATTTTGCCATCACATTTCAAAACAAATAAAATACACTTTTTCACTAATTTTTAATTATACTTTATTTTTTTAAATTTTATATAAACTTTTTGCCGTACTACGATGTGAACGCTTCAAAAATTTCTTTCAGACTAAAATAACTCTTTGAATTTCTGTCGTCCTCTTTTATTAACTTTGATTAATATTTGCTATTTATTATATACTTGTATGTATGTACATCATGTCCAGAGAAACATAAAATTGATTTGATAAATAAGGGGAATTAGAAATTGAAAACAATATCACCCATCAAAATTTATCTTATTTAAAAGATTGTTTATCTATGTTGGTTTGAACGAAGGTTATTAGTAGAGTGTTGCAGGTGGACAAAAATGTTGCAGCAATAACAACTAGAACTTTATTTATTTGTAGTGTATGATATACAACAACAACTTGCATGTTATATATGCATCAATTCATAATAAGCGTGTTGTCTAATTTAAAGGCGAGAAGTCAATTTGCACCCCGGTTTATATCAAAAGAGCAGTGTTTGATCACAAAGGCTAACGGCTTTGCAACATTCAATTTGAATCTAATTGTTCGATGCAACGTACTAATATTAAATTTTTCTAGTGTTTAGCCAAATATATGTATATTAAATTATCGTGGTGACTTGAAGCCTGAAAGTTGAATGGCTACCATGTAAAATCTAAAATTTTTCTGCTGCAAGATGGATGTTAGAAACTTAATGCAATACGACATCACATATCAACACAATTATTTATGTTACACTCTTCACTAAATTTCCACAGGATGAAGTAAAGAGAACGGGTAGCGCAAATATTAGAGTCAAAGCTAATTATCTTAACAATAATGTGGCATAACTCTATATAAAATACATATACTAAAGATTTTTGTTTGATGATAAAAACTTCCACTGAGGAGCTATGAAAAATTTTGTATGAGTCTAACCTGAGAAACACTCTAAAAATTACAACTAAAGGAGGTGTAATAATTAAAAACAAAAACAAATTTGCACTGTGATTACGGTACAATAATCCGGCAGCAGTGCATCATATCCTTAATAATGCTTCTAAAAAGTCTTATAATTAGTTTTTAAATTTTCCTATCGACTTTATATCAAGATACTGAATCCCACTATTGATGCAGAAGTTAATTACGGTAAATAATTCAGAGCAAAAGAGAGAGTTACGTGATGCACTTAGTAGCTCCAAAATTTTTTCTAAATGGGCTCAGTAAGACAATATCGATTCTACTAAGTCTACGATTACTAGAAATACTATTAAGAATAATGCTTCTGTCAAAATAATAATAAAAGTAAATAAAATGAAATAGACATGGCTTAAGTATCGTAATATGTATTTCAATTTTCATTGTACAATTTTGAGAGGGTTTCTTGTGTTTTCTTAAGATACATCTTTATTCTACTTCACAATGTTTTATAAATTGTTACTTGTTTACGATTTTATAAGTAGATAACTTATATATACATAATAATAAAACTGGTCCAAATCAAATTTATTTGACGCCATTTTAGCTTTAACTGAATTAATTGAATGCAATTTGCACGATATTGTTCAAATTAAAATGTTCCATAATATTAACTAAAATGTTCCACATTATAACAAGACAATTTAATTTATACAAATGTAGTCCATTAAATATCAAGAAACAAAAAATATATGACTTAAAAAAAAGAAAAGGTTTTTTTTAATTTTTTCAAAAAAAAAACAAAAGGGGTTAGGTCATCATAATTTTTGAGGAAAAAATTTTTTTGTACTACCACCTCAAGAAAAAAATTTAATTAAAGCCAACACGTTTATCTATTGAACGCAAAAGAAATCAAGTCGATGTCTTGAAAACTAAGCAAGTTATGACCAAAAAGGTAACCAGTTCTACTACTGCCTCTTTCCGGCCACTTTTAATAGACCTGGTTACCGTTTTGGTCATAACTTGCTCAGTTTTCAAGAAATCGACTTGTTTTCTTTTGCGTTGGCTGGGCGAAAGTATTGGCTTTCATTAAATAATCATCATTTTTTTGCGAAAATAAACAAACATCTTTTTTCAATAAAAAAAACAAACTTGTACTTATGGGCACATATTTTTATTAAATATTATTTACAAAAATTATGCGAAACAGGTATTTAAGAGAGTAATTAATGGATATAATTAATTATTCACTTAAACGACAATCCTGAAGGCTTACAAGTTAGTCAAATTGGAAAACTACTAATAAATTATTTTTATCATTTGATATAATTTTTAGGAAAATATCAACATTTGTTTGTCACAAAACTGTCTTCAACTCAACGTAAATATTCTTTAATAAATATCATACTTGCATTATAATAACCAGAAAATAGTAATTCAATCGCTTATAAGAAACTCATACAATAAAAAAGAATAAATGAATATTCACTCTTCTTAAAAGAAATGGACCAATGGCAGTTGATAAAAAGCACGAAAACACATTTCCCACTCACTATCAAAAAAAAAAAAACCAAAAACAATTCATGGCCTTCATGCAGCCACACTCCCATGCATACATACATATTTACTTCATTCAAACTGTTGATACAAATTCTTGACGACCCTTCATGTTACTGAGTCCAGAAATAAATGTGTAACATTTTCTCTTAAAATATCAACTTCGAACATGTTTTTGCAACATCTTGGATCGTACAGACGCACATCTGTGCTACTCAGGCACAACACATAATTATCTGCTAGAGTATTCTCCCCTCACACCAAATGAAATTAAATGAGAAATTTGTTTGCTTTTGATTGAACTATTCACACTTTTAAAGAGAAGATGTTATAAAACGAAGGGTCGATTCACTTGCAAACGAAGCATGAGTAAATTTCTTATGAGACAAACAAACAGAATACATAGGATAGAGAAATAAGATGCAAAAGCACAACAGCTTCCATGTACTTAACTGTTTTGCATGTTAATACATATTTACTTATATACATATGTATGTACTTATTTGCCGACTTGTGTAGTTTATTTACCAAAGAATATTGACAGACAACAAAATCCGAATTTTTGAACACGATTAACATTAACATTAGGTGACCTACAATTATTAAATAGAATATTATACTTACATTGACAACGAAGTGTCTTACGCCACACAACACCAACAACAACATTTGTAAATGATTTCATACATACATATGTATATTGATTGGAAACCGACCCGAGCCGCGAATTAATATTTGATTAAAGCAACTTACACATTAATTTTCCACTAATAAAATTATTAAAAACTATAAAACTTAATAACTATACACTTTTTCTTATACACATATTTACATACATACATACATATGTATATACACATGGACTTATGTGCATACATACAACATTCGTATGTATGTACAAGACTTGCTTCCTTTTTTATACATACTTACATATATGTATATGGGCATCAGCCTCTTTATTTGTAATACAAAAGCCTTTGCCATATGAATTTTGCCATCACATTTCAAAACAAATAAAATACACTTTTTCACTAATTTTTAATTATACTTTATTTTTTTTAATTTTATATAAACTTTTTGCCGTACTACGATGCGAACGCTTCAAAAATTTCTTTCAGACTAAAATAACTCTTTGAATTTCTGTCGATCTCTTTTATTAACTTTGATTAATATTTGCTATTTATTATATAGTTGTGCGTATGTATGTATATACTGTATGTATAGAGAAACATAAACATGAATTGATAAAGGCAATTGGAGATTGAAGGCGAAAATTCGCAAATGTCTCTTATTTAGGAGATTGTTTTTCTAAGTATGTTAGTTTGAACGAAGGTTATTAGTAGAGTGTTGCAGGTGGACAAAAATGTTGCAGCAATAACAACAAGAACCGTATTTATTTGTAGTGTATGATATACAACAACAACATGCATGTTATATAAGTATGCATCAATGCATAATAGCCGAATTGTCTAATTTAAAGGCGAGAAGTCAATTTGCACCCCGGTTTATATAAAAAGAGCAGTGTTTGATCACAAATAATTGTTCGATGCGACGTACTAATTAAATATTGCATTTTTCTAGTGTATACCAAATATATATTAAATTATCGTGGCGACTTGCAGACTGAAAGATGGATGTTAGGAACTTAATGCAATACAACATCATATTTCAAAACAATTATTTACACTCTTCACTAAATTTCCACTCTCTAAAAATTACAACTAAAGGAAGTGTAATAATAATTGAAAACAAAAACAAATTTCCACTGTGATTACGGTACAATAATCAGGCAGCAGTGCATCATATCCTTAATAATGCTTCTAAAAAGTCTTAAAATTAGTTTTTAAATTTTCTTATAGACTTTATATCAAGATACTGAATCCCACTATTGATGCAGAAGTTAATTACGGTAAATAATTCAGAGCAAAAGAGAGAGTTACGTGATGCACTTAGTAGCTCCGAAATTTTTTCTAAATGGGCTCAGTAAGACGATATCGATTGTACTAAGTCTAGGATTACTAGAAATACTATTAAGAATAATGCTTCTGTCAAAATAATAATAAAAGTAAATAAAATGAAATAGACATGGCTCAAGTATCGTAATATGTATTTCAATCTGCATTGTACAATTTTGAGAGGGTTTCTTGTGTTTTCCTTAAGATACATCTTTATTCTACTTTACAATGTTTTATAAATTGTTACTTGTTTACGATTTTATAAGTAGATAACTTATATATACATAATAATAAAAGTGGTCCAAATCAAATTTATTTGACGCCATTTTAGCTTTAACTGAATTAATTGAATGCAATTTGCTCGATATTGTCCAAATTAAAATGTTCCATAATATTAACTAAAATGTTCCACATTATAAGAAGACAGGACTTCTTAATTCTGATCATGTCCCCATTACCTGTCAAATTTATGGATCTGTAATATAGCGAACGAGGATGGTACCAATAAACAAAAACGCCAGTTGGCACGAAATTCGAAGCTTCGGAGACGCAGAAATTCGACGAAAAAATCTTACATCTGTATATATAAACGTCGACAATATTGAAACAGTGCTAGAGAAAACTACATACATCATTCAAAAAGCTTTCAAAAAGTCCCACACAAACAAATTCAAGTCTGGCAAAGAAGATTATCTCAAACAACAATATTTCTTATCGGGCAAAGAAATAGATATAGACGTAAGCTGCTAAGATGCAATAACGATGCAGAAAAAATGTATTTAACATGCGTTCTAAAACAACTTAATATACTTATAAATCAGAACGTTTTAAAAGATAGAAATAATAATTGGAACAAATTTCTTACAAGTTTACCAGCTGGTTCGAAAAAAGTGTGGATGGTAAAAAAGACAATTAAAGAAAACAAAACAAATATCGAAAAATTAACAGTAGATGGCTCCGAAGTAAACGAAAGTGAAAAAATTGCAAATGCAATTGCTAACGAGTTTGAAAACTGCCACTTAACAACACTTAACATGACGTCTGCGGTAGACAATTCTGTATCAAAACACATTCAATGGTTTAACAGTCAGCCAATACCAGATTCTGCTATGAACTATTTAACTTCGGCTGAAGAAATAAAATTCATTGTATATAAGCAAAAAAATAAAAAAGCAGCAGGAATAGATGGCATAAAGCTGATCATTTTAAAAAAGTTATCAGACTTCTTTTACTTAACTGTGCATCGTAAAAGGTTACTTTCCAAATTTATACAAGTTAGCAAAGGTTATACCGATTATTAAGCGTGGAAAAAGATCCAAAACTGGCTTC
The DNA here is from genome assembly GCA_963681545.1 of Germaria angustata. Lineage (NCBI taxonomy): Eukaryota > Metazoa > Arthropoda > Insecta > Diptera > Tachinidae > Germaria > Germaria angustata. The sequence continues at coordinate 51,893,407 of OY812998.1, read as the reverse complement.
AAGTTATCGTCCCATAAGTATGCTTAATGGCCTAGACAAAATAATGGAAAATATAATCCTAAAAAGACTTAACGAGTTTACCGAAGAACACAACATATTGTGTAAAGACCAATTTGGTTTTAGAAAAAGCCATTCAACTATTCACCAGATCAAGCGAATTGTAAACATGATAACCGACAACAGAAGAAATAGAAAGAGCACTGGCATAGTATTCGTCGATATCGAAATAGCATTCGACTTAATATGGCACGATGCTGTTATATACAAACTTAACAAATTCGGTTACCCGATTTATATACAAAAACTCATTAAAAGCTTTTTAACTAACAGAACTTTTAAAGTCTTTATTGGAAATGTACCCTCAGCAGTTAAAAATGTTCAAGCTGGTGTCCCGCAAGGATCAGTTTTGTCACCTACCATGTATTCCATATACACGTCAGACTACAAGCCGCAAAGAAACCAGCACGTAGCTTTCTACGCTGATGATACAGCCATTATAAGTTCAGGAAAGGTTTCTAACGCAATTGTGAAGAATATGAAAAGCGGTCTTGTTCATTCCAGTAAATATTTTTGCAAATGGAAAATCAAAATGAATAGGGCAAAACACAAGCTTGTCTGTTTCCTTTTAATAAATCACCGAAAAGAATACCTCAAATAAATCTAGAGCTACAAGGGTCAACAGTTCCTATTTTAAATAATGTCAAATATCTTGGCTTATATTTGACAAATGTCTGACATTTAAGCAGCATATTTTAGAGTCATCTGAAAAAGCATTGAAGTGTGGTAGAGCTCTTTACCCTCTTCTCAACAGAAGATCTCGTTTATCTGAAAAGAATAAGCTTTTAATATACAAAACATGTATCCGACCAATTATGACATATGGGTGTCAGTCAGGTCTGCCAGAAAAATTTGTGAAAAAATCGTCAATTTGCTGAGAAAAAATAAAAAATCGTCTTTTTCGTGTTTGAAAATCGTCAAAAAAATCGGGCAACTTGTAAAAATATAGTTTTTAAACACTTTTTAATATTATTAAAAAACAATAGGGAAAAAATCATAAATCAATCATATTTATTGCCTTTTTCTGATTTAAGAACGTTTTCTTTCGTTCGCATAATAACATTGAAATCAAAATTCAAAATTTTGTTATTGTTTTAAATGTATATAACTGTACGAATGAACGAAAACGTTACGTTAGCAAAAGGCTATTAAATATTTTTATACACTTTTATTTTTATTACAAAGCAATTAAACAAAAACTTAACAATTCAATCCTACATATCCACAAAACATTAATTGTTTCGTATAGATACAAACATATGTACAAAAATAAAAATCTATGATGTACTCAAAAGCGTTGCAAATTTACAACAATATTTTGCTTCTATGTTGCCTAAAGCTCTAAACACATAGACGATAGCAGACAGCAAGCAGCAATATGTCAAAAATAAAATCCATGTATTTAAATGAAAACGATTATTTAAACGGCAGCACAGCAGCACGACTGCACAACAGCATTTGCTGCTGCTGCCAACTTAAGCTATTTTCTATTTTGACGGGCAGCATTAGACAAATATAGTATTGCCATTATATATATAAATTGGAAAAATAAAAACAAAAACTTATTTTTAATATTAAACATAAAAGAACATTACAAAAATACAATAAAGAAATAAATTTATGTGTTTTTATAGTTTTTCGTGATATTATTACATTTTTTATCAATAACTTTAATCTTATTCATTATAAAATATATATCCGGCATCCCTGTAATTTGTATTGCTAAAATACACATCAGCTGATTATTCAGCCTAATTACGAGTGTCGTTGTCGTATTTCGACTTCGACAGTTTTGTAATAGATTAACGATAACATGCAATGTTCTTCTTTAATCTAGGACAAAAATGTGTAAGTCGAAATACGACAACGACACTCGTAATTAGGCTGATTATGTTGTTGCTGTCTTCAAAATAATTATGAAGCTGACTTCAGAGCAGCATTTGAAGCTGTAAAGTCGTGAAGTCTGCTTTCGTCTATGTGTTTAGAGCTTAACATACAGAAATATAAAACACATTTAAAGCTGCCACTGTTCAAAAGACTAAAATCGTCAAATTTAAAAAAAAAATCGTCAAATCGTCAATTTGGAAATTTTGAAAGAAAAATCGTCAAAATGACGATAAATCGTCAAATCTGGCAGCCATGGTGACAGTTCTGGTCATCAAGATGTGCAAAAACTTATTTAAAGAAATTGCAAATAATACAATGTAAAAATCTAAAAGCAATTTTTAATCTCCCTAGAAAATACTCAACTGTCTCTCTTCATACAAACTTTAATCAAGAAATGATAAAATCTGTTATTAAAAAATTAACGTTACGATTTGATGTCAGAAATATGGCTTCAAACCATGAAACACTAAGAAATTTGTAAAATCGCAAACCTTTTTTTTCCTTCTTAAAAGAAGCTGAATTAAATTAATTGCCATAAAATTTCTTAAAATCTTAAGAGGATGTTTTATCACTATCTTTTCTTTTTTACCTCAAAACTACATATAAAAATTAGTATATAATAAAAAATTAATTATGTTATTTATTTGGTGCAATAATATAAGAAAATTCTCAAAACTAATGATATTATAGTAATATATATTAAAATATTATAATTGTAGCATTGATAGAATAAATAAAAATAAAAAAAGTAAAAAACATTATAACAAGACAATTTAATTTATACAAATGTAGTCCATTAAATACCTCGAAACAAAAAATATATGACTAAAAAAAACGAAATTTTTTTTTAATTTTTTCAAAAAAACAAAGGGGTTAGGTCATCATAATTTTTGAGGAAAAAATTTTTTTTCGTACTACCAACCCAAGAAAAAAATTTAATTAAAGCCAACACGTTCATCTATTCAACGTAAAAGAAATCAAGTCGATATCTTGAAAACTAAGCAAGTTATGACCAAAAAGGTAACGTTAGTAGAATCGTCGGCGAAGTAAAACAATTAACAAAATGGCTACACATACAGCTTAAGAAACAGAGGTGCTGCTACTCTGCTATAAAAAGTAATAAAAAACGCGGATTAGTTGAATTGTAAAACAAAAATGAAGCTCTCTCTTTCTCTCTTTTTTTCTAATTTTACCGCTTGTCCTCTCAGCACTATACCTACCACAAAGAAGTACCACCTTAAGTAAGTAGTAGGCATTAATTGCCTGAGTGTAACTTCTCTTATAAAAATATGAAAAAATCGCCTGTTTTCCACAAATTAATTCACATAACAAATTTTTATTGGCCACTAAAATATCTCTTTCCATCAGAGTCTTAATACTCGTACCTGGAAAAATACCATTATGCTTCTTTTATTTTACTTGTGTCGCTTGTGCAGCATCAACAGTTTTCCTGCTGGCCCTTAATATTTCGGATTTTTTGAGTTGTGACTCTTTTATATTTAGTGGGCGATATATATATTTTTTAGAGCAACTCATTATTGTCTTCGAGTGAAATAGCCCTTGTCTTTACAAATACAAGTCTCACTTAATAAAAGTAGAGCTTTGTCTTGATATTGAATAGCGGAGACCTAAAATCAAACAACCATTTTAAGGTGCTAAATTATATTTTGTCACAGTCAAGATACTCATTTCTAGGAAACCAGCTAAGTTTCTTTGTTTTTAGATTTTTGGATCTTTTACGAATTCTAGTGATCATTTAGCCCCTTAGCGCAGTTGAAAAACAATTTTTATTTTATTTCATTATTATTATTATTTTTTTTTTCGAGGGACTGCAAACATTCAGTAGAGGAGGAAATTATATCATTTATTAGACATTATGTCATTTATTTGAAATTAGTATATAAAAAATTTCACCTCTAGTTATTAATCATATTCATTAATAATAAAAATTAAAAAAAAAAATTTAAACTATTAAATACCTCAACACATAATCCCTGAATACCACATTGTAAGCCTTTAGTTAATGAAGCTTTAACTTGAAAATATTTTTTACAGCAGTGAAAAATTTTTGTAATTCAATACAGAATATTGTTAGTATTTTTTTATTTATAATTTTTACCTTTTTTCTGAATCAAATAAAAAGAAGTTCAAAAATTCATCCACCACTACTGACTTTAGTAGCAAATAAGAAATGCAATATGTAGTAAACAAACACACGACTATGCACATATAATAAATGTTTAAAAAATCATATTTTCTACCAGGCAATTGACCAATTCTGTAATAAGTTAAAGAAATATCAATATGTTTTTTTTATATAATAATAATAATAATAACTACCCACTGCATCCGCACAAGAAAAGCCTTTGTTTACGTTATAAATCGACCATTATGCTCTACACATTTTTTATATCTATAAACTTACATATATACTTTTAATTAGGAGCTAAAGTGTCATTACTTTGCTCATTTATCATTTCTTACTCTCTCTACCTAAAGAGAGATCATTCCCATTATTTTTACTTACTTTAACTAATGACATGAATTGTGATTTTTATTATATTGCTTAAGTTAGTTACTCAGTGAATTCCCTCTTATTAAGTTCAATAATATTAATGTGCAAAACCCATAAAATAAAATATTTGTGCTTAAAAGTAAAATCAAAACTATACATACATACATGCATATATATTTAAAGAGGAACATTTTATAGAAAACGTTCACTAACATTTAACTTAATGGAAATTACAGTTTATTTGTGATAAGTTATAGCTCCCAAACAAGTGATTATTTTGTAATAAATAAAACCCATTTTATACACATTAATTCAAACAATTTATATTTGTTTTTATACACCCACATACATGTATGTATATACATATAAATGCATCCATACTCGTTAGCAAACCCAAAGTGGAACAAACGAACAAGGAATTAGTTTTGCGCCAATTCTTCCAATAAATTTAGTATCATCCTAACATCAGCCTCTTTCCCTTGTGACATTAAACCCCCTCACCTCAACATTTTGCTGGTCCTTCGAACCGGATAGCCGGATTGACATATATATCTATATCTCGAAATATACATATATATGTACATGCATATGCCCGAAGATCGCAAGGAAGAGAGCACTCTGGAAGAAGTGACAGCCCTGGAATCTAACATTCTCATCGGTCCCATTGGATTAAAAAGTAAAAAAAAGCAAGTATAAAACCACAAGGTATGTATAAATAAGTTTTATTATTTTTGCTAACAACAACAATTACCCCGTTAAGTACGTATGCACTCACATTAGTAGAACCGTTTATTTTTATTCGCTTTGTAAATTTCCCTCGTTAATAAGAACAAAATCCACTTGTTGCGAAAATACAGATCTATTGGTAAACAAGTTGATATCCCTCGCATGTATACATATACATATGTATCAATATACCCAGCAACTTCTCCCTCAAACTCACTTGTGCCTATGCATCATTTGTCTTGTAAACATAATCATAATAAATAATTACAGATGTTTGTAAGCATGAATCAGAGCAACATACAGTGAACTTCAAAACAGTTCAGACCCCTCTCTTATTAAAATTTGATTTTGTTTTTACTCTACTCACATAACCGTCGATGTTTTGAGAATCTCATACCCTACCAACTTTTTAAACGCGTCGTTACAGGGATTATAATTCAGTGGTGTTTTAATTACTCAATATTCTATTTATGCGTTATATCGGTTGTTAATGGAATATTAATCGAATTGGAGTGTTTTTAAATCGAGTGCTTATAAAGTTTTTATTGGGATAATTGAAAGAAACCTAATTTAATAGAAAATAAAAATATACCCTTAATTTAACCCTTTTTGAACGCTGGTTTCGCTTAATTAAAATTTGATTGTTACTCAACTAGCCCTTAATAATCATGGCGGATTTGGATGTTTTCATACGAGCATCGGATCGTGTAGTTGAATTTCAGGCCTACTATGCTGTTATCCCTCAAGATGAACACACATTCCACAGTTTAGAGATCCAAAAGGGAGAAATTACACACTTATGGAATGTATTACGTACCTCATACGATGATCTTTTAGGAAATGAATCTTCTTTGGAGAAAAAGGGAACTAGAGAAAGTGTGAAAAATAAATACTACACAGCATATAAAGCTTATCTTAAAGTTCTCTCAACGATCAATGAATTACAGGATTCTATTAAGATACATCCTACTAATACATCCGATAGCTCTGTGAATCCATCGCAATCTATAACCCGTATCAACTTGCCTCCTTGTGATATGGAGCCGTTTCATGGAGATTATGATTCTTGGCCGACTTTTAGGGACCAATTTTCAGCTTTATATGGAGAACAAATCCATATTTCCCCCGTCGAAAAACTCTGCCATTTATTAAAAAAGACCAAGGGGGAAGCTCATGAAATTGTTAGATCGTGTCCGTTTACGAATGCTGGTTTCCAAACGGCCTGGCAGAATTTAATTGACAGGTACGAAAATAAGCGCGTACTAATTAATGCCCAGCTGAAAACACTTTTTAGTCTCACCCACATAACAAAAGAGTTAGGATCTAATATTAAATCGCTTCAAAGAACTATCAACAATTGCGTTACCAATTTATCATTGCTTAATATCAACACTGAAAATTGGGATGTACTTTTCATATATATTTGTTCAACATGTCTGCCAGACATTACCCTCAATTTATGGGAACAATCATTGAGAGGTAATACTAATCTACCAACTTGGAAAGACATGGACGAGTTTTTGTCTAGCCGTTTTTATACTTTAGAGTCCGTCTCAGACATCAGATCCGCTGGCCCTTCGCAAACTGCTTCTAAAAGAAACGTACAGCTCAAATCTGAAAGTTTCCGAACATCTCAAAAGGTGAACTCTTTTCATACAAATCTCTCCTCCAACAAACCGAAGAAGTGCTCCTTATGTCAGGACAGTCACCCTCTTCGATTGTGTTCTACCTTTTTGCATATGTCTGTCGACGAACGATTCGGTATAGTTAAAGATCAGAAGCGTTGTACTAATTGTCTAGCCAGTTCACATGAATTTAAAAGGTGTAGGAGTCAGTATTTGTGCTCTTTCTGTAAGCAGAAACACCATTCCCTTTTACATCGAAGTTCTGATTCGACCCCTAAAGTGGAAGCTCCTTTAATCAAAAACCAAACTATAACCTCATCTCCAAATCACTCTGTAGGTTCCACTCCTTTCGATCGAGCTATGACGTCCGCTGAAGCCTCTCGGATTCAGCAATCTTATTCAACTCATTTACAGTCCACGGAATCCAGATTAGTTCTTCTTGGAACAGCATTGGTCTGTATTAGCAACGGGCCTCTCATGTGCTCGGTTCGAGCTCTTATCGATCCAGCATCTGAGGCATCTTTTATATCAACATACTTGAGGAAAAAGTTGTCCCTACCCTCTCAGAACTCTCAAACAAATATTATTGGACTTAGTGGTTCTGTATCTACGACATCTTCCCAGATAAGCCAAATAGAAATCACGTCACCCCTGGAGCCGCAATTCAACACACTCGTAGACGTTTTTGTGGTTGAAAAGTTAACAGGACAACTGCCACACCATTCCTTGTCCCCCCTTATCAAATCAGAATTTTCCGATTTGCCCTTGGCAGACCTTTACAACCACTCAGGGTCTCATATAGATTTACTTCTTGGAGGCGATGTCTACCCACAAATTATCCGTAGTGGTGTTCGATGGAACAGCGACCAGACACTGATTGCACAGCAAAGCGTATTTGGATGGATAATCACTGGTCGAGCTAATCACTGTCCACCACGGTCTGAGGTTAACTCGCTGTTTAATAAAGTTGATATGAATCATCTTTTGAATCGATTTTGGGAACTCGAGGAAGTACCTGCCGCCACTCAAATGTCTGAGGAGGACAGATACTGTGAAGAACTGTACAAACGAACCACGTACCGTAATGAAGCAGGACGTTTCGTTGTTTCTCTTCCCTTCGTTCAAGCATTTCCTCACAAGAAGGCTCTTGGTCAATCTCGCAACATTGCCATGTCCCAATATCTTCGCAACGAAACACGTTTAAGCAAACACATAGAATCCAAATGCTCTTACGATGAGGTCTTATTTGAATATTTGACTCTTGATCATATGAGAAAGGTTACCCCGGATTTGTCCGTTCACCCAAACTCCTATTATTTACCCCATCATGCGGTGTTGAAACCCGAAAGCACTACTACCAAGCTACGTGTAGTTTTCAATGCCTCATGCCCCTCTACGAATGGAGTTAGCCTAAATGAAGTTCTCTACCCCGGTCCGGTTTTACAAGCCGATTTGCCAACGTTGATTCTCAGATGGCGCCTTTTCAAGTACGTCTTTAACGCTGACATTGAAAAGATGTATCGTCAGATACTTGTACACCCTCTTCATACCCCTTTTCAACGGATTTTATTCCGGAAATCATCCCAAGAAGATGTGTGCGATTACGAACTTAACACAGTTACATTCGGCGTTAACTGTGCCCCCTATTTGGCAATTAGGACTCTTTTGGAGTTAGCCAATCAATGTGAAGATAAATTCCCCCACGTCGCAAATATTATACGAAATTATATGTACGTAGACGACGTACTATTTGGATCTCATAACACAGCAGATGCCATCAAATGTCGTGATGATCTTATAGCAGTATTAGCTTCTGCTGGATTCTCTTTAAGAAAGTGGACAGCAAATAACTCCCTCCTTTTACGTGGCATAAACCCAAAGCACTTATTAGATGCCGAATTTTTAAATCTCTCTGACTCATGTACCTCTAAGCCATTAGGCTTACGGTGGAATGCTGGTACCGACTTTTTCTATTTTACCCCCCTACAGCGTCCTCGTGCCGATCTTTTCACAAAACGAGCGATCCTATCCCATATCGCAAAGTTATTTGACCCCGCTGGGTGGTTAGCTCCACTGTTAATTGTTGCTAAAATATTAATGCAACAAATATGGAAAGACAACACCGATTGGGATGAAATAGTGAAACCCTCGACTCTCCAACAGTGGAAAAAATTTCTCGATGACTATCCCAATATCGAAAAAATCAAGATTCCCAGGTTTGTGGATTATCATCCTACTTTTTCTATTGAAATACATGGATTTTGTGATGCATCGGAAAAGGCCTATGCTGCCACGCTTTACATCCGGTGTCAGGCACCAAACGGTCTGACGTATACCCACCTCGTGGGCTCAAAAACGAAAGTTGCTCCCATTAAATATATCACTCTACCCAGAAAGGAACTTTGTGGCGCCACACTGCTATCTAAAATGTTCAATCACTTTCAAACACAATTCCCCATTTCAAATTATCGATCCTATATGTGGACTGATTCTACGATTGTTTTAGCCTGGCTAAGAAAGCCCCCTTACCACTGGACAACATTCGTGGCTAATCGCACGGCTGCAATTTTAGAGAAAACCGATGCTAACATTTGGGCACACGTTGATTCAGAAGACAACCCCGCTGATATAGCATCCCGTGGCTGCCTGGCAAAGGATCTCATTGACAACAAGTTGTGGTGGCACGGTCCATCCTGGCTTGTGCTACCTCCCGTCTATTGGCCTGTAAATCGTGATTCTTATGAAACTCGCGAAGAGGCACAGCCTATTCGAGCGCATTTGGCTAAGGTTTCCAATATCGACATTTTAGATCGCTTCTCGGATCTTCCTAGAGCCATGCGGGTCCTCAGCTATATGTTTCGTTTTTTCCACAAAACACACCCTCAACATAAAATAAATAGAAAGTATCGTTCAACTGTGCTACAACAAACTGAGATTCAGTTCGTAAAATGTCGTCTTATAATTTTGTGTCAACGTTCACACTTTAATGAGTACGATCTATTATCTCAAGAATCTTCGCTACCTAAAAAAAGTCCCCTTCTCTGTTTGAACCCATTTATAGACGATAAGGGCATACTTAGAGCCAATGGCAGATTGTCTCAATCCCCAATTTTAACATATGATGAGCGATTTCCAAAGATTCTACCATATTCTGGAAGGTTCACACTTTTATATGTTGAAATGATTCACAAATACTCTCTCCATGGTGGAAACTCATTATTAATGCGTTTAATGCGAATAGAATTTTGGGTTCCAAAATTGAAAAATCTAATAAAAAAGGTTATTCACAACTGTAAGACTTGTGTTCTCCAGAAACATAAACCAAGTCGACAGATAATGGGCGCCCTACCAGCAGTAAGAACGACTGTTTCACGCCCGTTTACCAACTCAGGTGTCGATTTTGCCGGCCCCTTTGACATAAAGTCGTACGCAGGCCGTGGTTGTAAGATGTCTAAGGGATATGTATTAGTATTTATATGCTTCTCCACTAAAGCAATTCATTTGGAGCTCACGACTGAGATTTCAACTAACGCCTTTTTGGCAGCATTTGCTCGTTTCTTCTCGCGTCGTGGATGCCCCTCTTCAATGTATTCCGATAACGGAACTGCATTTATCGGTGCGGCCAATAATTTACTGGAGAACCAGGAGCGATTTCTTCAATCTGTTCGACAACAGATGTTATCCCAACATACTTATCAAAATATTGACTGGCATTTTATTCCTCCCGGCGCACCACATATGGGGGGTCTATGGGAAGCTGGTGTGAAAAGTTTTAAATCCCATCTAAAGAAAATCACGAATGCTCAAAAATTTACGTATGAAGAGTTCAACACTATGTTGATCAGAATCGAAGCTTGTTTGAATTCAAGACCTCTGTGTTCCATGAGCGAAGATCCTGCTGAACTTAACGCGCTAACTCCTGCACATTTCTTAGTAGGCTCACCTCTTCTAGCCCCAGCAGAGCCCGATTTAGCCAATAGCTCTTTAAGTCTTCTCAACAGATGGCAGAAGTTGAAAATACTTCATCATCACTTTGCCATTTTGTGGAAAGAAGAGTATCTAAAAGAACTTCTCAAACGTACCAAATGGAAATACCCCGAACGCGACTTTGCCCCCAATGACCTGGTAGTGATAAGACGCGAAAACTTGCCACCTAACCAATGGCAGCTAGGGCGAATAGAAAAGGTTATATGTGGTTCAGACTCTAGGGTCAGAGTAGCGCAGGTTCGCACATCGCGAGGGTTAATACTCAGACCAATAACTAAACTAGTATTGTTGCCTCCTTCCGAAACTCAATAAATATTTTTCACCTGTATTTACAGTCATCATGTCAACCCCACCTCGTCGCATGAAGAAGAATCGCGAAAGTCCTGCAGAGACGCAAAAACACCACACTATATCACCAAGTACAACACTTCCACGAAAATATAAGGACTGCCGCTACTGCGATAAGGAACATCCTTTGAGGAAATGTTTTCGTTTTCGAAAACTTTCGGTTCCTGACCGTTTTAAAGTGGTACGACGTTTTGGATATTGCTTCAACTGTCTGGCACATTCTCACCATTTGAAAGCTTGTAAAAGTCGTGATAGATGTAAAATCTGCTTGCACGAGCACCACACTTTACTACATCGCCAACCGCATAATGATGATGATAAAAGGCAACAATCTCGCCCGCATTATAAAAGACAATGTAATAGTTCTACTTCACCCCAACTCTCATGGAAAGCACATGCTCGATCCCAAACGACACCAGCATCAAGGGGTGCACCTACCATTGTTATAAATGTCACATCTAATACCTAAGCTATGAATTTATTTATTTTATACTTTACATTCTACGTATATATTTCCTATTTTACATATCGTTGAATTAATACCTAAGCTATGAATTAATTTTTTATACTTTTATATCATGCACATATACATATTTCTTGCTTTACCTATCGTTGAATTAAATCCTAAGATATGAATTTATTTTTTCTTGTTCCTACCCCTATATCGATGTTGCAGTACTGCAAGAGGGGCGGAATGTTTACGTTATAAATCGACCATTATGCTCTACACATTTTTTATATCTATAAACTTACATATATACTTTTAATTAGGAGCTAAAGTGTCATTACTTTGCTCATTTATCATTTCTTACTCTCTCTACCTAAAGAGAGATCATTCCCATTATTTTTACTTACTTTAACTAATGACATGAATTGTGATTTTTATTATATTGCTTAAGTTAGTTACTCAGTGAATTCCCTCTTATTAAGTTCAATAATATTAATGTGCAAAACCCATAAAATAAAATATTTGTGCTTAAAAGTAAAATCAAAACTATACATACATACATGCATATATATTTAAAGAGGAACATTTTATAGAAAACGTTCACTAACATTTAACTTAATGGAAATTACAGTTTATTTGTGATAAGTTATAGCTCCCAAACAAGTGATTATTTTGTAATAAATAAAACCCATTTTATACACATTAATTCAAACAATTTATATTTGTTTTTATACACCCACATACATGTATGTATATACATATAAATGCATCCATACTCGTTAGCAAACCCAAAGTGGAACAAACGAACAAGGAATTAGTTTTGCGCCAATTCTTCCAATAAATTTAGTATCATCCTAACATCAGCCTCTTTCCCTTGTGACATTAAACCCCCTCACCTCAACAGCCTTTGTTTTTATTTACTTATTTTTTTTTTGCTCTTTTTAAACTAGGGCTTTAAATGCGGTTTTTAGTGCTTTTGAATTCATAAAAACAGGCAGCAAAATAATAATCAATTTAATAAATTATTCTCTTCTTGCTACCATTTTTTCAATATTTTGTTTTTACAAAACTGTGATCAAGATACGTAAATATTCTTCAATAAATAACGAATCCTACCATCAATACAAGGTCTGCTCGTACACTTTCCCAGTAGAAACTTGTAACAAGGGGTAGTTCCAAAAATTCACAAAATTTCTCTTGGAAATATTCAAACATAAAGAGAAAGTAACTCTGTGCTTTATTAGTAGCAATTTTTAGCAAATAGTAGGAAATTAGCTGCACTGCCTCATTCACTTGTTTTATACATACAATTCGAGTGATGTTTTTGTTCTTTCGCTTAATGAAGCAAGGACGCAATATGCTGCATAGTAGTACTCGTATTATAAAATTGTTTGGAATATTGGTTGGGAGCCATTTCCTTTAAATTTCAGAATAGTTTATTTCCTCCGGCTTCATGACTTCTTAAAAATTATAAACTTTTTACTAACCTTTGTTTTATAAACACAATATAAATAATTGTTCAAATAGTTCTTGAGAGATTGGTCATTTCACGGGCAGGTGGTGTGAATTGGCCACCGAATTCTTTCGATTTGGCTCCAATATAATTTACCTTGTGGAGTTCGCTTAAGTCGCAGATTAATGCAAATAAGCCATAAAACCACTGCTGCCATCAAAGTCAACATAAAACATGCTGTCTGTCAAATTCATCCTGATTTATGCGCCAGAGTCATTATTTAAATTTATACGTAGACAACCCAGAACAACTTTTTGTAAAAAACTGACCTTTAATATGCGGAAAAGAGTAATTCAAAACTACATTCACACACTCTTCTTAAAAGGAATAAACTTAAAAAAAATTTATAGAAAATACGAACATTAATTTCCCACACTATCATGACCACCCACCACCCATCCAGATATATATTTACAAAAAGTATAAACAGCTTCTTGACGAGCCATCATGTTGCTCATACAGGAAATAAATGTGTCTGTATGAACGACAACTCTCTTCGAACATGTATGTGCAACATACTTGATCGCACGTACGCATACTATCTGTGCTACTCAAACACATTTCCCCTAACAACAAAAGCAAAAAAGAACATTTTTTTGCTTTTGATTGAACTATTCAAATTTCCAAAGAGAAAATGTTAAAAAACAAACAAACTTCTCACTTCAAATTGAAGCATGAGTAAAATTCTTATGAGACAAACAAACAGAATACATAGGATAGAGAAAATGATGAAAAAACACAACAACAGCATCCATGTACTTTACTCTTTTGCATGTTAATACATATTTACTTATGAACTTATTTGCCGACTTGTGTATTTTATATACCAAAGAATATTAACAGAAAGCAAAACAACAACCCAATCAATACAAAAAAACATTAAGTGGCCTACAATTATCGAATAGAATATTTTACTTACATTGACACCGGCGATGCGTTGCGACAACATTTGTAAATGATATCATACATATATTAATTGGAAACCGACCCGAGCCGCGAATTTATATTTGATTAAAGCAATTTACACATAAAATTTCCACTAATAAAATTATTTAAAACTATAACATTTAATAACTATACACTTTTATACATATTTACATACATACATATGTATGTATATACATATGTATGTACTTATGTGCATACATACATACATTCGTATGTATGTACAAGGCTTGCTTCCTTTTTTATACATACTTATATGTATATGGGCATCAGCCTCTTTATTTGTAATACAAAAGCCTTTGTCATATGAATTTTGCCATCACATTTCAAAACAAATAAAATACACTTTTTCACTAATTTTTAATTATACTTTATTTTTTTTTTTTAATTTTATATAAACTTTTTGCCGTACTACGATGTGAACGCTTCAAAAATTTCTTTCAGACTAAAATAACTCTTTGAATTTCTGTCGTCCTCTTTTATTAACTTTGATTAATATTTGCTATTTATTATATACTTGTATGTATGTACATCATGTCCAGAGAAACATAAAATTGATTTGATAAATAAGGGGAATTAGAAATTGAAAACAATATCACCCATCAAAATTTATCTTATTTAAAAGATTGTTTATCTATGTTGGTTTGAACGAAGGTTATTAGTAGAGTGTTGCAGGTGGACAAAAATGTTGCAGCAATAACAACTAGAACTTTATTTATTTGTAGTGTATGATATACAACAACAACTTGCATGTTATATATGCATCAATTCATAATAAGCGAGTTGTCTAATTTAAGGGCGAGAAGTCAATTTGCACCCCGGTTTATATCAAAAGAGCAGTGTTTGATCACAAAGGCTAACGGCTTTGCAACATTCAATTTGAATCTAATTGTTCGATGCAACGTACTAATATTAAATTTTTCTAGTGTTTAGCCAAATATATGTATATTAAATTATCGTGGTGACTTGAAGCCTGAAAGTTGAATGGCTACCATGTAAAATCTAAAATTTTTCTGCTGCAAGATGGATGTTAGAAACTTAATGCAATACGACATCACATATCAACACAATTATTTATGTTACACTCTTCACTAAATTTCCACAGGATGAAGTAAAGAGAACGGGTAGCGCAAATATTAGAGTCAAAGCTAATTATCTTAACAATAATGTGGCATAACTCTATATAAAATACATATACTAAAGATTTTTGTTTGATGATAAAAACTTCCACTGAGGAGCTATGAAAAATTTTGTATGAGTCTAACCTGAGAAACACTCTAAAAATTACAACTAAAGGAGGTGTAATAATTAAAAACAAAAACAAATTTGCACTGTGATTACGGTACAATAATCCGGCAGCAGTGCATCATATCCTTAATAATGCTTCTAAAAAGTCTTATAATTAGTTTTTAAATTTTCCTATCGACTTTATATCAAGATACTGAATCCCACTATTGATGCAGAAGTTAATTACGGTAAATAATTCAGAGCAAAAGAGAGAGTTACGTGATGCACTTAGTAGCTCCAAAATTTTTTCTAAATGGGCTCAGTAAGACAATATCGATTCTACTAAGTCTACGATTACTAGAAATACTATTAAGAATAATGCTTCTGTCAAAATAATAATAAAAGTAAATAAAATGAAATAGACATGGCTTAAGTATCGTAATATGTATTTCAATTTTCATTGTACAATTTTGAGAGGGTTTCTTGTGTTTTCTTAAGATACATCTTTATTCTACTTCACAATGTTTTATAAATTGTTACTTGTTTACGATTTTATAAGTAGATAACTTATATATACATAATAATAAAACTGGTCCAAATCAAATTTATTTGACGCCATTTTAGCTTTAACTGAATTAATTGAATGCAATTTGCACGATATTGTTCAAATTAAAATGTTCCATAATATTAACTAAAATGTTCCACATTATAACAAGACAATTTAATTTATACAAATGTAGTCCATTAAATATCAAGAAACAAAAAATATATGACTTAAAAAAAAGAAAAGGTTTTTTTTAATTTTTTCAAAAAAAAAACAAAAGGGGTTAGGTCATCATAATTTTTGAGGAAAAAATTTTTTTGTACTACCACCTCAAGAAAAAAATTTAATTAAAGCCAACACGTTTATCTATTGAACGCAAAAGAAATCAAGTCGATGTCTTGAAAACTAAGCAAGTTATGACCAAAAAGGTAACCAGTTCTACTACTGCCTCTTTCCGGCCACTTTTAATAGACCTGGTTACCGTTTTGGTCATAACTTGCTCAGTTTTCAAGAAATCGACTTGTTTTCTTTTGCGTTGGCTGGGCGAAAGTATTGGCTTTCATTAAATAATCATCATTTTTTTGCGAAAATAAACAAACATCTTTTTTCAATAAAAAAAACAAACTTGTACTTATGGGCACATATTTTTATTAAATATTATTTACAAAAATTATGCGAAACAGGTATTTAAGAGAGTAATTAATGGATATAATTAATTATTCACTTAAACGACAATCCTGAAGGCTTACAAGTTAGTCAAATTGGAAAACTACTAATAAATTATTTTTATCATTTGATATAATTTTTAGGAAAATATCAACATTTGTTTGTCACAAAACTGTCTTCAACTCAACGTAAATATTCTTTAATAAATATCATACTTGCATTATAATAACCAGAAAATAGTAATTCAATCGCTTATAAGAAACTCATACAATAAAAAAGAATAAATGAATATTCACTCTTCTTAAAAGAAATGGACCAATGGCAGTTGATAAAAAGCACGAAAACACATTTCCCACTCACTATCAAAAAAAAAAAAACCAAAAACAATTCATGGCCTTCATGCAGCCACACTCCCATGCATACATACATATTTACTTCATTCAAACTGTTGATACAAATTCTTGACGACCCTTCATGTTACTGAGTCCAGAAATAAATGTGTAACATTTTCTCTTAAAATATCAACTTCGAACATGTTTTTGCAACATCTTGGATCGTACAGACGCACATCTGTGCTACTCAGGCACAACACATAATTATCTGCTAGAGTATTCTCCCCTCACACCAAATGAAATTAAATGAGAAATTTGTTTGCTTTTGATTGAACTATTCACACTTTTAAAGAGAAGATGTTATAAAACGAAGGGTCGATTCACTTGCAAACGAAGCATGAGTAAATTTCTTATGAGACAAACAAACAGAATACATAGGATAGAGAAATAAGATGCAAAAGCACAACAGCTTCCATGTACTTAACTGTTTTGCATGTTAATACATATTTACTTATATACATATGTATGTACTTATTTGCCGACTTGTGTAGTTTATTTACCAAAGAATATTGACAGACAACAAAATCCGAATTTTTGAACACGATTAACATTAACATTAGGTGACCTACAATTATTAAATAGAATATTATACTTACATTGACAACGAAGTGTCTTACGCCACACAACACCAACAACAACATTTGTAAATGATTTCATACATACATATGTATATTGATTGGAAACCGACCCGAGCCGCGAATTAATATTTGATTAAAGCAACTTACACATTAATTTTCCACTAATAAAATTATTAAAAACTATAAAACTTAATAACTATACACTTTTTCTTATACACATATTTACATACATACATACATATGTATATACACATGGACTTATGTGCATACATACAACATTCGTATGTATGTACAAGACTTGCTTCCTTTTTTATACATACTTACATATATGTATATGGGCATCAGCCTCTTTATTTGTAATACAAAAGCCTTTGCCATATGAATTTTGCCATCACATTTCAAAACAAATAAAATACACTTTTTCACTAATTTTTAATTATACTTTATTTTTTTTAATTTTATATAAACTTTTTGCCGTACTACGATGCGAACGCTTCAAAAATTTCTTTCAGACTAAAATAACTCTTTGAATTTCTGTCGATCTCTTTTATTAACTTTGATTAATATTTGCTATTTATTATATAGTTGTGCGTATGTATGTATATACTGTATGTATAGAGAAACATAAACATGAATTGATAAAGGCAATTGGAGATTGAAGGCGAAAATTCGCAAATGTCTCTTATTTAGGAGATTGTTTTTCTAAGTATGTTAGTTTGAACGAAGGTTATTAGTAGAGTGTTGCAGGTGGACAAAAATGTTGCAGCAATAACAACAAGAACCGTATTTATTTGTAGTGTATGATATACAACAACAACATGCATGTTATATAAGTATGCATCAATGCATAATAGCCGAATTGTCTAATTTAAAGGCGAGAAGTCAATTTGCACCCCGGTTTAATAAAAAGAGCAGTGTTTGATCACAAAGGCTAAAAAAAAATTTCTGCTGCAAGATGGATGTTAGGAATTTAATGCAATACGACATCATTTTTCAACACAATTATTTATGTTACACTCTTCACTAAATTTCCACAGAATGAAGTAAAGAGAACGGGTAGCGCAAATATTAGAGTCAAAGCTAATTATCTTAACAATAATGTGGCATAACTCTATATAAAATACATATATTAAAGATTTTTGTTTGATGATAAAAACCTCCGCTGAGGAGCTATGAAAAATTTTGTATGAGTCTAACCTGAGAAACACTAAAAATATTGGAACATTTTAATTTTGACAATATCTCGCAAATTGCATGGAATTAATTCAGTGAAAACTAAAATGGCGTCAAATAAATTTGGTTTGGACTACTTTTATTATTATGTATGTATAAGTTATCTACTTATAAAATCGTAAACAAGTAACAATTTATAATACATTGTGATGTAGAATGAAAATGTAACTTAAGGAAAACACAAGAAACCCTCTCAAAATTGTACAATGAAGATTGAAATACATATTACGATACTTGAGCCATGTCTATTTCATTTTATTTACTTTTATTATTATTTTGACAGAAGCATTATTCTTAATAGTATTTCTAGTAATCCTAGACTTAGTACAATCGATATCGTCTTACTGAGCCCATTTAGAAAAAATTTCGGAGCTACTAAGTGCATCACGTAACTCTCTCTTTTGCTCTGAATTATTTACCGTAATTAACTTCTGCATCAATAGTGGGATTCAGTATCTTGATATAAAGTCTATAAGAAAATTTAAAAACTAATTTTAAGACTTTTTAGAAGCATTATTAGAGATATGATGCACTGCTGCCGGATTATTGTACAATAATCACAGTGCAAATTTGTTTTTGTTTTCAATTATTACACCTCCTTTAGTTGTAATTTTTAGTGTTTCTCAGGTTAGACTCATACAAAATTTTTCATAGCTCCTCAGTGGAAGTTTTTATCATCAAACAAAAATCTTTAGTATATGTATTTTATATAGAGTTATGCCACATTATTGTTAAGATAATTAGCTTTGACTCTAATATTTGCGCTACCCGTTCTCTTTACTTCATCCTGTGGAAATTTAGTGAAGAGTGTAACATAAATAATTGTGTTGATATGTGATGTCGTATTGCATTAAGTTTCTAACATCCATCTTGCAGCAGAAACATTTTAGATTTTACATGGTAGCCATTCAACTTTCAGGCTTCAAGTCACCACGATAATTTAATATACATATATTTGGCTAAACACTAGAAAAATTTAATATTAGTACGTTGCATCGAACAATTATATTCAAATTGAATGTTGCAAAGCCGTTAGCCTTTGTGATCAAACACTGCTCTTTTGATATAAACCGGGGTGCAAATTGACTTCTCGCCTTTAAATTAGACAACTCGCTTATTATGAATTGATGCATATATAACATGCCAGTTGTTGTTGTATATCATACACTACAAATAAATAAAGTTCTAGTTGTTATTGCTGCAACATTTTTGTCCACCTGCAACACTCTACTAATAACCTTCGTTCAAACCAACATAGATAAACAATCTTTTAAATAAGATAAATTTTGATGGGTGATATTGTTTTCAATTTCTAATTCCCCTTATTTATCAAATCAATTTTATGTTTCTCTGGACATGATGTACATACATACAAGTATATAATAAATAGCAAATATTAATCAAAGTTAATAAAAGAGGACGACAGAAATTCAAAGAGTTATTTCAGTCTGAAAGAAATTTTTGAAGCGTTCACATCGTAGTACGGCAAAAAGTTTATATAAAATTAAAAAAAAAAAATAAAGTATAATTAAAAATTAGTGAAAAAGTGTATTTTATTTGTTTTGAAATGTGATGGCAAAATTCATATGGCAAAGGCTTTTGTATTACAAATAAAGAGGCTGATGCCCATATACATATATGTAAGTATGTATAAAAAAGGAAGCAAGTCTTGTACATACATACGAATGTTGTATGTATGCACATAAGTCCATGTGTATATACATATGTATGTATGTATGTAAATATGTGTATAAGAAAAAGTGTATAGTTATTAAGTTTTATAGTTTTTAATAATTTTATTAGTGGAAAATTAATGTGTAAGTTGCTTTAATCAAATATTAATTCGCGGCTCGGGTCGGTTTCCAATCAATATACATATGTATGTATGAAATCATTTACAAATGTTGTTGTTGGTGTTGTGTGGCGTAAGACACTTCGTTGTCAATGTATGTAAGTATAATATTCTATTTAATAATTGTAGGTCACCTAATGTTAATGTTAATCGTGTTCAAAAATTCGGATTTTGTTGTCTGTCAATATTCTTTGGTAAATAAACTACACAAGTCGGCAAATAAGTACATACATATGTATATAAGTAAATATGTATTAACATGCAAAACAGTTAAGTACATGGAAGCTGTTGTGCTTTTGCATCTTATTTCTCTATCCTATGTATTCTGTTTGTTTGTCTCATAAGAAATTTACTCATGCTTCGTTTGCAAGTGAAACGACTCTTCGTTTTTTAACATCTTCTCTTTAAAAGTGTGAATAGTTCAATCAAAAGCAAACAAATTTCTCATTTAATTTTATTTGGTGTGAGGGGAGAATACTCTAGCAGATAATTATGTGTTGTGCCTGAGTAGCACAGATATGCGTCTGTACGATCCAATATGTTGCAAAAACATGTTCGAAGTTGATATTTTAAGAGAAAATGTTACACGTTTATTTCTGGACTCAGTAACATGAAGGGTCGTCAAGAATTTGTATCAACAGTTTGAATGACGTTAATATGTAGGCATGGGAGTGTGGCTGCATGAAGGTCGTGAATTGTTGTTGGTTTTTTTTTGTGGGAAATGTGTTTTCGTGCTTTTAATCAACTGCCATTGGTCCATTTTTTTTAAGAAGAGTGAATATTCGTTTATTCTTTTTTATTGTATGAGTTTCTTATATGCGATTGAATTACTATTTTCTGGTTATTATAATGCAAGTATGATTTGTTATTTATTAAAGAATATTTACGTTGAGTTGAAGACAGTTTTGTGACAAACAAATGTTGATATGTATTTTCCTAAAAATTATATCAAATGATAAAAATAATTTATAGTAGTTTTCCAATTTGACTAACTTGAAATCCGTCAGGATTTTCGTTAAAATGAATAATTAATTATATCCATTAATTACTCTCTTAAATACTTGTTTCGCATACATTAAATAAAATATACAAAAGATATTCAGCCGTGTCACAGAGTTCAATTCCGTTCGGAAACGGAATTGAATCTGTATTTTGGTGCTCTAGAAAACGAAAAACGAAAAAATTTTTCGGAATCAAATCACTTTTAATTACTTGAACGGAATTAACATTTTTTGAGTGTTAAGGTGAAAATCTTCTATTGAGAGTATATTTATACAGTAAATAATATTGTTTTTTGGTTATTTATTCAAAGTTAGTTTTTAATTTCTTAATTTTTATTAATTTTTTTGTAAATTTATTAAAGTCTTTACAAAAAATTAGCTTAGGTAGCTAAATTTACCATGAGTTTGTATTTCCATTTGAATATTCTTTTAAAAAATACGTTCTAGCGCTGCTCATATTCCAGATAAAAGAATCGTGACAGGATCTCGGTCTGCAACTGTCCACTGGTCTTATTTTCATTTTGTAATCGCATATCTAAAACAAGGAATATACAAATTAAATGGGAATCCAAGTACATACATGTGTGCGCATACACATGTGCATACTTATCGCTCCTTTATTGCAATATAGTCATATCTCGAACAAATTTAAACGTGGTAAAATGCATTTTAAGTTTTTGATACATTATGAAGTGGCAAACCACTTAAGTAGTTTCCAAACTTCGATTTTTTGAGATATAACTACATATGTTGTAATAAAGGAGCGACATGTATGAACATTCAAATCACAAATCTTACTTACAATCATTTCGTTGATGCTGAAAGTTCCCTTACGGTTTAAAAAAAGGGATTCATCCGAAGAAGGCTTCCTTAACTTGATGTGTGTACCGTCAACACAGCCAACTACACCAGGAATTTGGTACTTTTGAAAGAAAAAAGCCTTTGATCTTTTCCTTTCTTCATCAGTCATTAATAATTTTATCCATTGCGGGCATAAAATGTTTTCAGCTGCATTTAGCACTCGTGAAATTATTGTTTACACAGTACTTCTTCCCAAACATAAGTCGACAACTCTTCCTGCAGTATTATCAAACCAAATTTGCAAAGTTTTTAAAAAATGTATTCGTGTTACCTATAACATTCTGAAATGAGCCAGTTGCTAAGAATCTGAGTGTTGCAGCTAATTGTAAAGCTGCAGGTATCCTTGAGCCCTGAAGTTCACTTGAAATTTGTTTCAAAATCATTACAAAGGCCTCTTTATTGACACGGTAATAGTTTACAAAATTGCAGGTTGTTATTAAAAAATATATGTGCGTATGTATAAACATTTTCTTTTATATTCCATATGTACTTACATTGCACTTGGGTATGACAAAAGGTCAGAAACATCCCTAAAGGTTCGGCGGCACAATTTTTCTGATTCACGTTGATTACTTTCATCTTCCAATGCAGCCATTAAAGATACACCAGGCATTTTTAAGTTTTTGTACAAAATTCTTTTCTTTATCACAAATTTTAAAAACTTTTTCACTATGTCTTTTGTGTTTTCTTTTTATAAATTTTCTTTGACATTATTAAATTGCCACATCTTTAATATAAAAAAACGTCTAAAATTTTTTTTCGGATTGACGAAAACGAAAGAAAGCTGAAGCACCAAAATGAACTCTTTCGGAATGGCAACTACGGAATTAAAACCAATCCGAACGGAATTTGTGACACGGCTGATAATCTTAAATAACACTGTACTTTTTTCAACATAATTTTTATAAATAATATTTTATAAAAATATGTGCCCATAAGTACGAGTTTGTTTTTTTTATTGAAAAAGGAGTTTTTTTTCGCCAAAAAATTATTTAATAAAAGCCAATACTTTCACCTATCCTAAAGAAAACAAGTCGATTTCTTGAAAACTAAGCAAGTTATGACCAAACGGTAACCAGTTCTACTAAAAAAAAAAATGGCCGGAAAGAGGCTGTAGTAGAACTGGGTACCTTTTTGGTCAAAACTTACTTAGTTTTCAAGACATCGACTTGATTTCTTTTGCGTTCAATAGATAAACGTGTTGGCTTTAATTAAATTTTTTTCTTGGGGTGGTAGTACAAAAAAATTTTTTCCTCAAAAATTATGATGACCTAACCCCTTTTGTTTTTTTTTTTTAAATTAAAAAAACCTTTTCTTTTTTTTAAGTCATATATTTTTTGTTTCTTGATATTTAATGGACTACATTTGTATAAATTAAATTGTCTTGTTGTAATGTGGAACATTTTAGTTAATATTATGGAACATTTTAATTTGGACAATATCGAGCAAATTGCATTCAATTAATTCAGTTAAAGCTAAAATGGCGTCAAATAAATTTGATTTGGACCACTTTTATTATTATGTATATATAAGTTATCTACTTATAAAATCGTAAACAAGTAACAATTTATAAAACATTGTAAAGTAGAATAAAGATGTATCTTAAGGAAAACACAAGAAACCCTCTCAAAATTGTACAATGCAGATTGAAATACATATTACGATACTTGAGCCATGTCTATTTCATTTTATTTACTTTTATTATTATTTTGACAGAAGCATTATTCTTAATAGTATTTCTAGTAATCCTAGACTTAGTACAATCGATATCGTCTTACTGAGCCCATTTAGAAAAAATTTCGGAGCTACTAAGTGCATCACGTAACTCTCTCTTTTGCTCTGAATTATTTACCGTAATTAACTTCTGCATCAATAGTGGGATTCAGTATCTTGATATAAAGTCTATAAGAAAATTTAAAAACTAATTTTAAGACTTTTTAGAAGCATTATTAGAGATATGATGCACTGCTGCCGGATTATTGTACAATAATCACAGTGCAAATTTGTTTTTGTTTTCAATTATTACACCTCCTTTAGTTGTAATTTTTAGTGTTTCTCAGGTTAGACTCATACAAAATTTTTCATAGCTCCTCAGTGGAAGTTTTTATCATCAAACAAAAATCTTTAGTATATGTATTTTATATAGAGTTATGCCACATTATTGTTAAGATAATTAGCTTTGACTCTAATATTTGCGCTACCCGTTCTCTTTACTTCATCCTGTGGAAATTTAGTGAAGAGTGTAACATAAATAATTGTGTTGATATGTGATGTCGTATTGCATTAAGTTTCTAACATCCATCTTGCAGCAGAAAAATTTTAGATTTTACATGGTAGCCATTCAACTTTCAGGCTTCAAGTCACCACGATAATTTAATATACATATATTTGGCTAAACACTAGAAAAATTTAATATTAGTACGTTGCATCGAACAATTAGATTCAAATTGAATGTTGCAAAGCCGTTAGCCTTTGTGATCAAACACTGCTCTTTTGATATAAACCGGGGTGCAAATTGACTTCTCGCCCTTAAATTAGACAACTCGCTTATTATGAATTGATGCATATATAACATGCCAGTTGTTGTTGTATATCATACACTACAAATAAATAAAGTTCTAGTTGTTATTGCTGCAACATTTTTGTCCACCTGCAACACTCTACTAATAACCTTCGTTCAAACCAACATAGATAAACAATCTTTTAAATAAGATAAATTTTGATGGGTGATATTGTTTTCAATTTCTAATTCCCCTTATTTATCAAATCAATTTTATGTTTCTCTGGACATGATGTACATACATACAAGTATATAATAAATAGCAAATATTAATCAAAGTTAATAAAAGAGGACGACAGAAATTCAAAGAGTTATTTCAGTCTGAAAGAAATTTTTGAAGCGTTCACATCGTAGTACGGCAAAAAGTTTATATAAAATTAAAAAAAAAAAAATAAAGTATAATTAAAAATTAGTGAAAAAGTGTATTTTATTTGTTTTGAAATGTGATGGCAAAATTCATATGGCAAAGGCTTTTGTATTACAAATAAAGAGGCTGATGCCCATATACATATATGTAAGTATGTATAAAAAAGGAAGCAAGTCTTGTACATACATACGAATGTTGTATGTATGCACATAAGTCCATGTGTATATACATATGTATGTATGTATGTAAATATGTGTATAAGAAAAAGTGTATAGTTATTAAGTTTTATAGTTTTTAATAATTTTATTAGTGGAAAATTAATGTGTAAGTTGCTTTAATCAAATATTAATTCGCGGCTCGGGTCGGTTTCCAATCAATATACATATGTATGTATGAAATCATTTACAAATGTTGTTGTTGGTGTTGTGTGGCGTAAGA
Organism: Germaria angustata; assembly: GCA_963681545.1. Lineage (NCBI taxonomy): Eukaryota > Metazoa > Arthropoda > Insecta > Diptera > Tachinidae > Germaria > Germaria angustata. Next base: position 51,867,637 of record OY812998.1, on the reverse strand, counting down.
CACTTCGTTGTCAATGTAAGTATAATATTCTATTTAATAATTGTAGGTCACCTAATGTTAATGTTAATCGTGTTCAAAAATTCGGATTTTGTTGTCTGTCAATATTCTTTGGTAAATAAACTACACAAGTCGGCAAATAAGTACATACATATGTATATAAGTAAATATGTATTAACATGCAAAACAGTTAAGTACATGGAAGCTGTTGTGCTTTTGCATCTTATTTCTCTATCCTATGTATTCTGTTTGTTTGTCTCATAAGAAATTTACTCATGCTTCGTTTGCAAGTGAAACGACTCTTCGTTTTTTAACATCTTCTCTTTAAAAGTGTGAATAGTTCAATCAAAAGCAAACAAATTTCTCATTTAATTTTATTTGGTGTGAGGGGAGAATACTCTAGCAGATAATTATGTGTTGTGCCTGAGTAGCACAGATATGCGTCTGTACGATCCAATATGTTGCAAAAACATGTTCGAAGTTGATATTTTAAGAGAAAATGTTACACGTTTATTTCTGGACTCAGTAACATGAAGGGTCGTCAAGAATTTGTATCAACAGTTTGAATGAAGTAAATATGTATGTATGCATGGGAGTGTGGCTGCATGAAGGCCATGAATTGTTTTTGGTTTTTTTTTTTTTTTGATAGTGAGTGGGAAATGTGTTTTCGTGCTTTTTATCAACTGCCATTGGTCCATTTCTTTTAAGAAGAGTGAATATTCATTTATTCTTTTTTATTGTATGAGTTTCTTATAAGCGATTGAATTACTATTTTCTGGTTATTATAATGCAAGTATGATATTTATTAAAGAATATTTACGTTGAGTTGAAGACAGTTTTGTGACAAACAAATGTTGATATTTTCCTAAAAATTATATCAAATGATAAAAATAATTTATTAGTAGTTTTCCAATTTGACTAACTTGTAAGCCTTCAGGATTGTCGTTTAAGTGAATAATTAATTATATCCATTAATTACTCTCTTAAATACCTGTTTCGCATAATTTTTGTAAATAATATTTAATAAAAATATGTGCCCATAAGTACAAGTTTGTTTTTTTATTGAAAAAAGATGTTTGTTTATTTTCGCAAAAAAATGATGATTATTTAATGAAAGCCAATACTTTCGCCCAGCCAACGCAAAAGAAAACAAGTCGATTTCTTGAAAACTGAGCAAGTTATGACCAAAACGGTAACCAGGTCTATTAAAAGTGGCCGGAAAGAGGCAGTAGTAGAACTGTTTACCTTTTTGGTCATAACTTGCTTAGTTTTCAAGACATCGACTTGATTTCTTTTGCGTTCAATAGATAAACGTGTTGGCTTTAATTAAATTTTTTTCTTGAGGTGGTAGTACAAAAAAATTTTTTCCTCAAAAATTATGATGACCTAACCCCTTTTGTTTTTTTTTTGAAAAAATTAAAAAAACCTTTTCTTTTTTTTAAGTCATATATTTTTTGTTTCTTGATATTTAATGGACTACATTTGTATAAATTAAATTGTCTTGTTATAATGTGGAACATTTTAGTTAATATTATGGAACATTTTAATTTGAACAATATCGTGCAAATTGCATTCAATTAATTCAGTTAAAGCTAAAATGGCGTCAAATAAATTTGATTTGGACCAGTTTTATTATTATGTATATATAAGTTATCTACTTATAAAATCGTAAACAAGTAACAATTTATAAAACATTGTGAAGTAGAATAAAGATGTATCTTAAGAAAACACAAGAAACCCTCTCAAAATTGTACAATGAAAATTGAAATACATATTACGATACTTAAGCCATGTCTATTTCATTTTATTTACTTTTATTATTATTTTGACAGAAGCATTATTCTTAATAGTATTTCTAGTAATCGTAGACTTAGTAGAATCGATATTGTCTTACTGAGCCCATTTAGAAAAAATTTTGGAGCTACTAAGTGCATCACGTAACTCTCTCTTTTGCTCTGAATTATTTACCGTAATTAACTTCTGCATCAATAGTGGGATTCAGTATCTTGATATAAAGTCGATAGGAAAATTTAAAAACTAATTATAAGACTTTTTAGAAGCATTATTAAGGATATGATGCACTGCTGCCGGATTATTGTACCGTAATCACAGTGCAAATTTGTTTTTGTTTTTAATTATTACACCTCCTTTAGTTGTAATTTTTAGAGTGTTTCTCAGGTTAGACTCATACAAAATTTTTCATAGCTCCTCAGTGGAAGTTTTTATCATCAAACAAAAATCTTTAGTATATGTATTTTATATAGAGTTATGCCACATTATTGTTAAGATAATTAGCTTTGACTCTAATATTTGCGCTACCCGTTCTCTTTACTTCATCCTGTGGAAATTTAGTGAAGAGTGTAACATAAATAATTGTGTTGATATGTGATGTCGTATTGCATTAAGTTTCTAACATCCATCTTGCAGCAGAAAAATTTTAGATTTTACATGGTAGCCATTCAACTTTCAGGCTTCAAGTCACCACGATAATTTAATATACATATATTTGGCTAAACACTAGAAAAATTTAATATTAGTACGTTGCATCGAACAATTAGATTCAAATTGAATGTTGCAAAGCCGTTAGCCTTTGTGATCAAACACTGCTCTTTTGATATAAACCGGGGTGCAAATTGACTTCTCGCCCTTAAATTAGACAACTCGCTTATTATGAATTGATGCATATATAACATGCAAGTTGTTGTTGTATATCATACACTACAAATAAATAAAGTTCTAGTTGTTATTGCTGCAACATTTTTGTCCACCTGCAACACTCTACTAATAACCTTCGTTCAAACCAACATAGATAAACAATCTTTTAAATAAGATAAATTTTGATGGGTGATATTGTTTTCAATTTCTAATTCCCCTTATTTATCAAATCAATTTTATGTTTCTCTGGACATGATGTACATACATACAAGTATATAATAAATAGCAAATATTAATCAAAGTTAATAAAAGAGGACGACAGAAATTCAAAGAGTTATTTTAGTCTGAAAGAAATTTTTGAAGCGTTCACATCGTAGTACGGCAAAAAGTTTATATAAAATTAAAAAAAAAAAATAAAGTATAATTAAAAATTAGTGAAAAAGTGTATTTTATTTGTTTTGAAATGTGATGGCAAAATTCATATGACAAAGGCTTTTGTATTACAAATAAAGAGGCTGATGCCCATATACATATAAGTATGTATAAAAAAGGAAGCAAGCCTTGTACATACATACGAATGTATGTATGTATGCACATAAGTACATACATATGTATATACATACATATGTATGTATGTAAATATGTATAAAAGTGTATAGTTATTAAATGTTATAGTTTTAAATAATTTTATTAGTGGAAATTTTATGTGTAAATTGCTTTAATCAAATATAAATTCGCGGCTCGGGTCGGTTTCCAATTAATATATGTATGATATCATTTACAAATGTTGTCGCAACGCATCGCCGGTGTCAATGTAAGTAAAATATTCTATTCGATAATTGTAGGCCACTTAATGTTTTTTTGTATTGATTGGGTTGTTGTTTTGCTTTCTGTTAATATTCTTTGGTATATAAAATACACAAGTCGGCAAATAAGTTCATAAGTAAATATGTATTAACATGCAAAAGAGTAAAGTACATGGATGCTGTTGTTGTGTTTTTTCATCATTTTCTCTATCCTATGTATTCTGTTTGTTTGTCTCATAAGAATTTTACTCATGCTTCAATTTGAAGTGAGAAGTTTGTTTGTTTTTTAACATTTTCTCTTTGGAAATTTGAATAGTTCAATCAAAAGCAAAAAAATGTTCTTTTTTGCTTTTGTTGTTAGGGGAAATGTGTTTGAGTAGCACAGATAGTATGCGTACGTGCGATCAAGTATGTTGCACATACATGTTCGAAGAGAGTTGTCGTTCATACAGACACATTTATTTCCTGTATGAGCAACATGATGGCTCGTCAAGAAGCTGTTTATACTTTTTGTAAATATATATCTGGATGGGTGGTGGGTGGTCATGATAGTGTGGGAAATTAATGTTCGTATTTTCTATAAATTTTTTTTAAGTTTATTCCTTTTAAGAAGAGTGTGTGAATGTAGTTTTGAATTACTCTTTTCCGCATATTAAAGGTCAGTTTTTTACAAAAAGTTGTTCTGGGTTGTCTACGTATAAATTTAAATAATGACTCTGGCGCATAAATCAGGATGAATTTGACAGACAGCATGTTTTATGTTGACTTTGATGGCAGCAGTGGTTTTATGGCTTATTTGCATTAATCTGCGACTTAAGCGAACTCCACAAGGTAAATTATATTGGAGCCAAATCGAAAGAATTCGGTGGCCAATTCACACCACCTGCCCGTGAAATGACCAATCTCTCAAGAACTATTTGAACAATTATTTATATTGTGTTTATAAAACAAAGGTTAGTAAAAAGTTTATAATTTTTAAGAAGTCATGAAGCCGGAGGAAATAAACTATTCTGAAATTTAAAGGAAATGGCTCCCAACCAATATTCCAAACAATTTTATAATACGAGTACTACTATGCAGCATATTGCGTCCTTGATGATTTTTTAAACATTTATTATATGTGCATAGTCGTGTGTTTGTTTACTACATATTGCATTTCTTATTTGCTACTAAAGTCAGTAGTGGTGGATGAATTTTTGAACTTCTTTTTATTTGATTCAGAAAAAAGGTAAAAATTATAAATAAAAAAATACTAACAATATTCTGTATTGAATTACAAAAATTTTTCACTGCTGTAAAAAATATTTTCAAGTTAAAGCTTCATTAACTAAAGGCTTACAATGTGGTATTCAGGGATTATGTGTTGAGGTATTTAATAGTTTAAAATTTTTTTTTTAATTTTTATTATTAATGAATATGATTAATAACTAGAGGTGAAATTTTTTATATACTAATTTCAAATAAATGACATAATGTCTAATAAATGATATAATTTCCTCCTCTACTGAATGTTTGCAGTCCCTCGAAAAAAAAAATAATAATAATAATGAAATAAAATAAAAATTGTTTTTCAACTGCGCTAAGGGGCTAAATGATCACTAGAATTCGTAAAAGATCCAAAAATCTAAAAACAAAGAAACTTAGCTGGTTTCCTAGAAATGAGTATCTTGACTGTGACAAAATATAATTTAGCACCTTAAAATGGTTGTTTGATTTTAGGTCTCCGCTATTCAATATCAAGACAAAGCTCTACTTTTATTAAGTGAGACTTGTATTTGTAAAGACAAGGGCTATTTCACTCGAAGACAATAATGAGTTGCTCTAAAAAATATATATATCGCCCACTAAATATAAAAGAGTCACAACTCAAAAAATCCGAAATATTAAGGGCCAGCAGGAAAACTGTTGATGCTGCACAAGCGACACAAGTAAAATAAAAGAAGCATAATGGTATTTTTCCAGGTACGAGTATTAAGACTCTGATGGAAAGAGATATTTTAGTGGCCAATAAAAATTTGTTATGTGAATTAATTTGTGGAAAACAGGCGATTTTTTCATATTTTTATAAGAGAAGTTACACTCAGGCAATTAATGCCTACTACTTACTTAAGGTGGTACTTCTTTGTGGTAGGTATAGTGCTGAGAGGACAAGCGGTAAAATTAGAAAAAAAGAGAGAAAGAGAGAGCTTCATTTTTGTTTTACAATTCAACTAATCCGCGTTTTTTATTACTTTTTATAGCAGAGTAGCAGCACCTCTGTTTCTTAAGCTGTATGTGTAGCCATTTTGTTAATTGTTTTACTTCGCCGACGATTCTACTAACGTTACCTTTTTGGTCATAACTTGCTTAGTTTTCAAGATATCGACTTGATTTCTTTTACGTTGAATAGATGAACGTGTTGGCTTTAATTAAATTTTTTTCTTGGGTTGGTAGTACGAAAAAAAATTTTGTCCTCAAAAATTATGATGACCTAACCCCTTTGTTTTTTTGAAAAAATTAAAAAAAAATTTCGTTTTTTTTAGTCATATATTTTTTGTTTCGAGGTATTTAATGGACTACATTTGTATAAATTAAATTGTCTTGTTATAATGTTTTTTACTTTTTTTATTTTTATTTATTCTATCAATGCTACAATTATAATATTTTAATATATATTACTATAATATCATTAGTTTTGAGAATTTTCTTATATTATTGCACCAAATAAATAACATAATTAATTTTTTATTATATACTAATTTTTATATGTAGTTTTGAGGTAAAAAAGAAAAGATAGTGATAAAACATCCTCTTAAGATTTTAAGAAATTTTATGGCAATTAATTTACTTCAGCTTCTTTTAAGAAGGAAAAGAAAAGGTTTGCGATTTTACAAATTTCTTAGTGTTTCATGGTTTGAAGCCATATTTCTGACATCAAATCGTAACGTTAATTTTTCAATAACAGATTTTATCATTTCTTGATTAAAGTTTGTATGAAGAGAGACAGTTGAGTATTTTCTAGGGAGATTAAAAATTGCTTTTAGATTTTTACATTGTATTATTTGCAATTTCTTTAAATAAGTTTTTGCACATCTTGATGACCAGAACTGTCACCATGGCTGCCAGATTTGACGATTTATCGTCATTTTGACGATTTTTCTTTCAAAATTTCCAAATTGACGATTTGACGATTTTTTTTTAAATTTGACGATTTTAGTCTTTTGAACAGTGGCAGCTTTAAATGTGTTTTATATTTCTGTATGTTAAGCTCTAAACACATAGACGAAAGCAGACTTCACGACTTTACAGCTTCAAATGCTGCTCTGAAGTCAGCTTCATAATTATTTTGAAGACAGCAACAACATAATCAGCCTAATTACGAGTGTCGTTGTCGTATTTCGACTTACACATTTTTGTCCTAGATTAAAGAAGAACATTGCATGTTATCGTTAATCTATTACAAAACTGTCGAAGTCGAAATACGACAACGACACTCGTAATTAGGCTGAATAATCAGCTGATGTGTATTTTAGCAATACAAATTACAGGGATGCCGGATATATATTTTATAATGAATAAGATTAAAGTTATTGATAAAAAATGTAATAATATCACGAAAAACTATAAAAACACATAAATTTATTTCTTTATTGTATTTTTGTAATGTTCTTTTATGTTTAATATTAAAAATAAGTTTTTGTTTTTATTTTTCCAATTTATATATATAATGGCAATACTATATTTGTCTAATGCTGCCCGTCAAAATAGAAAATAGCTTAAGTTGGCAGCAGCAGCAAATGCTGTTGTGCAGTCGTGCTGCTGTGCTGCCGTTTAAATAATCGTTTTCATTTAAATACATGGATTTTATTTTTGACATATTGCTGCTTGCTGTCTGCTATCGTCTATGTGTTTAGAGCTTTAGGCAACATAGAAGCAAAATATTGTTGTAAATTTGCAACGCTTTTGAGTACATCATAGATTTTTATTTTTGTACATATGTTTGTATCTATACGAAACAATTAATGTTTTGTGGATATGTAGGATTGAATTGTTAAGTTTTTGTTTAATTGCTTTGTAATAAAAATAAAAGTGTATAAAAATATTTAATAGCCTTTTGCTAACGTAACGTTTTCGTTCATTCGTACAGTTATATACATTTAAAACAATAACAAAATTTTGAATTTTGATTTCAATGTTATTATGCGAACGAAAGAAAACGTTCTTAAATCAGAAAAAGGCAATAAATATGATTGATTTATGATTTTTTCCCTATTGTTTTTTAATAATATTAAAAAGTGTTTAAAAACTACATTTTTACAAGTTGCCCGATTTTTTTGACGATTTTCAAACACGAAAAAGACGATTTTTTATTTTTTCTCAGCAAATTGACGATTTTTTCACAAATTTTTCTGGCAGCCCTGACTGACACCCATATGTCATAATTGGTCGGATACATGTTTTGTATATTAAAAGCTTATTCTTTTCAGATAAACGAGATCTTCTGTTGAGAAGAGGGTAAAGAGCTCTACCACACTTCAATGCTTTTTCAGATGACTCTAAAATATGCTGCTTAAATGTCAGACATTTGTCAAATATAAGCCAAGATATTTGACATTATTTAAAATAGGAACTGTTGACCCTTGTAGCTCTAGATTTATTTGAGGTATTCTTTTCGGTGATTTATTAAAAGGAAACAGACAAGCTTGTGTTTTGCCCTATTCATTTTGATTTTCCATTTGCAAAAATATTTACTGGAATGAACAAGACCGCTTTTCATATTCTTCACAATTGCGTTAGCAACCTTTCCTGAACTTATAATGGCTGTATCATCAGCGTAGAAAGCTACGTGCTGGTTTCTTTGCGGCTTGTAGTCTGACGTGTATATGGAATACATGGTAGGTGACAAAACTGATCCTTGCGGGACACCAGCTTGAACATTTTTAACTGCTGAGGGTACATTTCCAATAAAGACTTTAAAAGTTCTGTTAGTTAAAAAGCTTTTAATGAGTTTTTGTATATAAATCGGGTAACCGAATTTGTTAAGTTTGTATATAACAGCATCGTGCCATATTAAGTCGAATGCTATTTCGATATCGACGAATACTATGCCAGTGCTCTTTCTATTTCTTCTGTTGTCGGTTATCATGTTTACAATTCGCTTGATCTGGTGAATAGTTGAATGGCTTTTTCTAAAACCAAATTGGTCTTTACACAATATGTTGTGTTCTTCGGTAAACTCGTTAAGTCTTTTTAGGATTATATTTTCCATTATTTTGTCTAGGCCATTAAGCATACTTATGGGACGATAACTTGAAGCCAGTTTTGGATCTTTTTCCACGCTTAATAATCGGTATAACCTTTGCTAACTTGTATAAATTTGGAAAGTAACCGTTTACGATGCACAGTTAAGTAAAAGAAGTCTGATAACTTTTTTAAAATGATCAGCTTTATGCCATCTATTCCTGCTGCTTTTTTATTTTTTTGCTTATATACAATGAATTTTATTTCTTCAGCCGAAGTTAAATAGTTCATAGCAGAATCTGGTATTGGCTGACTGTTAAACCATTGAATGTGTTTTGATACAGAATTGTCTACCGCAGACGTCATGTTAAGTGTTGTTAAGTGGCAGTTTTCAAACTCGTTAGCAATTGCATTTGCAATTTTTTCACTTTCGTTTACTTCGGAGCCATCTACTGTTAATTTTTCGATATTTGTTTTGTTTTCTTTAATTGTCTTTTTTACCATCCACACTTTTTTCGAACCAGCTGGTAAACTTGTAAGAAATTTGTTCCAATTATTATTTCTATCTTTTAAAACGTTCTGATTTATAAGTATATTAAGTTGTTTTAGAACGCATGTTAAATACATTTTTTCTGCATCGTTATTGCATCTTAGCAGCTTACGTCTATATCTATTTCTTTGCCCGATAAGAAATATTGTTGTTTGAGATAATCTTCTTTGCCAGACTTGAATTTGTTTGTGTGGGACTTTTTGAAAGCTTTTTGAATGATGTATGTAGTTTTCTCTAGCACTGTTTCAATATTGTCGACGTTTATATATACAGATGTAAGATTTTTTCGTCGAATTTCTGCGTCTCCGTAGCTTCGAATTTCGTGCCAACTGGCGTTTTTGTTTATTGGTACCATCCTCGTTCGCTATATTACAGATCCATAAATTTGACAGGTAATGGGGACATGATCAGAATTAAGAAGTCCTGTCTTCTTATAATGTGGAACATTTTAGTTAATATTATGGAACATTTTAATTTGGACAATATCGAGCAAATTGCATTCAATTAATTCAGTTAAAGCTAAAATGGCGTCAAATAAATTTGATTTGGACCACTTTTATTATTATGTATATATAAGTTATCTACTTATAAAATCGTAAACAAGTAACAATTTATAAAACATTGTAAAGTAGAATAAAGATGTATCTTAAGGAAAACACAAGAAACCCTCTCAAAATTGTACAATGCAGATTGAAATACATATTACGATACTTGAGCCATGTCTATTTCATTTTATTTACTTTTATTATTATTTTGACAGAAGCATTATTCTTAATAGTATTTCTAGTAATCCTAGACTTAGTACAATCGATATCGTCTTACTGAGCCCATTTAGAAAAAATTTCGGAGCTACTAAGTGCATCACGTAACTCTCTCTTTTGCTCTGAATTATTTACCGTAATTAACTTCTGCATCAATAGTGGGATTCAGTATCTTGATATAAAGTCTATAAGAAAATTTAAAAACTAATTTTAAGACTTTTTAGAAGCATTATTAAGGATATGATGCACTGCTGCCTGATTATTGTACCGTAATCACAGTGGAAATTTGTTTTTGTTTTCAATTATTATTACACTTCCTTTAGTTGTAATTTTTAGAGAGTGGAAATTTAGTGAAGAGTGTAAATAATTGTTTTGAAATATGATGTTGTATTGCATTAAGTTCCTAACATCCATCTTTCAGTCTGCAAGTCGCCACGATAATTTAATATATATTTGGTATACACTAGAAAAATGCAATATTTAATTAGTACGTCGCATCGAACAATTATTTGTGATCAAACACTGCTCTTTTTATATAAACCGGGGTGCAAATTGACTTCTCGCCTTTAAATTAGACAATTCGGCTATTATGCATTGATGCATACTTATATAACATGCATGTTGTTGTTGTATATCATACACTACAAATAAATACGGTTCTTGTTGTTATTGCTGCAACATTTTTGTCCACCTGCAACACTCTACTAATAACCTTCGTTCAAACTAACATACTTAGAAAAACAATCTCCTAAAGGTAGAATTAACCAAACGTAAATGTAGAAACGTAAATGTTGTTGCATCAGCTAATCGTTTCTGTCATATATACATTCTCATATGACAGAAACGATTAGCTGATGCAACAACATTTACGTTTCTACATTTACGTTTGGTTAATTCTACCTTAAATAAGAGACATTTGCGAATTTTCGCCTTCAATCTCCAATTGCCTTTATCAATTCATATTTATGTTTCTCTATACATACAGTATATACATACATACGCACAACTATCTAATAAATAGCAAATATTAATCAAAGTTAATAAAAGAGATCGACAGAAATTCAAAGAGTTATTTTAGTCTGAAAGAAATTTTTGAAGCGTTCGCATCGTAGTACGGCAAAAAGTTTATATAAAATTAAAAAAAATAAAGTATAATTAAAAATTAGTGAAAAAGTGTATTTTATTTGTTTTGAAATGTGATGGCAAAATTCATATGGCAAAGGCTTTTGTATTACAAATAAAGAGGCTGATGCCCATATACATAAGTATATGTAAGTATGTATAAAAAAGGAAGCAAGTCTTGTACATACATACGAATGTTGTATGTATGCACATAAGTACATACATACTTATGTATATACATACATACATATGTATGAATGTAAATATTTGTATAAGAAGTGTATACATAGTTATTAAATGTTATAGTTTTTAATAATTTTATTAGTGGAAAATTAATGTGTAAATTGCTTTAATCAAATATTAATTCGCGGCTCGGGTCGGTTTCCAATCAATATATGAAATCATTTACAAATTTTGTTGTTGGTGTTGTGTGGCGTAAGACACTTCGTTGTCAATGTAAGTATAATATTCTATTTAATAATTGTAGGTCACCTAATGTTAATGTTAATCGTGTTCAAAAATTCGGATTTTGTTGTCTGTCAATATTCTTTGGTAAATAAACTACACAAGTCGGCAAATAAGTACATACATATGTATATAAGTAAATATGTATTAACATGCAAAACAGTTAAGTACATGGAAGCTGTTGTGCTTTTGCATCTTATTTCTCTATCCTATGTATTCTGCTTGTTTGTCTCATAAGAAGTTTACTCATGCTTCCTTTGCAAGTGAAACGACTCTTCGTTTTTTAACATCTTCTCTTTAAGAGTGTGAATAGTTCAGTCAAAAGCAAACAAATTTCTCATTTAATTTCATTTGGTGTGAGGGGAGAATACTCTAGCAGATAATTATGTGTTGTGTCTGAGTAGCACAGATATACGTCTGTACGATCCAATATGTTGCACAAACATGCTCGAAGTTGATGTTTTAAGAGAATTAGTTACACAATTATTTCTGGACTCAGTAACATGAAGGGTCGTCAAGAATTTGTATCAACAGTTTGAATGAAGTAAATATGTATGTATGCATGGGAGTGTGGCTGCATGAAGGCCATGAATTGTTTTTGGTTTTTTTTTTTTTTTGATAGTGGGTGGGAAATGTGTTTTCGTGCTTTTTATCAACTGCCATTGGTTCATTTCTTTTAAGAAGAGTGAATATTCATTTATTCTTTTTTATTGTATGAGTTTCTTATAAGCGATTGAATTACTATTTTCTGGTTATTATAATGCAAGTATGATATTTATTAAAGAATATTTACGTTGAGTTGAAGACAGTTTTGTGACAAACAAATGTTGATATTGTTATATATCACCCCTGAAATAGTAGTATCTTATAAAGGACAACTAACATTTTGTACAACGCTGCACTTGAATAATTTTTTATTAGCGCCATTTTTTCTTTTTATATAAAAATGTAATGTCAATTTTCCTTAATTGAATTAAATAAAAAACTCTTGTTTATATACGAAAAGATATAACATTGGTGTCAGAAGTAAATTAACACAATGGATGCGAACATGATGAAGCAATTGGCTGATTCTCTGTCCAGCGCAATACGACAAGCAGTCGTGGAGGCAACAAACGCCTCATTGGCGGCAAATTCTAGTAATTCCACAGCTACAAATCTATCCAAAGCTCCACAATTCTGCGTGGTTGAGTACAAATCTACCGATGGAACCACCGTACAGGATTACTTCACTCGTTTTGACTGGGCACTACAACTAAGCAAAGTTTCACCTCCAGAGTATGCCACATACGCGCGTGTGCATATGGGGTCTGAATTGAATAATTCATTAAAAGTGCTTGTTTCACCAAACAGTCCTGAAACATTGTCATACGATGAAATAAAGAAAACGTTGGTAGACCATTTTGATGTAAAAAAGAACAAATACGCAGAGAGTATTAAATTTCGTAAAATTCAACAGGAGAACGATGAAAGCATTCCGAATTTCGTTTTACGTCTTAAACAAGCAGCAGCTTTTTGTGAGTATGGAGATTTTTTGGATCGTATGCTAATTGAGCAACTACTTTATGGGTTACATTCACGAATTATATGTGATGAAATAATTTCTAAAAAACCAGATAAATTTTCGACTGCATATGACATTGCACATACAATGGAGTTAACTCGTCATACAACAGGGGCAATGAAAGAGGAGGAACCATTACCAACAAATCAAGAGCTACACAGACTAGGTTACTCACCAATTCAAACAAAACGTAACAATAACAATAACAAAAACAAATTGCAAAAGGAACGTAGTACCTACAGCTCTTCTTCTTCTTGCTTTGGATGTGGAGGTCAGCATATGCGTAATCAATGTAAGTTCAAACAGGCTAAATGTTTCGTATGTGGAAAAGTAGGCCACATTGGTAAAGTGTGTAAAACCAAAACATCACAAATGTCAGAAGAAGAAGAAGCACCTGCTGATCAAGTGCAGATGCTGAATCAGGTAATTGCAATAAATACAGTGAAAGGTAATTCAAAAAAGATGGTATACGTTAATGTCGATGGTCATTTGCTCAACATGGAATTAGACACTGGTGCTCCGTGCTCTGTAATTAGTATGAAATCTCTACGGGCATTTAAAAGGTACATTAAACTGAACCCAACAAACAAGAAATTTTCTAGTTATTCGGGGCATACAATTAAATGTTTGGGCTGTGTTGTTGTAAATGCTAAAGTGGGAAAAACAGCAGCGAGGCTCAATTTATATGTGGTGGATGGAGACCTTGACACCCTAATGGGACGCGAATGGATTACGAAATTTGTTAACGAAATTGATTTTGCAAACCTTTTTTCTACAAATAATCAGGTAAATAATATTGCAACAGCGCCACCAGAGATGAACCATACACAGCAACAAAAGCTGCAACAAGTGCTTAAACAATTTGATTCCATTTTTAGTAGTAAACCTGGCAAGTTAGTCGGTCCTCCGGCTAAAGTACATTTAAAACCTAACGCGACACCTATTTTTGCTAAAGCCAGAGATATTTCCATAGCACTTAGAGATGCTTACATACGGGAAATCGATTCAAAAATATCTTCAGGTCTATACCACAAAGTGGATTATTCAGAATGGGCTTCAACTACACATATAGTAACGAAGAAGAGCGGTGCTATCAGAATAACGGGTAATTATAAACCTACAGTAAATCAGAAAATAATTATTGATGAGCATCCAATCCCTAAAGTTGAAGATCTACTTAATAAAATGAAACATTCAACAATATTCTGTCATTTAGATATTACCGATGCCTATTCTCATCTTCCTGTTGATGAAGAGTTTGCACAAATTCTTACGTTAAATACACCAACACATGGCTTAATTCGGCCCACTAGAGCTGTTTACGGGGCTGCAAATATCCCTGCATTATGGCAAAGACGTATGGAGAGCATGTTAAAGGATATACCAAACGTAATGAGCTTCTTTGATGATATCCTCGTCTATGCAGAGACATTTGAATGCATGATTTCCTCACTTGAAATAGTTTTAAATAAACTTATGAGTCAGGGTGTGCGATTAAATCGTTCAAAGTGCGTTTTTGCCACACCTTCTGTAGAATTCTTAGGGCATCGGGTAGATAAACATGGCATTCACAAATCTGATAAACATATTGAAGCTGTGAAGAATGCTCCTAAGCCGTCAACCCCAGAAGAAATGCAACTTATACTAGGAAAAGCTACATATTATAATGCGTTTATACCGGATTTGGCCACAAGATCACGACCACTGAGAAATATGTTATTAGAAAAAGAATTTAAGTGGACCAAAGATAGGGAAGAGGCATATGAAGACATTAAAGCAGCTCTTGTTTCTCCACAAGTTTTGACTACATACGATCCTGAATTACCCCTAATTTTGGCAACGGATGCTAGTAAGTCTGGCTTAGGTGCGGTGTTATCACACAGAATGAGTAGTGGGTCCGAACGACCGATAGCATACGCTAGTAGAGCCTTAAGTAAAACAGAAATAAGCTACCCCCAGATGGACAAGGAGGCACTAGCAATTGTGTGGGCAGTTAAGAAATTTTTTAAATATTTGTATGCACGGCATTTTACCCTTATTACGGATCACAAGCCGCTTGCCCAAATACTGCACCCTGCAAAGTCATTACCTAACCTATGCATAAGTCGCATGGCGAATTATGCCGATTTTTTAAGTAACTTTGATTACGATGTCATATGCAAACCTACAAAACAACATGCAAACGCGGATTTTTGTTCCCGTATTATGTACGGCAAATCGAACTCAATCGACAGTATTCTTATTGACGAATTCGACGAATTTGATCAATTCATAATCAATCAAATCGATCAGTTACCCCTTAGAGCATCTACAATAGCCCTGGCAACAGCCAAAGATGAATACTTAGGTAATATTCTTAAACTTCTGCAAATGGGAAAAGATCTTAAAAAAGCCGGCTACACTGCACCCGAGCAAAATTATAAACTTACTGCAGGTTGTCTTACTTATGACCACAAAGTTGTTGTACCTACATCTCTTCAGAAAAAAGTACTTGATGACCTTCACAATGCGCATTTGGGAATAGTAAAAATGAAGGGTCTAGCTCGATCCTTTGTTTACTGGCGTGGAATAGATAAAGATATTGAAAACTGTGCCAAAACGTGTAAGGAGTGTGAAATGCAAGCGAACGTACCTCCTAAATATGGTGAACATCATTGGGTCTATCCTAAAGGACCATGGGAGAGGGTGCACATTGACTACGCAGGTCCTTTTTTAGGAAACATGTTTCTGATAGTGACTGACGCATATAGCAAGTGGATCGAAGTTAAAATTACATCATCCACTACGACTGCAGCAACAACAGCCATTTTAGATGAAATATTTTCAGCTTATGGTGTGCCAGTTACTGTCGTATCTGATAATGCGACAAACTTTTCATCGGCGGAGTTTCGTGAATTTTTAAAAATGAGCGGTGTCAAATACCATAAGCAAACCGCCCCCTATCATCCGGCAACAAACGGACAGGCGGAAAGAAGTGTACAGACTGTCAAAAGGGCATTGAAGGCGATGGGATCAACAAAGTATACAGCCCAAAAGAATCTAAATGCTTTTTTACGACAATACCGGAATGCACCACATTCGACGACTGGTGAGTCGCCGGCCACTCTCTTTATGGGTCGTTCCCTTAGAACACGTCTCGATTTAGTTCGGCCAGAAGAAACGTCAGCCAAGGTTACTGGAAAACAATTCCTTCTTTACAATCCGAACTATCGAACATTTCGAATAGGCCAAACGGTGAATTTTCTGTCGGGAAATCCTAGGATGACAAAGTGGCTACCAGGAGTAATTTCCTGCAGATTGGGCGATCTTCACTATGCGATCGAGTACAATCAAAAACAGTTTAAGAGACATGTTGACCAAATTCGGAGTACTTCAGCTTCGCAGGGTGGTAACAAGCGTGAACCGGCTCAACGAGGAGGTATGCAAATGGAGCCGCAGAATGTTGGAAACAATGACGTTAGTGATTACACCTTAGACTCCAGAAGTCAGCAAGACCTGAATGGGGACTACCTTACGGAAATGCAGAACAGTCCCGAGAATCAAGAACAACAATCTGAAGATGAATTTAACTACGGTACACCGCGTGCGGAATCCAGTGCCTTGAATATATCACCATCAGCACAGAATTCGCCAGGTACTGCAAACTCAAGTGCCACCCACGAATCGTCCCAATCACAAATGATTCGACCCAATGTAGAGCCCATACAACAACCGGACCCAAGGCGGTCTCAGAGAACAAAGAAGCCCTTAATCCGTTACACACCGTAATCATGATGCGGAGGAAGAATTGTTATATATCACCCCTGAAATAGTAGTATCTTATAAAGGACAACTAACATTTTGTACAACGCTGCACTTGAATAATTTTTTATTAGCGCCATTTTTTCTTTTTATATAAAAATGTAATGTCAATTTTCCTTAATTGAATTAAATAAAAAACTCTTGTTTATATACGAAAAGATATAACAGATATTTTCCTAAAAATTATATCAAATGATAAAAATAATTTATTAGTAGTTTTCCAATTTGACTAACTTGTAAGCCTTCAGGATTGTCGTTTAAGTGAATAATTAATTATATCCATTAATTACTCTCTTAAATACCTGTTTCGCATAATTTTTGTAAATAATATTTAATAAAAATATGTGCCCATAAGTACAAGTTTGTTTTTTTTATTGAAAAAAGATGTTTTTTTATTTTCGCAAAAAAATGATGATTATTTAATGAAAGCCAATACTTTTACCTATCCAACGCAAAAGAAATCAAATCGATGTCTTGAAAACTAAGAAAGTTATGACCAAAAAGATAACCAGTTCTACTAAAAAGTGGGCGGAAAGAGGCAGTAGTAGAACTGGTTACCATTTTGGTCATAACTTGCTTAGTTTTCAAGATATCGATTTGATTCCTTTTGCGTTGGATAGATAAAAGTATTGGCTTTAATTAGATTTTTTTCTTAATGACCCTTTATTTTTTTTTTAAATTTATTTTATTTATTTATTTATTTATTAATCCATATTGTAATACAAAAGCCCTCTTGGCCAAAAAAACGTATTACATCGTTCAAAAAAAAAAAAAATGTTTACAATACCTGAGTAAAATTAATTAACATTAAAATAATAAAGCTATATCATTAAAGGTGATAATAAATCATATAACACTACCAGTACAGTTTCAGACTTATTCACTATATCATATTACATATTACATTTGGCTCCCCAGCCGGTCTAAAAAGTAAGAAATATATGCATATTGAACGGTAATAGTTAGCAGCAACATGAGTTATAAGAAAGGATATAAATAAATATATGTACACTAGCATTTTATAAGTTCAAATTTAAATTTAAGAGGTACCTAATAAGTTTAAGACGAAAAACGTTATTAGAATGGGAGAAAATCCGCAGTTCAAGTGGTAAAGAATTCCACCACCGAGCAATCCGCACTAGAAATGATCTACTGAATGTAGAACAGTTTATTCTCGGAATCAATATCTGCTTATTCCTTGTTGATCGAGAAAACGAGAAACGGTTACATAATTGGGTAATAATGCCATCCTTAAAGGTTCTATAGAAGAATAGTAGGTTTCGGTACTTAGTATAATCTGAAAAAGAGCAGCCCAAGAATCTACACACATGTTGTGATATATGGTCACGCCTCCGAATATTGTAAACATATCTAACAATAGTATTAACTACCCGTCCCAGTTTCACAAGACTAGCCAGAATACTTCCAGAAAATACCTCAAATCCATAAAGAATCAGAGGCATCATAAGCGCATTAGCGACTCTAAGCTTCACCCTAAATGGCAAGTAAATACTCGTTGAATAAATTCTACGTAGGGTAAAAGACACTCTCCGATGTACAGATCCAATATGAGAGTCAAAGCTTAAATTGCGATCAATAATAACACCCAAGCACCTTAGCTCACTTACAAATTCAATACGTTGATTAGAAACACATATGTTCATTAAAGGAGCAGAACGCCCAGAGGTTCCGAAAAGCATAGCCTTAGTTTTTAAAGGATTTATGGCCAGTGAGTTTGTAGTTGTCCAATGTGAGATATTTTCAAGGCACATATTTACGTTACGTTCCAACGCATCTACATACCCACGGCTCATACTAAATAACAGCAAAATATCATCGGCAAAAATAAAAGGTCGACATGTATTATGATCTACAGCCTCAGGAAGGTCATTAACATACATAATGAACAGTAGCGGCCCCAAGACAGAGCCCTGGGGTACACCAGAGCTTAGCGTAAGACAATTAGAACAATTGCCATTCAATTCAACAAATTGACTTCGACCTGCTAAAAACGACATAATAAGTTTACAAGAAGATCTAGAGAAACCAAATTTATCTCTTAATTTCAAGATCAACGATGGGTAGGATATTGAGTTAAAGGCTTTAGATAGGTCAAGGGAAACAAGCAGTGAACAAATTCCTTCATTTTCATTCGCTCTAATTTCATCCGTCAAGTTCAGCAATAAAGACGTTGTATTATATTTCCGACGAAAAGCATATTGTGATCTCGAAATCCTACTCTCACATTCCGATAAAATCTGATTTTTAATCAAATGCTCCACCACCTTTGAAAGGGCTGGGAGAATCGAGATAGGCCTAAGATCATTTGGACTCCTGACTGTACCCGATTTGGGAATAGGCACCACCCTTGCGGTTTTCCAAGAACTAGGAAAAACAGAATAGGTTAAAATTGAGTTTATCAAATTCAGAACAATGTCCGAGATAAGGGGGAAGATTATCTTAATAAAACGTATGGGGATTCCATCAACACCAATCGATTGGGATTTGACCTTATCGAGAGCTTCAAGAAGTTCAATCTCATTTATACATCGAAAAGAAAAAGAATCAGAACTATCAATAAATTCACCAAAGTTCACTATACTTCGTACATTCGAGCCCACACCAGAAACAAAAAATTCATTCACTTCATTACAATCGTCATTACAAGTAGTATTCCCTGAAGATACACATCCGTTTTCCCTAAGCACTTTCCACATACCACCACTATCCAAACCGCCAAAAATTCTGGCATAATGCTTTCTCTTCTCTCGCCGAATCACGGATTTTGCTTTATTTCGATATTTACAGAAAATTTTCCAGTTATGTACCGTAGGGTTTGAGTAGTAGGTGGTAAACGCCATGTCACGCAGTGACCTAGCTAATACTATTTCTCTAGATTTCATCCAGTTATTATTATTAGAGTAGCTCACCCTCCTAGCAGGAACAAATGAGAACAAGTTCGAAATAAGCGAAGAAAAAATAGAGCATTTTTCATCTATATCAGAGGAAGTCCAAAAACTTGATAATTCGTAATGAGATAAAAAGCAAAACAGACCCTCCCATTCGATTCTGTTAAAGTCACGATGCACGATCACGGAATTTGTAAATTCTAGGGTAACTGGAAAAACAGCATAAATAAGTGCATGATGAGAAATAGACGGACACTGCGCCTGCCCAGAAAGATTAACAGACAAGCGATCACTGACAAGGAAAAAATCAATCAATGACGTTGACATACGTCCTACGTCATAATGTGTAGGTATAGAATTATGGAGTACAGTTAAGTCGGTTCTTGCACAAAGCGATCGAATTAAATCAGCCTTCATACTATCAAACATATTAAGGTTGAAGTCACCTACTATAACCACATTCATATAATTGAGAAATAGTTCAGAATGAGACTCTTCAAATGCAGTTAGATCAGAAGGAGGTGGCAGATAAACAACACCAAACAAGTATTTTACACTACCAAAAACAACTTCAAGAAAAAGTGATTCACACTTATCAGGGATTGAGGTCTTGTAAACAACTCTATAGTTAAGTTTATCAGCAATGTAGATACCAACACCACCACCCCTACAGTGAAGTCGATCATTACGTAAAAATTTATATCCAGGAATATTAACAGCATTAGACGAAACTTCCTCCTTTAACCAGGTTTCAGTAACCCCTACTAGGTTAAACAACGAGCCACATATAATACTTTTAAACTCATCAAACTTTGAAACTCTATACGAAGGTCTAATACTATTGCAGTTTAAGTGGGAAACCTTCAAGACATCCCTGTATGAAATCAACATATTAGACCAAAAAGAACTGCAGCTAACAACCGGACCAATGTTACCGTTATATGAAGTCATTGGGAGAGGGTGTGGCGGGGAACCAGAAGCAACATGAAGCAGTAAAATAAGCGATAGAAAAATATAAATTCATAACCATCTTCAATTAACTATAGCTAATCATGTAATAAGAGAAATGAGATCAATAAATTTGATTACATATAAACTCAAATAAGCAAAAAGAAAAAGCGAGAAGAAAAAAAAAAGAAAACAAGGAAAAAAAAATTTGTATATGTACATATGAAAATAAAGCATAGTTGTATAGAGATGTGGTATATAAAATGTGGTATATATAAATCATTGTTTTACATAGCAAAGCCAGACCCCTCGTTTCGTATCCTAGTACACTCAGAAACATCATGGACCTCAACATCTTTACCATCAGGTAAGGTGAGCACTGCACGTAATTTATCAAAGTTATATACCTTATACTTAGCAATTAGTTTGTCCTGGTATAGTTTTCTGCAAGCAGAATTTAGTTTTCCAGCCGCCGGCGAGAAATGGTCGTTTAGGAACACCCTATCGGAAGACAAGCTACCAGAGATGGTATCAGTAATAGCATTACCCTTATCCCCATTCAAGATGCCACCAATAATATCCATTTTCTTAAGCTTACGAGTCTTGAAGTATTGTCTCATTATGTCATCACGTATCATCACATTATTAAAGACAACCAAAATATTGCGTTTGTTATTCATGTAGCACACATGATTGACATCATGACTATTGATAGGAATATTATAAAATGCACCAAGAGCAGCAACGACAGCAACAAGATCGGCTAAACCAGCAGGTAGCCCACGTATAATAATGTTGGCACGGTTTAGTCGTCGGTAAAGAATGTGATTCTCAGCCTCAAGGAATGAAATCTTCTCCACAGTGGTAGATTCAACACGCTTAATACGATCGTCACAGGCAGCAATGTCAGCTCTCATTTCTTTTAAAAAAGAGTTCATGTCGGTCCGAAAGTCAGAAACTGCTTTGGAAAAAGCTTCCTTAATAGAGGCAGTATCATTATTCACTTTATTAAGCAACGCACGGATCTCATCACCAACTGATCTATCATTACCAGTTTTTACTTCGCACTTTAGACATATAAACTTAAAGAGCCTGTTCTTTCCCATGACTTCAAGTTCGGCATCCAAAATGCCTGCACAAGTTTGGTGTATCCACAGAGCACAAACATTGCATTGAATACAATTTTTCTTTCCAATGGTATCATCACATAAGCCGCATTTATGAGTTTTGGGCGCCATACTTCACAAATTTGACCATGTGTTCTATACACCAACAACAATTTTTAGCAGGCAGATTCACTTTCAGGAACTCAAAACAATACAAATCAGGGCAACTCCAATTTATATTATAGTTTTTATAAGATTAATTAGAGAAAAAAGTGAGCGATAATAGAAAAAAAATACTTTGCAATCAAATAAGATTATAAATAAAATGATTAGCTATAGAACGAAACACGTTTACACAGGCATAGCGTTGCCAGATTAAGAAAATTTTTTCTTATTTTCAAGTCATATATTTTTTGTTTCGAGATATTTAATGGACTAAATTTGTATAAATTAAATTGTCTTGTTATAATGTGGAATATTTTAGTTGATATTATATACTGGAACATTTTAATTCTGACAATATCGTGCAAATTGCATTCAATTAATTCAGTTAAAGCTAAAATGGCGTCAAATAAATTTGATTTGGACCACCTTTATTATTATGTATATATAAGTTATCTACTTATAAAATCGTAAACAAGTAACAATTTATAAAACATTGTAAAGTAGAATAAAGATGTATCTTAAGGAAAACACAAGAAACCCTCTCAAAATTGTACAATGAAGATTGAAATACATATTACGATACTTGAGCCATGTCTATTTCATTTTATTTACTTTTATTATTATTTTGATAGAAGCATTATACTTAATAACATTTTCTAGTAATCATAGATTTAGGAGAATCGGTATTGTTTAACAGAGTCCATTTAATAACAATTTTGATGTTACTAAGAGCATCAGAGAACATTATTTATTGTTCTGAATTTAAGTCGAATGACTTCTGCATCAGTGGTGTGATATAAAATCAAAAAGAAAATTTTGCTGTTAAATTTAAGATTTTGCCATTCCAAAACTTTATTAACGATATGCACTGACGCTGTCTCAACCTCAACAATTTTTGTGGTCATCTGTTGCTGTTTTATAACAACATAAAATTATATAAGAGTATATTTATATACTGTGAAGTTCTTTTATAACGAACGAAATGGGACAATTTTGTCAGTTATAAACAAAGTTTGTTAGAATCGAATAAAGTAAACAATATTGAAATAGATAATTTTTTCTTTCATATTTTGCTATATGTCTTAAATACATATGACATAAAAATATTCCTTATAAATGAAACTTTGCTATAAATATAATAATTTCTACAAAATATTTCTATAACACTGTTGGGAGCGGAGGAGTTCTCCGCTATACAGGATGATTCGTTATAACAGTTGTACGTTATAATCTAACTCCACTGTACATATTCATTATTTATATTATGTAAACATATTATATTGCTTTTGGTGCCCATAATTACAGAGATTCATGGAGGATTATTTTTTAGACTGTTTTACCGACACATTACTTTCTTATTTTAGCTAGTGGTCAAATTATAACAAAGGTCAACAAGAAGAATTAAGTAAATTACATAATTGCTATAGCAAAGTCTTATAATTGTTTATACATTTCACAAATAATTAAAAGTTACTGAACCGAACCACAGATTTAAAGAAATATTTTCAAATAAATTTTAATATTTGCCAGAAGGATCACAAAATTTCTAGGAAACATGCAACAGCTATTATTCTAACCATCTCAGCTTATCAGTACGTCTGCAACCATATTTTCGGAAGGTTGGAAACGTAATTTGCTTACATAATAATATATAAAATATACTCTAAATGAGAATTACTTCAATATAAAAAGCTTAAACCTTATATTTCCTGTGAAGGGCAATCATATACCATTGAAATGCAGCAAAAAAAAAAAATATTACAATCCAAACAAACAAAAAATCTCAAATAATTTTATGAAGTAAATAAAAATTGTTTTTAATGTTGGTAATATGTAAAATCACAATCGGTTTTCCCTCATATTTATTATACACAAACGTGTGCAACAACATCTAACACACTGTGCCGCATACATATACTCGTGTGTATGTTTGTATTTTCAAAGACTTGTTACGGCAGATGCTTAAATTCTGGTCGGTGCTTTGTAAACCTTAATTCCTGTCATGAAATTGAAATTTTAATTCATCACCTAATGTCAGGATATTAATATAACGTTTAACTGTTAACAACTTCTGTGTGTCTACGTGTGTATACATTTCAATGCGTCTGTGTGTATGTGAATATACCTATGCTCCCACTAAGTTTTGTAGTATACAATTTATTGTACACTCAACGGAAGTAACAGCAGCTCTTAACACTCTTGCTTACCCCGAACTTTATGAATTTTGCTACAAGTACATTGTTGCTAAAGTGTATGTATGTTTGCGTATGTATATTATCATATATATGGCCATGGTCTAATACTTGCAACAACTTCCATGTATGAGCTTACTTATTTCATTATACTTGCTACACAAGGGTTTTCAAGGTAAATAAAACAACAAATTTTTTTTATTTAAATTTTAAATAGGCTACTTAGTTCAATCGTATTTTATAAGCCAAATTACATGTGATAGTTATCAAAGAACAAATTACACCAAAGACACACGTGTAAATCATTCTGACAAACACTAGCAGAACGGAACAACATGCTGTTTTCGAAAGCCGCTACACTTTCATCATCAGCGTTCTTGTGTTTGGTCCACTTTTGTGGTGTCAGTTGATGTGTATTTTAGCTATTTATACAAACTTTTTCACTGTAAATAGAATACGTGAATTTTTTTGATTCATTCGTATTACAATTTGTGAAAACTTTTTTTGTAATGGAAAGCCCAAATTCCACCTCACTAACTTACAACAGTGTGGCCATTGTTATTTATTCTTTACCAACTATACACATGTTTTTTTAATTTGCTTAGTTTGTTTTTAACTTATGACAAACTTTTTTGGTTTGTTACTATAAGTATGTATATTTATTAATTTTTGCTACAAGCCATTAGCTTTGTTAATTTATATTTTAGGTTTAAGATTTCTCTTTATTTATGAACATTTTTCTTGTTTGTAATCCTTTTTATTTAAATTTTAAATAGGCTACTTAGTTCAATCGTATTTTATAAGCCAAATTACATGTGATAGTTATCAAAGAACAAATTACACCAAAGACACACGTGTAAATCATTCTGACAAACACTAGCAGAACGGAACAACATGCTGTTTTCGAAAGCCGCTACACTTTCATCATCAGCGTTCTTGTGTTTGGTCCACTTTTGTGGTGTCAGTTGATGTGTATTTTAGCTATTTATACAAACTTTTTCACTGTAAATAGAATACGTGAATTTTTTTTTTTGTCAGAATGATTTACACGTGTGTCTTTGGTGTAATTTGTTCTTTGATAACTATCACATGTAATTTGGCTTATAAAATACGATTGAACTAAGTAGCCTATTTAAAATTTAAATAAAAAGGATTACAAACAAGAAAAATGTTCATAAATAAAGAGAAATCTTAAACCTAAAATATAAATTAACAAAGCTAATGGCTTGTAGCAAAAATTAATAAATATACATACTTATAGTAACAAACCAAAAAAGTTTGTCATAAGTTAAAAACAAACTAAGCAAATTAAAAAAACATGTGTATAGTTGGTAAAGAATAAATAACAATGGCCACACTGTTGTAAGTTAGTGAGGTGGAATTTGGGCTTTCCATTACAAAAAAAGTTTTCACAAATTGTAATACGAATGAATCAAAAAAATTCACGTATTCTATTTACAGTGAAAAAGTTTGTATAAATAGCTAAAATACACATCAACTGACACCACAAAAGTGGACCAAACACAAGAACGCTGATGATGAAAGTGTAGCGGCTTTCGAAAACAGCATGTTGTTCCGTTCTGCTAGTGTTTGTCAGAATGATTTACACGTGTGTCTTTGGTGTAATTTGTTCTTTGATAACTATCACATGTAATTTGGCTTATAAAATACGATTGAACTAAGTAGCCTATTTAAAATTTAAATAAAAAGGATTACAAACAAGAAAAATGTTCATAAATAAAGAGAAATCTTAAACCTAAAATATAAATTAACAAAGCTAATGGCTTGTAGCAAAAATTAATAAATATACATACTTATAGTAACAAACCAAAAAAGTTTGTCATAAGTTAAAAACAAACTAAGCAAATTAAAAAAACATGTGTATAGTTGGTAAAGAATAAATAACAATGGCCACACTGTTGTAAGTTAGTGAGGTGGAATTTGGGCTTTCCATTACAAAAAAATTTTTCACAAATTGTAATACGAATGAATCAAAAAAATTCACGTATTCTATTTACAGTGAAAAAGTTTGTATAAATAGCTAAAATACACATCAACTGACACCACAAAAGTGGACCAAACACAAGAACGCTGATGATGAAAGTGTAGCGGCTTTCGAAAACAGCATGTTGTTCCGTTCTGCTAGTGTTTGTCAGAATGATTTACACGTGTGTCTTTGGTGTAATTTGTTCTTTGATAACTATCACATGTAATTTGGCTTATAAAATACGATTGAACTAAGTAGCCTATTTAAAATTTAAATAAAAAGGATTACAAACAAGAAAAATGTTCATAAATAAAGAGAAATCTTAAACCTAAAATATAAATTAACAAAGCTAATGGCTTGTAGCAAAAATTAATAAATATACATACTTATAGTAACAAACCAAAAAAGTTTGTCATAAGTTAAAAACAAACTAAGCAAATTAAAAAAACATGTGTATAGTTGGTAAAGAATAAATAACAATGGCCACACTGTTGTAAGTTAGTGAGGTGGAATTTGGGCTTTCCATTACAAAAAAAGTTTTCACAAATTGTAATACGAATGAATCAAAAAAATTCACGTATTCTATTTACAGTGAAAAAGTTTGTATAAATAGCTAAAATACACATCAACTGACACCACAAAAGTGGACCAAACACAAGAACGCTGATGATGAAAGTGTAGCGGCTTTCGAAAACAGCATGTTGTTCCGTTCTGCTAGTGTTTGTCAGAATGATTTACACGTGTGTCTTTGGTGTAATTTGTTCTTTGATAACTATCACATGTAATTTGGCTTATAAAATACGATTGAACTAAGTAGCCTATTTAAAATTTAAATAAAAAGGATTACAAACAAGAAAAATGTTCATAAATAAAGAGAAATCTTAAACCTAAAATATAAAAAAACAAATTTTTTAAATTACTCTCGTATTACCACAAACTTTTATTTTTTTTTATAACTCAACTAACCCTGGTGGGTTAACACCAGCACTCCGCGGAAATTAATTTTTCATATACGCCACTTAAAATGTATCTTCAGGGGCAGTTTTCTTTTGACATGCTCGTGACAAGTGTGTGTTGAAAAGCTGGAAAAGTAAAAATTGTGTTGAAAAACAAATTAAAAGATTTTAATAAGTTTTATTTTACCAAAAAATGCTCCTGTTGCCAACAAACTTTGCGATGTATTAAATTTCAAAGGAGAAAATTGCTTAATAAAAAAAAAATACTTTTTATACATCTAACCAAAGACCGAAATTAAAATTCATAAAAGTTTTAGAAATTTATATGTCTTTTATAATTAATAGCGGAAATTAATAGGATGGAAATTATTTTTCTTTTCTAAGAAACACGAACTTCTCATAAGGGTGAGAGTCAAATATATTTGTATAATAAACAGTTCATCTAGTGGTTTCAGGACGTATCCAGTATTTAAAATTTTTATTAATTTTTTTTACACTGTAACCATAACATTTATCTTCCCTTAAGATTTGTTTCTTACACTATTTATCATTTATTTAATAATTTACGAGGTCAGGTCAATAAGTCTGTATTTTTTTTTTTTTTTTTGAATTGTCTGCCTCTTAACTGAAAGGGCAGCACTGCTTCCGTCAGGAGACATTGGCAGTTGACTTCTATCAAATTTTCAACAAGCTGCGTCATATAGTTTGTCTTAGACATTCATTGATAGCCGACTACGGCGTTATTTGTAAATTTAAACTAGTGAATTTCACGTGATCATTATTTTTCGCAGAAAAAAACCATCACTCAAACTAAAGCTAAGCTTGATAAATACTATGGGAATTTTGCACCATCGAGTTCATTAGTGAAAAAGTACTTTTCTGGATTTTGTTGTGGCCGCGGAAGCGTGGAAGATGCCGAACGTGCGTGGCGCCCAGTTGAAATTTTTTTACCGCAATTTTTTCGTATTTATTGAATCTTTAATTTAATTGAACATTGTTTGTTCAATTTGTATTCAAATCTTAAATCTAAATTATTCATTTAAGTTCAGCCAATGCCAGACAAAAAACACTATTTTCTGCGGCTTCTTGTCTTCACATCTCTCGTGTTCGGCTAAGAGCGAGAGTGTTCCTCCTTTTCAACCGATTGTGGCCTCTTTAATGTAGAATGCTACGGTCTAGTGGGTTTTGATGATACTCTAGTTTTTGTAAATACGTTTTCACGTATTTTGAAATCATTGTTTTAATCAAAAAAACGTCGAGATCTTCATGAATGCGCGAAGGGGTGGCTGCAATCATACGCAGGATTTTATTTGAATTTTTTTCTATATTGGATACTAAGGCGGTGCCCCACAATTGAATTCCATAGCAGCATATTGTATCGCATTTGGGATCGCGTTGTTTAGAAAAAGTTTGCAGTCTAGGCTTATTGCTGAATTTCTCCCCATTAGCCAATTAGTCTGAGAAGCCTTTATTTTCATTTGTATCAATTTAGCGTCTACATATGTGCGATTTGATCGAGGTATTTGGCTTCATTGTGTATCGGTATTTATTGACCATTAATTTCGATAGGTGTACATGTTTGACTTTGCAATATTAAAGTGATGTGAACAAATTTTTGCTCTTTCAATTTTATTCTCCACATTTTCAACCATTTTCTCAATATTAAAATGTATTCCTGTAACTTGAGGGACGCTGTTTACACATTTTCATGGATGTTTAGAAGAGCTGTATAATCAGCAAATGTTGATGTGAACATTACTGCTTATTGGCATGTCAGCGGCATATATCAAATACAAGATTGGCCTTGAGGAACTCCTGCTTCCTTTGGCTGAGATGTGCTTAAAAAGTTTCCTTCTCTAATAATAAATTTGCGACCAGCTAAGTAACTTACGAAAAGGTTGTGAATGTTTACGGGTAACTTCCGCTTCAACTTATTTATTAAACCTTCATGCCAAACTTTATGCAAGGCCTGGGAAACGTCAATTGACAGAGCGGAGCTGCGAAAGATAAAATAGACTATTGTTGAGTATTATTGTTTGTTATGTTGTTTGTATAAAAACATTCTAAGCCTACTATCATTATGTATTTGTTGTAATTTATATACAATATTGAATTCTCATAGTGTATTTGATTTATGTGGCATAAACATCCGAGGTTGAATGTTTTCAAGCTGCTTAAACTTCACTGACGATTTGGTTTAGCGACCAATGAAATGTGGGCGTATGAAGAGCTAAAGCCACAACAAACAATACATTTTGCAAAAACTCTAATTGTTATAAATATAATAGCATTGGAAAATGTTTATACAAATTCAACACAACAAATATTTATAATTAACTTGCGCCCTTTTTCTTACACCTTCATACAACTAATCACCCCTCGGATGATAATGAATGTATTTATAAGACAAAACCAAAAACAAAATTTATAACAATCATTTGTTAAGTTCATTATTCGAGATATTCGCCAATGAGTTGCAGGCATATAGTTAAATTAGCCAACAACAAACAATATATTTTTAAATAATTATTTTGGAGAATATCTCGAACAATGAATTTAATAAATATTATTTTTTTAATTCTTTTTGTTTATTTTTTGTGCACTTTTTCGACAAGTTCTTCTGAAGATTAACCATCATCAACTGAATAATAAGTTTCTATAACTGCTGCCGTGTTAGACGTTAATGCTATAAAAGTGTTTCTATTTCCCACCCAGATAGGACCCACTGCAATTAACAATATTACGAAGTAACTGGATCTGACTGAAATTCAAGACACATATGTCTTGGTAACTCAAATTTTACATTCTATAAATTATGAATTCGGGAATTTTAAGTAAATTTGTAGCCATGCGCCAGTGACTTTAATAGAACTTTGAGTTTAAGATCTCAAATTTGTAAAGCGAAGCATTTGTAGAAGTAATTAATACCAGTATTAAGTGATTTCTCAATATTTTTCATAAAAATTTTAAACGTTTGGAGGAAACGTTTCGTTCTACAAAATTAAATCTTAAGCTGTATTGTGAATTGATACAATACTCCCTGTTGAAAGCAAAGTGCGGCACTAGGGCTTATCTAAATACAGCTCTCGAAGCTTTTAATGTTTTCCTTGTACAATAAGAAACAATTTAGTCTAGTGTTTGCCATTGTAAACCTAAATAAATCCTCTGGTGCTATAGATCTTTATAAAAAAATTTAGATCTACATATACGAGTACTATATATGCCACCCTAATTAGAACTGAACACAGATTTTTCAGAAATCATAAACACAGATCTTCAAAATATTACATTAGTACATTTATGGCACTAAATTTAGAAAATAGTTTTCATTAAGACGTATAAATTAATGTTGTTTAAAATTATATTGAAGTTCTTAGAAGCTGCTTTGTTTCCATAAAAAACAAACTGCACACGTGTTGATGAAGTACATTCACTAAATATTTGATATGAAATTAAATTTTCTTTTACCAAGAAGAAATAAATTTTGTTCTCCATTATGATTTGAAAAGAAAAAAAAAAAAAATAAAACAATTCAATTTGTTTTTGATTTCTCCACTTTTTCTTTTTCTTTTTTTTTATTTGCAAAAATTTATTACATCGTCAACATGTCAAAACACTCAAACTAATCGCAAAATACTGTTTCATTGATAAATTACTCAAGCATGTCAGATGCAGCAATCACAACATCGCTCAAAAATAATAATAAAAGCAACAAAAAAATATTAGCTGCAACAGTAGCAAGAAAATAAGCAACAATTGCAACAATATTAAAATGCTTTTCAGTTGCAAGTGGCACATACAGGAGGAAATAAAACAAAAGTTCTACTCCATAAACTCTAACAAGATAATAACGACGTAGGAGAGCACGAGTGGAAAGGAATGTTCTATGTACATACATGTGTATATACATATATACTCCTACATACATATAAAAGAACACTTTTTATCATAGAACTTATTAAACTGTTTGGAATTGTAAGAAAATATCTCTGGCGCCTAATTAAAAAAAAAATTTCTATTTGCGAAATTAATGTCTAATATAATTATAATTAGCCATAGGTTTAAGCTGCTAATACGTAAAAAAAGAAACGTCCTGACAATAATTGATCCCTTATATCACTTGGTATATCCCCAATTGTTAAATTTGTAAGTCCTTCAATAAATATTAATTTGTAATTTTTTTAAAGAGAATTAACACTAAGGGAATTAATGGCTGCTACTTTAAAGTATTACTTCTTTGCGAAAGGTAGACAGTGGAAGAGAAGAGAGGGGACAGGCGGTGAAACGATAGAGAGCTTAATTCTTCTGCAACTCTGCAATTGAGCGTTTTTAATAATTTTTTTGCAGCAATGTTGCAGTGCCTTTGGTGTATCCATTTTATTCTTTTACTTCCCCGATGATTCTGCTGGTATTACCAGCAAATGGTGGCACTGCAATGTGCATAAGCATAGAGAAGTATAAATAATTGCTAGTACTCTTCAGTGATCTGTGTGCTATGACTTGATCACTTAAATAGTCCAATAACAACAACTAACACAATGCAATACCAATGCAGAAAAATTTATGATGATGACGACTTGACTTGAACGGGGATTGAATCCATGTTCTCAGTCGAAATTAACAAAAAAAAAAAAAAAAAAATTAATATAATTAACAATAGAAAAAGTTAACAGAATAACTTAGAATATGATCACGCTAGGATGTTGGAGTGGCTGCCACCAAATTTTTGAAAAAAGTACTCAGAACATTTAATTAAATTAATAAGATCTAAAAAAAGACAAGAAAGTCCCCCTAAAACTTTTTAGTATCGACGAGGAGTCGCTAGTCTTAAACAAAGTTGCTCATGTTCGAAAAATCCACAAATGTTCCCAATTCGGGACAAAATATCTTTAACGGATTTCCTGTTCTTTTGTAAACAACTAAATTATTGTTTCCACAATCCAAGGAGCCAACTCACCTAGAAAGTTTATATAGGAGCAACTCAAAGAACATAGTACATGTACATTTTCTAGACGAGTTTATTGTCTGGGTTATGGAAACTGCATATAAGTATTTAATTTTAAGTAAAAATATTATCCAGCATTTCACTCCTGTGATACACCATAATAGGAAGGGGTAATATATAAGCATTAACAGAAATCTTGGAGCCGAAGTTATAATTTCTTAAGTCCCTTTACAAGCTCATAATTCCTTAAAGTGAAATGTTACAATTACCTTATAGTTGGTCTATGTCTCTAAATCGTGCACGGCAAGATTATCTCTGTGATACGAAATTCAAAATGAAGCAAAACGTTTCTGAAAAGTTTGTCTAGTTTTTTAATTTTAGGTGATGATTTATTTACTTATTCCCCTATTCTTCTGTACAAAAAATCAGTCATATTTATATAAATATCTGCTGGTAAAGCGCTATAACTCACCAGAAATATTCTATAACTTCAGATTCTAAATCTTAACTTGACACCATGTCTTGAGATCTACTGCAGGAGCTTCTTAGATGTTAAAGAATGTCAAAGAAAAATCAGTTAAAAATCTACTACGCACTTGACTTTCCTTCTCATGGAATAGACATATTGGAAGAGGTTATTATATTACTCCTTCCAATTTAAAGTATACACTCAAGAACATGGTTCCGTGTTCCAAACGAAATTATTTTACTAGAAATTGTAATAGTATTATTCTTTTATTAAAGTTTTTATAGCAGCATTAATTTCGTAATTGAAAATTGATCAATTTCATGTGAAATAGGAAGAAATCAAAAATTCGAAAATTAAATTTATTTATAGTTAAAAGACATATTAAAATGGGCTACCAGCTCCATAGTGCTTTCAAGCAAAATCTATATACATATAATATAATAGCGTTCTTGGGTTTACACCGAAAGAAAAAAACTCGTTAAAAATAAAAATGTTTCCTCTTTTACATTAAGTAGAAGTAGTTGTTAAAAATTATAGTCCGTATAACTCCATATCTATCCTGAAATTCTTGAATCGTGTACGAAAAGTCTCAGTTATTTAATTTGTATATTGACTTTTAGTGCTTTCAATATTTAAAATATTCCCGTGGCAGTGAAGGCTTTCTTTTATAAACTTATGATAAATGCAAAGGGCTGGGTTAAAGATCAATACCAAATCAACCAAAAATGATTACAAATTTGATAAATCAAATGAACTCAAGAAAAATCATCCGGCATGGTATCGGCAAAAATCTAGGTCTTTAATCAAATCCAATTTTCTTAAACTTGATTTCTTTTAAATCATTCACGAGCATTCACGAGATTCTGGAGTTAAGCGCACTTTTGACAACGCTTGGGCTTGATTTAAGTACGAATTACTTGATTTTTCCTTTCAGTGCATTTGTGTTAAATTTTTTATATGTATAAATCACATATATTTCCCAGGGAAATAATACGCAATAATTGTTATTGTAGTCTAAAGAAGCCTTACAACAGGAGATTGTAACCCATCCGATAGTCTTAATAGCAAAAAATTTTTTAACGCAGGAGTTATTAATTGATTTCTCGTTTGAAAGCTTTATAAGGAGCCCTTTCTTTCCAAACCAAATTTAACTTTTAAACTTTTGCTTAAACTAATTTCGAAGTTCAAAGTTTTATCTACAGCAACCCAAGGCAGGAGGAAAATATCCTTGACTATTTTTAATTATTTATTTCAACGAAAAACGCAACTTTTATTTTAATTAACTCAAGGCAGCGTTACAGACCTTAAGGATATTTATTTATTAAAAAAAAAGTAAGCAAATTTAAAGTATCTTAAATACTTCAGTTAACCATTAAACTTTAATAAGGTAATTAATCATTAATTATTCAGATATCTTTCGAATGAAAATAGCTGAAAGTGTTTGCCAAGGATACCAATTAGATATGCAATTAGATACGCTGCCAACGTGTAACGTTTTCACTAAAACATTTTACCACCATTTTAATATCGAAACCTCAAAAAAGAACAAAAGTTCTCTGGAGAAACAAGACACAATACAAAATAATACCCAACAAACAAAACAGAAGCATATTGAGTTGCAAATACGAAAAATTTTGTAAAGAAATTAAAGGCTTCAATAAGGGGGGAGAAACGGATAGAAATATTAGCGGAAATCGCTCTATGGCTTAAGTTTTCTACTCGAGCCCCATAAGTGACAATTTTGCTTTCGTCGACGTAACCACGGATTGAGAAATGAGCTTCAACGCTAAAGAAAATTTTGTTCGAAAAATCAACATTGAAAGCGTGTTGCTTTAGCACTGAATCGAAATATCTACGTCGTTGTGAATGGTCAGCCGGCTTTAATTTTTGCGCAAGTTGGACTTTATGTGGATTGAGGTGCAGATCCCGATGTAAAACACGTCATGATTATCCGCTACACTTTTGCTAAAAGAAGCGAGAAGCGCACATTGCGGTGGTACACAGACGTGACCATAACTATAATGCTTCCAATTTCTTCAAATTTCTTTATACTCTTGCCAATTCCTTGCGCAGTAAATCGATTGTGACGACCACAATCACCCCGTAATGTTCGAAAAGTTGCTACATTTCAACGACTACTTCTGTAGTAAGTTTTAACTGTTTTTACGCATTTTGCGGTTGTTAAACGATCCATATCCTTAAATGGCAATTCTTTATCGAAATAAATATTGTATTGAATGGCAGATACTTAACAGCTGACAGCCTTGCCATACCGACGGTTTTGAAACCACTAAATGGACAACGGAAATGGACATCGCAAAATGTTAAAAAGAATTAAAAATGTTTCAGTTGAAATTTGCAACTAATAATTTATTTTTATAGTTAATTATTTATTGATGAGTTGGTCTCCATGTGTATTTCTCTGATTCTCAAGCTGATGATTCTGTTTCGGGGAAAACTTTAGTATACGAATTAAAAGCTGTTTTCAAAACTTCATGAATAATATTTTTCTAACTAGAGTACAACTCTTTTTCTTACTGTCTGCTGGGTTTAATTTTACAACGAAATAATACCAAAGAAAACAAAAACATAACAAATAAATTAATAGCAACAATTGTCTGTTGTGGCAAGAAAATTTATAGTCATCAACATAAAAAGACAAGCATCTTACATTTTCTACACAAGATGTATTTATTTACAAATAACACATACAAAAATAGAAAAATCGTATAGAAATACCAAGAAATATTTAGCTGAACCAATGTAATACCTATAGGTAAAAGCAAACTTATCAAATGTGGTCTAATACATAAATATAATGAAACTTGCAACTTAATAATTTAATTACTTTTCGAGCAGAAACATTTTAAAATACCTCGAATGAAGTTTGGTGGAATGAAAGTTTGTTGCCATGAAGGGGGCTGTGTAGGAGTAAAGTTAATGAATTTTAATTTCTTGTTCGTCACTCACTGGGATTAATTTTCAAAAAAATAAAAAATTTATCCGTTTGTGTCCTTCTCTTAGTCTATAAAATATTTCATCTTGAAGCCTGTAAATTAAATTTGCCTACCACAAAAAAATTAATTAGTAGAATTTCTAAAATTCTTTTGGGGCTTGAAAAAGCCTCCCATAGAATGCTTTATGCCTACGCTTAAAATAAAACTCTCATGAATGAATATTTGTATATATTTCAAGTAGAAAAATAAGAAAATTCTTCTATAAAAATTCTAATAGTTAATATTTCAATGCCATGAATGTGGGAGAACTAAACAGAAATAACAAATTATTGATTTGCAAAGTAGAAAGTTTTTGAGTATAATTTTTAGTGTAAATTATAAACCCTAAAAGCGAAAGTTATAATAATAAATTAGTATACCAATTCTTATATGTTTATATCGACCCCGTTTTTCTAAGATGTTCCTAAAGGCCAAAACACAAGTTTTTTAGGCGAAGATTTTTTCTTAATTTTTTAAACTCTAATCGATGTAAAAGATTAACAATTTATTCAATAAGTGATATAACAAAGAACAAAATATATATTTAATTTATTAATATTATGAGCCTAGTGATGGGGCATATGATCAATTTTCCTTTAGCTCATTTGATTAATTTTTCCATTAGATTATTGATAGAAGAAAAATATGTTGCTTGCGATATTTATGTTTCCCGTAAATATTTGTCTAAAAATATGCACGGAAAAAACTAAATTTTGTTTCCAGTAACCAAATTCTTTAAATCAGTAAATATTTTGTATGAATGAAGATTGCAAAGATTTGTTTAAATTCTGCAAAATTTTTTTTAAAAATTTGAAAACTCCAACTAATAACTAATAGGAGAAATGGAAAAAAGTTTTACTGAAATTAAAATTTGCTCTAGATCAAATGTTTATTTGAAATTTCTTAGGCAATAATTTTTTCCGAGTGAAGAGTTAAACGTATATTTTGTAATATTTCATGCATACATTTTTAGTTTAATTTTCTATTTTTATTTTTATTTCTACTCAGAATTAATTGTTTACATTTCGTTGAATTGTGTACATGTTGCAAGAAAAAACAAAATAGACTCACGTTGAATATAAATGTTTGTTGTGTCGTTTGTATAAAATAAAAGCATTCTAAGCCCACTTTGATTATGTATTTTGTAATGGTTATATACAATACAGAATTCTTATATTGTATTTAATTCGCTTGCCATAAGCATACGAGGTTGAATGTTTTTAAGCTGCTTAAAGTTCACTGACGATTTGGTTTAGCGACCAATAAAATGTCGTCATATGAACAGCTAAAGCTACAGACAAACAAAACATTTTTTATTTTTATTTTCACTTCAAGTATGTTTATAAAGATATTCTAATCTTATATCTTAAACGTTTTTAAAATAATTTGCAGCTACCAGAGCTTCATCATCGATTTCTGCTGGTATGTCCCCGATTTGATCGATACTTTTTATATTATTGTACATTTTTTTGGGACTATTTCCGGTTTCAAATTTTGCAAACAAAATTTTCATTATTTTTAGTTAAACTACAAATCATTGTTTTAGAATTTTAAAGAAAGTAAGACATTAGTTAACTCTACTTTAGATATTTAGTACCATTAAGTATTCGAATGTTCTCATAATCCACAG
The DNA here is from genome assembly GCA_963681545.1 of Germaria angustata. Classification (NCBI taxonomy): domain Eukaryota; kingdom Metazoa; phylum Arthropoda; class Insecta; order Diptera; family Tachinidae; genus Germaria; species Germaria angustata. The sequence continues at coordinate 51,830,393 of OY812998.1, read as the reverse complement.
CTGAATTGATTTGTCTTGTGTTACTTTTATAGCGTACGTAAATAATGAAATATGTATATAAAAATTATAATAAAAATATAATATATATTATCTCACATTTTGTCTATAAATAAATATTTTCAAGAATATTTTATCTCTTATCATTATTTAATCCTTAACTCTTATTTTTTCCACAAAATTTGCTTCTGTTGTGTATTATGGGCCGATATATTTCAGATTATTTCTTGAGACTCTCATAGCTCGCTAAACCCTCTGTTACTGTTTTGATCTATGATCCTCTATTGCTTAGGCAGAGATCTTTGTCAATGAAAGTTCATAATACATTTACAAAATAAATAATTTAGTCTTTGATTAAATTACCTTTTCAAAGTGTGAGTGTAGAAGCTTTAGAAAGGCTTCTTCCTCGAATTTTTTTTTAATTATTTACTAAATGTCCAAACCTCTGCACTCAAAAAGTGTTTGCAATTGAATATGTGCTTCAACATGTTTCTTCTTAAATATGGTAAATGAAATCATTATCTTGTATAAAACATTTTACATGAAATGAATACTATTTCTACCCAAGACTGCGTAACGAAGAAGTCGTTATGAATGTTTACTTCAGTACTAAATAGTTAAAGTCATATCATCTTGTCTGTTTTATAACAAACATCAAATATAAATAAATGACCACAATTAATGATGTCGGTTTTTGGGCTCACTTATGCAGACAACAACAATAATAAACACTGTAAGGACTATGGATATTGGCCTACGTTTATAGAATGTTGCACATGTCGATACTGAAAGTCATATTTGTCCATATTACACACGTACTAATTAAATTACTAGGATTTAAGACAGAAATTTAAAATCCTTTTAAGCCAGTAGGATAAAAAAGAAGATTTGATATATGCCGGATATGTATATGCCGGATATGTATATGGCGGATATGTATATGGCGGATATGTAACAATGATAAAATGAAATTTAAATGCGCTACTCCAACCCTCAAGGGCTGATCGTGAAATGCATTGTATTGGAACTGGGAAAATAGTTTATAGGAAAGGGTATAGAGGGAGTATTGTTTGCGGAAATTTGATTTGAACTTTTGTATGCTGAAAATGACAGGAAAGACCTCTGCAGGCAGGTTATTCTACAAAGGAGTTATCCGGCTAAAGAAGGTATTCTCTCTGTAATGTGTAGTGCAATTCGCTGGCACATCGATCACAAATGGATGTGCTCTCAGTGAAGAATATGAAGTTTGTAAAAGGGGGCGGATTTCGTGAACCAGTTTGAGGATATTTTTAGAGGAGACTCTATTCTACAACTATGCTCCAGTGAGTCAATAGAGTTGGCTACTTTAGTGTGACCGAGGAGCTTCTTCGACACCTCCTGTGCGCAGTCGAGTAACTTCAAAATAGACTTTGTAACACCGGCCCACACATGACAGTTGTATTCCGTCTTTGGACGGATGTAGGTGGTATAATAAATGTTTTTTTAGTAACATGAAAAATGTGCTTATCATTCATATTTACGAATGGAATAGCATGTTTGGTCATACGTTTAAGCATAAACTTGCAAAACTGGGTCCTGCAAACATTAATGTCGACCCTATTCGTTTGTTACACGGTCATGATTAAGTGTATATTCTGCCTCATGGCTTTAATCTCTGATAAGCTTGTCCTTTTAACAAATGAATATAAATGGGAAATGCTGCTGTCATCTGAGAAAAAGAATATAGAATCGAAAGGTTGACATAGTTTAGGAGAAGAAATCCTATAGTATTCCTTAATTAATCAAGAACTCGTCTGATAATATGCCATCTATAATAATTCGAAAATTGTGCGCTTTTCAACATCAAAATCAATAAGTTTTTCCAGAAGGGCAACATGCTTTAATTTGTCCAAAGCCTAAAGCCACCACCTCACTTTCGCCAAAATGATGAATGAAATAACTCCATTTTTCCCAATAGGCGTCCTAGCACAATATAAATGTTAAATGATACCCTTCACTCTTCATTATTCCAGACAAATGCTGCTGTCATTTGAGAAAGAATAGATGGAGTTGGAAGTGCGATTTGGAAACTCATTGAATAATCTAAGAAATGGGGTATATAACCATAATTTTACTTAAATAATACCTGAGGCATTCCACAGAGTATTAATGTTTTGAATTATTATTTCTTTTAACCAATATAGACTTGCGTTTCTATTTCTTTCTTATCCATTACCCGTCTTGGGAGCATATGGCTTCCACAAAGCCTCTATCCAGTCTATGGCTATTTTGCCTTGTAACAGTTTCGTTAATCGCTTTTTGTTTTATCTTAGCAACTGATTGGTCTGCTGTAGCAGATCCTACGTGTGTACATGTAGTTGTTGTAGTGGTGAGGAACCTTGCTAATCTTTGATTCCTACATTTTTTCCCAGGGGATGGTGGTGGCTGCCTGACCTTTGTCATGATGTTACTCTCTTTTCCAGGAGGAGGCGAGTTCAGGGGGCTTCCTGAATGAATTTTTTTAAGGAGGCTTGAAGCCACTTAATTTTTAAAACCCGAAAAACCATGATGAAAATTGTTTGTCCTTTGCCAGGAAACGAACCTGGGGTAATTGGTTTTGTAGGCAAGTACTTTAACTACTACACCATGCCATCACCACGCTTTTCTATTTTAGATATAAACAACTAAATTCTATCAAATTACTAGGATGTAATGGTTTCTCTGTCTAGATTTTCAGAATTTTCTACATGACCATTTCAGCTGCATAAGAAAACAAAAACATATTCATAAATCTCCAATCAACTTATTAAACATGCATGTACATGTATTTACATACATATACATATGTATGTATGTATGTATGCATACTTATCTGTCTTTGTAATTTAAGTTTGTTGTCTACAAAACATACATACGAATATTTTGTATATTTATGAATGTGTGTGTGTGTGTGAAATACATCCGTCTGTATTCAAATACATGTTTATTAAAGGACAAATCGTATATGTATATGAAATGTTGCATATGATATAATGGCTTGTGCCAGTCGAAATCAAAATTTTTGTGATGAATAAATGTATTTTAATCTATTAATTTGTTGATCCTAAAGCTGTTGTTGAAAATTTTTCATGCTGAGTTTCAACCTCATTCAGGATGAAATTTAAGGTACAACCTTTAATATATTCCAGTTGTATTACTTATTAGAAATACGTGAAGTACTTGTAGAATTTTTTAAGCCAGGAGTAAGAGAACTTATATTTCTGTTGAAGGAATTTGATAATTTGCCAAAGTCATGCTGACAGATCACTTTAAATAGCCAGTAAATTATATAAAAGGATAATGGTTGAGACTTACACCATCTTTTTTCTTTATCTAGAGCGGTTTTCGTAAAAAATTAATATTTGATGTATTAATTGCAGAGTTGTGAGTATGGAGTGGTTGTTGTCTGTACTTATGTTGTTCGGAGTGAAAGGATTTTGCGCTTTAAAAATGAATTTTTAAATCTGCTGTTTAAAATCATATACAGTCTGGCTTTTCTCGAATAAGTTTCATATGTTTAATACAATTAGCCGATGGAGCATTCTTTTCTCTGTCGTAGATTTCTCTTGTAGACTTTTTCCAGTGACCAGTAGTAGTTCTAACTTGGTCATTTGATAGCATTTCATTTAAATAATTAGAAGATAGGATACAAAAAAGAAACAAACAAGCTAGATTAAATATGCTAAGCTTTCATGTATGCAGAAATGCATCTGTGTATATGGAATATAAAAATCTACTTTTGGAGTTTTTTTTTGGTTTGCTTTACCGGGCAACCCAAATTCAAATAGTTTGCTGATGCATGCATACATGCATACATTGATTGTATATTCGTATGTTTGTTTAACTGCTTTATATTACGTGTCCACACCACCGTAATGACGATGATGATGCTGATGGTTGGTTAGATTAGTCCGAAATATTTTGTACTTAGTCGTACATGCATGCAGCTTACACACACACACACGCGCGCACACACATGTACACACAACCGTAATTATACATGTATAAGCACAGGTTTGTATGTTTGAAAATACATTCCTTTTTTCACATTATTTACATACAAATGTAACTCAAACATTCAACTCATACATTATATTCTATTCAAACATCTCTTCAAATACGAAGGGCCTCATGATAAGTTCCAATGAAGAACAACAATTTACTTTGAGAAAATAAAAACGAAAAAAGTGAAATATAAACTGACGACCTTAATGTCGTAGTTTATCATTAGATTTTTAATTTGTAACCTTTTAAGCCACATGCATAAAAGTACAGTACCTCCTGGTTGGGTATGGACAATCGATCTACATACAAATAGACGGAAGGTTAAAACTTATTTTCACAATTATTTGCCCCAATATTTTTCTCCTTCATCTAAAACCCAAAATATTAAACACTTGTGAAACGATCTTCGTTTCTGGCAATTTAATTCCATTTTTGCAAAAGGCTTATATTACATATGCATACATGCATATATAAGAGCATACATGTGTAAACACAACTGAACACTCATATGTATTAACATGTATTTGTATCAGTTTGACTAAATTTCAGCCTAGAATTTATAACTGATTTTGACGATTTAGTTTCCAGCTTTCAAACAAGTAAAAAAATATAATTCACACACACACACATAGACATGTATGAGCACAAACTAAGGCAGAATGCAAAATGACATTAGTTTGACAACTCATACATATTAAATGCGGCAAACGTTTGGTTTGTTGTCCAAGGCTATTTCAACTACAACTGCATCAAAAAAAAAAATATGTTTGTGTATCTCCCTTTTTATTTGACTATATTTTATACATGGAACACAGCTTTAAAAAAAAGGAAAAGAGAAATATATACAAGTTTTAAAATGCAAATTCTAATGCATTCATCATCTATCCATATTTGTACTTAGTTGCTACTCATATGCCATCTATAGACAATGTAGGCAATGTTAATTTGGAAACAGGTATTACAGCACTAAAGATGCCCTATAGAAATTTGTTTTAGACTTCAGACATAAAATATAATTTATTATAGATTTTAGATTTGTAGCAGATCTATAATTTTATTTTAATGACGTTGGAAATAAACGGAGTGAGTGGCTGCAAGGGAAGAAATTTTAAAGCAGGTCAATGGCTGTTCTCACAAATATTGCTTTAAGTAGGCCGAGCTCACATCTAAAAAAATATATATTTTTTAATTTTTACATCTCCTTTAGGCCCTTAAATAGAAGTAAGAAATATTTTATTGTTTCCCAAACGTGCTTATTTTAGAAGCAAGCAAACTTTCCGTATTATTGTTTCGTAGATAATTAAGCTGGACCAAGTCTAATGGCGCTTGAACAAGGTGCAGAAGGTTCAGATATTGCCAATTTAAAAAATCGCCATCCAAAGACAAGATTAGAATAAGAACATACAAGACTTTTGGAGAAGCATAGAAAAAAAATTGCAATTTCCAGCCTTTTAGTCTTCAACGTGTCTTAATAAAATTGTGGATTTTTTAAAGTTGTGTTATTGATTATAACGATCTAACCGATTGTGTTATAAGATGAATCTAAGAATTTTTTTTTATACACCTTCATGTCATGAAAAACCATTTTGACGAAACAACTTTCAATTCAACAGGGAAGATTCACTGAAATGAATTGTATTCTTTCTAAAATTAATACAGCACTTTTACTACATTATCCTGAACAAAAATTTCATATCCAATTTTTCTATTAATTGCTGATATTAGAAGAACTGCCCACACAATTAGAGAATCACTCGTCCAACAGCTATTGATTAAAATTTATCTCAATAGATTGTTTTCCTTTAATTTTTTCCCTGTTGATGAAATTTTTACACCCTAATTGCATATTGTTTATGATCGCTTGTACGAAATTCTGGTCTAAATACTTTATATGATATTGTTCGGGGGACGTTGTGTATTTTGGAGCGTTATTTTATTTATTGTTAAGAATATTCCTTTTCACAAATGTGTTACCAATGTTTTAAGAAACTTAATATATTCGATTTGGCTGGGTTTGTTGCAGCACGTTCCAAAAAAAAGAGAATTTTTAAATTATGACAAATATTACCACTGATGCCGCTATATTCCAGCTAAGATAACTAATTAAGACAACATCCATGCAGCTGCATGAAACAACTTGAGGACTGCTTTTGAAAACAAACATCAAAATCAAATTATGCATTTACGTTTGTAGTCGTTCTATTTAATTTTATCTCGAAATAACATGCAAAGGCTGGACGAAATTCTACATAAATAGCAACTAAAAAGGGAAATAATATTTTTTTCCCATCTTAATCAATGAAAAATTTCTATTGCATTATTTTGTTTTAAAATTTTAGTAGAAATATGGCGTAGAGTTGCTGAATGTTTAGCACTTAGATTGTGGTTTATACAATGAATACGTGGTTACCAGAACCAGCAATCAGAAACTAGTCAAAGTAAGGGAGTAGTTACAAAATAGAAGAAAAAAGCTTTCCCGACAGTCCTAAAAAAGTTGTAATTAAATAAAATGTTAAAGGCCAAAATCGCATAAAATCTTTTATGCGCTTAAAGAAACCCTACAACTTTTACTTGCAACGTTATTCTTTTCACCAAACACTTTGTAGGTTGTGGTGTGAAAGAACGATTGCAATCTGTATCGAATTATGAAATATATATAAAAAAATTATTTGCTATTGATGTAAAATTAATTATTTTTAAGAATTACGAGTGTCTGTCATGACAGCAAGGTTTTCTGTGAAATAAAATCAACAAAAATATAATTCACACGAATAATTCACAGGTATATTGAGCGTGTTAATATTTCCAATTTTAAATACTTAATATTGAAATTTATTGTCTGGGATATTATCCCCAACTAACGTTTAAACTATTAGAATATAAATATTAAGTATTAAAAATCTCATAAATACCTCAACAGCGTTCAATTGTATACATGTTGCAAGAGAAAACAATAGACTTACGTTGAGTATAATTGTTTGCTGTGTTCTTTGTATAAAAGCAATCTAAGCCCTCAATAATTATGTATTTTGTAATAATCATATACAATATAGAATTCTCATATTGTATTTGATTCTTTTTGCATAAGCATACGAGATTGAATGCTTTCAAATTGCTTAAAGTTCACTGATGATTAGGTTGAGCGATCAATGAAATGTCGGCATACGAACAGCTAAAGCCACAACAAACAATCACTTTCCTTGTTTTTTTATTTTTTAGTTATATATACTTTTTATCTAGAATTCCTTATGGTTTTTTAGGTCTATTAATTCAATCGCATAATTTGGTCACATTCTACATTATTTTAAAAAAGTCGTAAAATCTCGTTAAGAGTTAAGAACTCAATCTTTATTTCAAAGAAATGCAGTTTGAGTCCTTATGTCATATACTTACAAAAAAATTATCCAGTTAAAGTACACAGAAAAAACAAAATTTAGTTTTTAGCAAATTAATTGAATCAGTAAATATTTTATGTAAATGCAAGCCTACAATTTTTTTTTATAAATTCCGACAACAATTCAACTGGAAAAAAATATTTTTTTCTTACTTTCTAAACACTCAAACAAATAATTAACTGCGGCAATGAAAAAGTTTAACTGAAAATAAATTTTAATTTAGACAAAATATTTGTTTGCAATATTTTTGGCAAGAAATTTTTCTGTGTAGGAGGTTTATGTGCTTCCTTCAAAATTTCCATAAAAGACACCTTTTTTCAATACTGTTTTACTTAACAATGCTTAACAGAGCATTTAGTGAATTTGATCATAAGTGTTTTTATTAAGTATAGTAGATAATATATATTATCGTAAAGTCTGATAATGTAATGTATGTATGTAATGTAATGGGTGTTTGGCCCAGGATGGCCTTTTGCACTGCGACCATTGTTGATCTATTATGCTTTCCCTGTCCCTAGCCGTCCAATACGTTCGCAAATAGGATCAGCTCCCTCAATGGGAATTTTAGCTGATCCTCTTCACTCAGCTTATATGCACGTAGAGTCCTGTGTCTTCTGTGGTCTGATGATGATCCTGAGCAATAATCTTGAGATTGACAACTTTTATGATTTTTATAAAAGAATTTATAGTTGTTTTTCTTTCTGTCCTACGATTCCTTTATTCAATACATAAGCATATAATCTCTTATAATTGAAGAAAAAAACATTTTGTTATTCAAAATTTTAAATACAGTCAAAGACGGGTGTAACGAATGATACGACTATCATGTTAGAGCGACTGGCAAGAAAAATAAATTCTTTATATCAGGGAGCTTAATTAATTTATCCTTTCTCCGGGTAAACAAAAAAGAACTTTAGTTGTATTAATTTTAATAATTTGATTAACTTAAGAAATCAGGTGCAAAAGTCTAGTGCAAATGCAAAATATCGTAAATTTTATTTTGTAATACAGGTTTGCACTTGCAACATTATCAGGCCTACACAATGCTAAAAATGTTTTATAGCTTTTCTCTAAAATGAGTGTTTTACTTGCTGTCATCGATGTCAATTTTAAAATTTTAAAAGCACTCAAAATGAGAAAAACGGTTTTTTTAAGTACTCGATTTTTAATTTTTTTTTTGGCAGTAAGAGCTCTATATTTTTTGATCTATTTAACATTTCTGATTAAATTATTATTTAAGCTCAAGGTCTTATTTAGCGGTCAAAAAATTTTATTTGAAATTATGTATTTCGATACTGGAGTTGACAACACTGTTTGCATTACTGACACTCATAAAGGTTTATTTCAGTTGTTTCCCAATTCTCATTCAGTTTTTCACGTGATTTAAGTGACAAAATTCCACAATCGCCAGCAATTGCATATTAAAGCGTATCAACTTCGAGTTCCGCTTTAGTTACTCAAATATACCTACAATCATATGTTTTGGAAATTTTCCCATTTCGATATAAATTTTGTTTGCATATTTCAAGGAAATATCATAAAGGCCATTATCCAATATTTCATCTTTTTATTCTTTTAGTGAAATTCTTCTCCTGTTTTCAATTGCATTCACTTTGACACCTTCACAGTTTCAAATGTAATAAAAGAATTGGAAAGCATTGCTTCAATAAAAAAAAACTAACGATATTGCAACAAATTTTCTTCTATTTCGTTTTGTTTAATTTTTTGCGACTTTTGTGTGGTATGTACACGTATCAGCTAAATGTATTCCGTGGTTGCTGGTCAAGCGATATTGAGATCTGACGATGTATATGTACACATTCTAATGCCAAAACTATGTTGTTTTTGCAATCTAATTTGCTTATGTGAAAAATAGTGGGTAGGAACGTACAAGAATCCAATATTTCACATTTGCAAATGATAGGAGTCCAATCAGGTGATGACAGTTTTAGTTAATAAGATTATCTGGTATCAATGTCCATTTCTTGTTGGTTTTGTTTTGCTTCTGCTTTGAATTTTTTACTATTCGTTATATTGACTATAACATTTTATTTTTACGTTCGCCTTGTACTGGTGACTAATGTAAAGACTCTGATCGTTCGTTATATCGTAATTTCGCTAAAGCGAAATATGCTAGTATTTAGTTTTCCCCTAACAACTTTTTTTAATTTTAACAATATGAGAATATGTCCCAATTAAGTTTACAAATTATAACTACTGTTAGTAAAAAATATGTAGATATTGATTCACACTTTGAAAATCAAGCATTTTAACAATTTTATAACGCATCAAACGTAAAGTGTAGCGTATACGTAATGTATAAATTTAACATAATTGGTTGCGGTTTCGCATTAAGTATACGTCACAAAGCATGCAGCGGTACTACGAAGCGGAGTGTATTCCTATTCTTTATCGCCCTCCTGCATTGAAATAATTTCCCCTATTTGTTTTTGTAGCCAGCGTTGCCGTTTTGGTAATTCTTAGCAAAATTTTATTCCTTTTTTGTGTCTAAGAAACAAATATAAATAGTTTTATTTATAAAACTTAATTTTGAACTGATATCGTATACAAATATGCAGCTTAATGGGAACTATTAAATTTTAAATTTTGTTATTGACTTTGGTATTCACACATATCCATTTTAAATTACTCAATTTGTTTAACATAAAAAATTTTCTCAATATTTTAATAAAAAAACATTTTATATCGCTACGAATTTGCATGAAGTATACGTAATATGGCCAGATTGCTTCTATGGTAAAAATTTTGATAAATTTATAATTTTGAAAAGTCCAAAATAAAAAACAACTTAAATAATAAAAAGCTGTTGTCCTCATTATTAAATTCGAAGGTATTGGCCCTGAGGAATAGCCTGCATATTCAAGAAAGAATAAGCTTTTATTTCCCAAGATGAGATTAAACAATTGGATGCCATTATGGCAGATGCACCACAATAGTATTATTGCAGCAAAAAACTGGTTAAATAAACATAATACGACTTCTTGCATCAACACTAAAAATCATAGTCAACATAGAGAATAACAAAAATCGTGCTAATTTGAATTTTCAAATTCAAATTATTGCAGGAGTTCTTTTAATGAAATTGAAATAAGCCATACGACGAATTAGGATGTCATCAACTATATTTGTTCTTTTTTTATAGAAGAATTTAACTAGTATATACTTGTAGTCCATAGATTTAGACTTTTTAGCTGAATTAAGTTTTGCCCAATAATTTTAACTTTCGTCTGATGTTTACTATATTTAAAGTGGTTTAATCAGACGTAAAGGTTGTTAAATTTATCTTATATATCTTTTTATGCCTTAAGTAATTAATTACTATAATTTCGAAACCAAAATCTGGTCATCGTAACATTTTGTAGTTAGAAACAAAATTAATTTATATAAAGTTGTGTATAAATTTTATCAGCAAACAAAGCAATAAATTGCTTGACAATAATTGATTAATGTGCTGATGATAATGATACTGTATACAATACAATCTATAAGTTGATGTTGTTCTTGCTGCTGTTAATGTTGTTATTTTATACACTTGATAAATTTTCCAAAGGTACGAAGTCGAACATTCAAATACTAACACACACACGCACACACACACACACGCACAATTGAAATTTAAGTATATGTGCATTTATATGGTATTTTAATTACCATGCAAACTTTTTTACACAAAATTGCTATCAAATGTAAAGGAAAACTTTGGAATACTAAAAAGTGCAGCGCTTCAATAAGATTCACCATATGAAATTATTTAGTATCATTCATTCTGACATGGATGTTATTTTCATTGTATTGATTTTGTTTTTGATTTTCTTTTTCTGAAAGTGTGGTGGTGTTTTCCGACTTCTTGAATTATTTTAAAATTTTGAATTTTTAGTAACTTCGAGTTACATAGAACTATTTAAAAAATTTAAACTCAATAATTTGCTTTATATTGATATATCTGTATATATAAATGGATAAAGCTCACAAGCATTTCTCCTCTGTTCGTTCATCGATTTTCATTTTTCTTCTTGTTCTGAGAGCTTTTAACGACTTTTAGTGCATCATATTTGCTTAATTAATATCGGTTAAATATCTAAGAACTTACTTGCTTAAGCATTTGAACTAAACATTTGGAAATACTTTCCAAATTAAAGATTATTGAACTTGACTCTTATATAAAATATAGTTTTAATAAAATTTTTGTCAATAGTTATTATTACTTGAAAAATTAACTTCTATTAATTTCTTTGTTATTTTCCTAAACCCCTCTTTTGACTACATATTACGACTTTTGAGTAAAAATAAAGCAAATTCAATAACTTAATGCTATCAGCAATTGTCTAATAAATAATCCTGTTCTTCATAATCATCTCTTAATTCTAGGCAATAAGTTCCATAGACAACCAGCCAACATTCCTACGTCAGTGAAACTATGCTTAAGATAATGGATCATGTTATCGGTAGAAAACAACAATTTAGAATTTGCTAGACTTCACAACATTTGATTGAGTTTCGTACATTCATATTTTCATAGTTGTGATGAGCCCTTTAAAGTCAATTTTCTACAGTTCGATGGGGAAAACAACGATATATTATTTCTCACTGCCCAAGATGCAGTGGATGTTACTAATGAACGAAATGTAGGTTTGCCTCTTGCGGGATGGGTTATCTACCGTCTTGACTAAAATTTTATTTTGGAATCTGTGCTTGAATTTCTTGCAGACCTAAATATAAGTTGCAATTCAAAAAGTTTTTATGTTTGGATCTATGGATGTCTGAATGTTGGGCACCCAGTTAAAGCCTGGACTAACATTATTTGGCTAACATATACTGGTATACTGGTAATTTGGCTAACGCCAATGAAATGCAGCCATATACATAGTTAAGGCAACTACAATAAAGTTTTGAGCATTATTTTGGTAAAGGATTTCGTTTGATTTCTTATAAGAAACAACTGAATGGTCTTGAACGAAATGATGGTAAAATAAAGCCTGGATTAATATATAGAATACTTTTTCTTATTTTGAACGCTTTCAATGAACACTTAAAGCCAAATGCCATAATTATTATATTAGGAAATTGCTAAAAAGTTGCTGAATAAATCTTATAGAAATTTGCCAGCCATAAAGTTAATTTATTTCCACAAAAAGTGTGATTTAAAGAATTTTGGGAGAATATCACAGTTCTAATAAATTTTACGACTTACTAAAGGGATATTTTTCGAACCCGAATCAAGAAAGATTTTTAAAACAATTGATTTTTATATAAATAAACTGATATAAAGTTCGGCTATTGGGGTACCACCGGACAGATGATAAGCAAAGAAAACAAAAACTTTACCTTACCTGCCACATACTCGTATGTTTTTAATTTTTCCATGGGAGAGGATCTATAAGTAACAAACATAAATTGTACTATTGAATATAACAATGATTTAAGGTCTAAAGAGAATGACTGAACTTATATCGCACGTTTTTCCAAACTTACAGCACAATTTTAGGAAAAAAATGAATCCGTAAATGACATTTACAAAAAATATTGAAGGGGGTAGATGTCTATTCAAAAACATATTAATGTTTACATTTAAACATGTAAATTAACAGTGTTCCGTACAATTTTAAGACACTTAATGATAAACTTATGAAAAGGCTGAAGCTCTTGTGCCAGCCTTAATGATGTGTAATTTTGCAGCACAAGTTTACGAAATTTCTCCTAATATTGGTATATATAATTACCATATTGATAAGTCCAAAGGTCAAGTGGCTGAACTTCTTGCTTCAGCTTCTCATGGTCAAATTTATGTCGCTGGCTCCGTAGTGCCAGAAATTTAAATGTAGCCGAGTAAAATAATAAATCATTAAACGTTATTTGTAGAAGTTTAATAATTTAAGATACGCATTAAATGCATTAAACATTTCTCATTCAGTTGTAATTTCAATTACTCAATCAATTTCTATATCTTTCCAAACGCGAACGCAGTCACTGGCATATGCTACTAAATAAATAAGTAAATAGAAGTGCTAATACAACAGTATATATAACTTCCTTTCGTTCCAATGCGAATTATTGATTTCTATAGTTTTGGCGTCTGTAATCATTTAGTCTTTAGATAATTTAAGCTTTCGCATGTGAACCTCGATATGGGACTCTCAAGTCACCACGAGAAGAGCACTTCCCGTGAATATATAATCAGTGACAAAGATCACCATTGGTATATATCAGGTTTGATATTTGAATACAACTGGCTGTATAATATGCTTCGCCACCCCATTAGTATATCGTAACAATTCACCTTTTAAAATAAAATAATTGAAAATTTTTGTTTTCCTTGGAAAGTTTAAAAATACTGTGTTGCTTTAACTGTTTTTTTAAAAAATCAAAATTTCAACTTCTATTATCCTGCGGGGTATCCACGTGTAGGAATATTCAATTAGAACAAGCCATTGCTGATTCTTGTGTGTATGTGTGTGTGTGTACGTGTGTACGTGTGTGTGTTTAAGGGTAAGTGATTATTTTCTTGACTTTGAATGTGTCTTCTGTTGGTAGAAAAAGAAATTCATACATAATTGAAGAGCTTTTGCAATAACAAGCAAAGATATTTAACCTACCAAAAGTGTCTGATATAATGAAAGTGTGTACATTAATAGAAAATTTCTTTGAAAGGCAATAAATATACAAGTGGAAAAGTGGCAAGAGTTGGCTTTAAAAAGAGGTATTCATTTAAAGCGTTTTCTCAGTACGTAACGTAACGTTACATAAAATATGGTGTGTGGTGTTTGGGCATCAAACCACATGGAAAGAAATTAAAGGATAATTAAATTCAATTAAATCTAATGGATACATATAAAAGTGAAATTAGTGGTTACAAGTTTTTATTTAAAAAGATAGTTTGGAAATGATTTCGTCTAAAACTTGTGTGAGAAGTTACATTTCTTGTGCTAAGGAAATATATAATGCATGTTCGCAAGGGCGTAGCCAGGATATGAAATAGGGTGGTACCACGAAAATTATGATTTTTTATGATTATTACAATTTCGATCTATTTGAGGAGTAATCTGCGTGGATCTTCAAAAAATTTTGCTAGAATTTTTTCCAAAAATTCGTCCTTCTTCTCGGTTACCAATCTTCGGTGGGCGCTTAGCGTACATAGTCCTGCAATATACAATACACTTATTTTTTGATAATAAGTAAAATTGTCCAGAATCAATATAAGGAATGTATAAAGATCGCTTCCAGTATTCAGCAGGTGATGAAAACGATGGATTTGAACGGTGCGTTTGACGAGACTCTATCCTTGGAACAGACATCTCTATTCCTAAATTGGCTGTGTTTTCTTGAATAGAAAAAAGCACTCCGTCCACAATAATCTGTGCATTTTTTAATAATTTTATATTGTATGCATGTAAAAAAAAATTGTTATAGAATTAGGTGGGTGCCACAGCCTTCTAGGCCCATACCTAACTGCGCCCATGCATGTTCGTAAATGAGCAAATTGTTGAAAATTTTCAATGAAAGAAAATTTTATTTTCCTTTTAGATTATTCTAATAAAGTTTTGGGAAATATTTAATGATTTCATATTATTAAAATTTTCATAGTTTTCACAGTTTTCAATTTTATTTCAATTTACAGGATCGCATTCTGGAAAAGGAAACGTTTTTATGAGAGTGAAATTTTTGTGAGAATACCCGTTTTATACTGGGATTTGATTCATATAAATTTCAATCGTTTAACGTTAATAAATTTAATATTAAAAAATGAAGCTGTTGAAATGATGTTTCCATAATGTTTTATAATCTTAATGAAATATTTAATTGTTCAATTCGCAAGTTATTGTAGTAATTGTAGGTCATCGAATGCTGCAATAGTTGTAAATATATTGTTGGTGTTTTCTAATTTAATATGTGCAGCAATATGTGCAACAGCTTCCTGTTTTTTTTTTTTAAATTCTCGCATTAAGATGTGCATAAAAATTTTGCTTTCGATATATTAAATGAAATTTAATAATTTCTCTCTTAATAAAGAGATTATGGGTTATGGCATTAGAATAGACTAATAGTAGTTTTGTCTCTCGTGAACAAAGAATTCTAAGCCTAACAACAATAATAACAGGGTAAAATAGTTGCATTTTCTATACGTAACATAAGAACAATGCGACGATTGTAGAACTGCTAAATGTGGCATGAAAATGGTATTTTTGGAAAAGAGGATAAAAAATTGCACTTGATGAATGAATAAATATACCCAATATAATTAATAATGATAACAATAAAGGATTTTTTTTGTTGATATATGTGGGTTTATTATTTTTATTATATTCATTATATCTGATCGAGTAAAAAACGCAAAATCATCTGGTATTAAAAAAAATTGTATTGATTCCCTTGTGAACGAACACGGCCATTAGAATTTTTCTAATAATTCGACAAATGCTTATCGCACTCTACTGTGAACCATTTCACTAGAATAAGCACGACTTTGCATCACACAAACATGAAGTTCCTTAACATTGTGAGTAACCAAACTCTTGATTCCAATTGGAAGCATGTGGTAGATATTTTTTTTACAACCATAACCAATGTTGGTCATCAAATTTTGACGTTTGAAACTTCGACGTACTCTGTTGTGCGAAAAATTGTCGTAACAGTACGATTAGTGGTGGATGAAGTATTTCGTGCTGGGTCCATATGCAGGACGAATGGTTATATTTAAGCACTTCTTCTAAAAGAGCAATAAATATAAATAAGCTTACAAATGCTGGAAAAAATATAATTTTTCTTATTAGAATAAGTTTTTATTTCTTAAAGTATTGAGTATTAAAACTTGTCAAAAACTCAAATAATATAAGAAAGTGTGATAGTGGAAAAGAAATATGTATTAAAAATAACAAATAATACCGAAATATATTTAAAATCACATAAGACGATAATTTTTCCAAGCAGCAACATATTTAAGTATTGAATTTTGTCTAAATTGAGATTTTGCGTCATGCCACTTGAAATTTGATTTTTGTAAACAGATCACTTTCAATTACTTAGTAAGATTTTTCATTTCAGCAGGATCTCATGTTTACAAAAGTGAAAGAAAATAATAAAAATTATACAAACGAAATAAGTCTTTGAAACAATATTCTAAGAAATTTAAGTTCTTTTCATATGTCCTTGAAATTGAAGTATAATAGAATAAAAATAAAATGTAGTATTCCGTTGGATTTTTTTTGACAATCATGACAATTTTCATTAGATTTCTCTCTTACAAGGCACTAAATAATTTATTTTCCTTCTATTTATTTTAATTTTATTTTACTTTGTTCTTCTTTGTTCAAAGTTTAAGAAAAGATCGTTTACAATTCCGTATTGTATTTCTTACAACTTATCGTCTCCAGCTTGTTGTGAGTTGACCTAATAACTATTTCAATGTACGTGCCAGTTTTTGAAGGAACATGTGTATTCCACTAACGATTAAGGTCCATATATTAGGTGGCTCTTCATGGAAGCAATTGAAAATCCAGAGAAATATTTTTCTTATTTTTAAACTCAATTCATTTTAATCTTAGTTATATTGCTTATATAAATAAATCTAACACAATCTCCAAGACGATAAAGTTTTTGATGTTATATAGATTCGTTACTATATAACAAAAAATCGGCAATAGTAAAGCTGCAATAAAAAACGAAAACATTTGGTTGTTGAATATACTGCCAAATTTTCTTCGCGAATGAATCAAACGAATCGATAAATGCAGAATATAATTTATGAGAATTATAAACTAAACAGAGTAATTAAAGGCAAAAGAATTTACTTGAGTGGGCTCCCAGTTCCATTTTATTATTTCCAAATTGAAAAAAACTCACGGTGAAGAATGTCTACAAACAAGAAAATCTTATTTCTAAACTCTTACATAAAAGAGAAATTCAAAGCAGTCAAAATCGCTTTACTTTTAATAAAAATATGACAATAAATTTGACCGCAGAGTACAAAAAAATAATTTCGTTACAAAACGAATTCATTTTCCTTTAAAGGAATTTGCATGATTTTAAAGCAAGTCTATAAAAGCACAATATTAAATTACCAATTTATAGATTTTGAAAAATTTGTTTAAACAACACAAACAAAATGATTGATTTGTGCAATTCTTAGTACATGGCCGCTTCATCAACATTAATTTTATTTTAGCCACAGAAAAACTTAAAACATCCGAATGAGCATAATCATATGATTGAAGAAATGGCAAATAACAAAGTGCGAGAAATGCCATAAACACAACTGCGACGAACGAGACGAATTTCTTATAGCGCGACAAATTCTTTGATAACTATTTGCCGCGTAAATTCTTTGACTGAACCACAATATGGACGAAAAAAGCAATTAATTGGGCTTGAATTTGTTTATAAGTGGTATAAATAATTTGAAAAATATTTATCAAGGAACTTGGTGCTTTCTAACGCAGCAATTAAGAAGGACATATGGGTCGTATTGGTACAAGTTCTTTAATTTCCATTGCATCGATTCGGTACATTTAAGGATAAAAAAATTAGAAACAATTCTTTGAATTTAGGAGAGATTGAGTGAATGAATTTATGAAAGAAGGACTGTGTCAATATTTAGGAAAAGTTTCTTGGGTTGCTTATTCTGTTTACGAGCTTAGCGATTATCCGCCAACGTTCTCCTTTTTTCTCTAAATACTTAAATAATCATTTAATGCGATGTTAAACCATAATTTTTCTTAATCTACTTTTTCATTAATTATTTCTCACTAATATCCATTTGGGATTAATTGATAAATAAATTACATAAATTTAGTATAACAATTTTACTTGTAAATCAATTTTTCTTCGTACGTAGTAGCAACGTAGTGTGATCATACTCGTATGTATTAAAAAGAGAAAAATTTACTAAAGGGTCGATAAATTACCAAAAAATAATTTAAAAAATATATTATTGAATCTAAAAATTTCTTGATTAATACGATTTAAATGAATTAAAATCAATAATTATTTGTTGCATAAATTCTTCGAATAAATTAGAGTTTGGACGAAAAAAGCTTTTAATTTCAATCGAATTGGTTTCATTTATAAAATAATAAATTAATTAAGAAGGATGATGGTGTGGTGTAGTGGTTAAGGTGCTTGCCTACAAAACCAAGTATCGCAGGTTGGATTCCTGGCCCTTGGTTTCACCATGGTTTTTCGAATGGCTTCAAGCCTGCTCCAAAAAAATTCATTTAGAAAGCCCCCTAAACTCCCCTCCTCATGGAGAAGAGGGTAACATCAATGAAAAGGTCAGGCAGCCACCACCACCACCTGGGAAATAAGGTAGGAATCAAAGATTAGCAAGGTTCCTCACCGCTACAACAAATACACGTACACAGATAGCGTTGTTTCTAAGCAACGACAGATGGGGCAGCCTCATTAACGTAGGGCCTCCGGCGGAAAATCAATGGGACAATTGAATAAGAAATAGAAATAAACAAATCGTTACGAATCGTTACAAATTTCGTCCTATGCCTCAGTTGTATGCAATTCCCTTTATACAAATATATTTTATTCCCAACAATAAATATTCGCATGGGAAAATTCGCCATTCGTCGCAGTTGTGTTTATAGCATTAAATAACAAACGAAAAAAATCAATGGACAACCTTGCGATTAATAAAAAGAGATAATGAAACTAGAAAGGAGGAGAAAAACATGCATTTTTATTCATCGAATATTCATTCTGGAAAATTCGTTTTTTTGCTCTCTCTGTTCTTTAGCCATTTTCAGCAGAATTTTTTCAGGCTGTATTTGTCTCTTATTTCGACACGCATCAATTGTGTGGTTATACGGTGAGACCTGGTTTTTATTTCCTGCTGTATCCTTGTCTATTAATGCAGTCTTTTTTTCTCCTCTTTGTGGGGCAATTGATGTTTATCATAATTACGCTTTTGAGAATTGTATCAATGGCTCATTGAAAGTAACGAGACATTAAGCAATTAAATGTGATTGACAGAGTGACAAGGATACTTAGGCTTCTTTTTTTACATATTTATCTTTTACTGTCTACTGTCTATGTCTACGCCATCATAAAAAAATGCAATACGTTTTAATATTAAGTGGTCTATTGACTTTTAATGTATCTAAGATTCAACAGTCGATTTGTAGCGTAATCATTAAGTGGATTTTTTATTATTATTGTTATTATTGGCTTTTAAGACGTAGATTTTGTATATAAATTTCATGATATTTTATAGACTTGTTAGATATACATACTTTATCTTTTTGTTATCCATAGAGAACAATTTCTATTCACATGTCCTGCTAGAAAAGCCAATTTGCCCTATTTATACATATATTCGATTGTAAAACTAAGTTTTTATATTATCTCGCGCTCATTTAAAGCAAAAAAGATGCCTTATATGGCCATTATTTAATATCAATATAATTGTAGTTAAATTGTGTTGTTTTCAAAAATGAGGCCAATGTTACAACGAAATTGTTTTTAAACTAAACAACATCATTCGATTATACAAGCAATATTTTACATCAATATAGACTTGTATATTCATAGTTCCATAAAGTTTAATAACTTTTTTCTATTGATTGACGCAATATGTTTGAACAAATACCCTGAACAAAATAGATTTGAATAAAGAAATGTGTAAATGGATGACTGTACTAAAGAAAAATATTAATACTGAATTCAAATATTTAATCAATTCTTGTTTTTATAGCCCTAATTATAATACTTATTAAAGACTTATAAAAGTATTACGAGACGGAATTTTTATGGAAATTTATAAAATAAAATTTTTAAGAATAAAACAGTATGTCTTTTGATGAATAAGATGTGTGCTTCACGAATCTAAATACATGTGCAGTTTTCAAAAATATTCTAATTTGATTGCACAAGGATATGCTTTAGAAACCGAAGCCGGACCTAGACATTTTTCCTAATAAATAATATATGAAAATATATAACTTCTTGATAAGTTTTAATTATAAATAAAAGAGTGAGAACTTTTATTAGGAGACTTTCCAAAGCAAATAGGAAACAAAAATCCATTTAAATTTTTATATTTATCTCAAACGAATCTTGATTTATTATTTATTGTTTCGAAATACAACTACTCGTAGGCCAGTGCTCGACATCAAATATACAAAAAATATTTTTCTAAAATTACATTATCAGTCCAGCTTGAATATCAATTCCGAATGGCTTCTTCGTGCATTATATTTGCTTATAAGACCAAAAATAATTAATCGATTTCGATAAAACCTGCACTCTCCAATAGAGTTCGTCAACAGCTACAAAAAAAAAAAAACAGAACTGAAATTAATTCTGAGCTGTTTCAATATTTGTCTATTTATATATAAATAAGATTCTTATGGTCAGCTAGTGCTAGACAGAAGTGTCTAAGATTAGCATCGTTTCGTGTCGCGATGGCCCAACCCAATATTTGTTGTATTAATATCGGATGAGATTAATGCGACCACTAAGGCTTCACTATGCCAGTAGCGACTGAAGTATACATGCATGCCACAGTCTATGCACAAACCGTTTGCTTTCGAATTGGAGATATTTAACTTCCATCACATTGTATTCAGCGGTTTTTTCTCGCCTAGCAGCAGCACCGAGAAAACGTAACTGTTGGTACTAAGAGTGGTCTAGATCCAACCACTCTTAACAAACCAAAATATTTTTGGAACTTTGACTTAAAGGGCTTAACAAAACAACTAATCCAACACATTTCCTGGAGCTCTTGATTCCGTGGTGCAGGACAGAAATCTGGATGACTATACCGATGTGTTGAGAATTTTTGCATGAACTTTGATAAGAAGCTGAAGCCCTCTAATATAGTTTTTAAATAATGGCTTCTGTTGCTTTGCAACAGCATCTAATGGTAGCAAAAGAGCTCAGAAGCCAGCCACTACCACTGAGCAAAGCCGTCCGTCTTTAACCAGCAAACTTAGCAAAAGGTCAAGGTACTGAAATTTTATTAACTTAGAAGGCACAGCACCAAGTTTCTAAAACAAGATGCAAGTCCGTGCAATACAGAATTATATTGTTTTCAGAATCGAGTTTCATTGTGAAAGTTCGCAGGCCTTGTGTTGAACTTTACCCAAAAAGTCAAGCAACATGACCCCCTTTCAATTCCATTTGGATAAATTATTCATCCATGTGGGTCTTACGTGTAAAAGACGGTCAAGCTGAATACGGATTTATTTAAATTCATACTGATACCGTAAAATTTTTAGCAAAAAGATTGTTAAATTTACGCTAAAATTTTTGCTGCTAAACTTTACTCTCAATATTTGTAGTCATTTTCAAACTGAAAAATATATTCCTGTAATTTGGTGGGTAGTTCTTCAAATAAACTTTCTATGCAATTAACAAGTCTTTTTATTTATTCCATTGCGGAGTGTTTCCTTCTGAATGCCATGTGACTATGCGGAATACTTGAAAGTTATCTTGCTCATAAGTAATTTTCTACAAATTAGGCAACAGCCTTATAAGCCTGTAGGACTCTATTTCTATTGGTCTTTCTAGTGCCCGAGAACATGGAAATCATCGAAACTTGTCATTCTACAGTCCGAGGCTTGCTGCAGCATTCAATATTTTAATGATATTTTTTTTCTCTTAAAAAAAACTTAAAAACACCTAGAGCTTTCTTGTTTTTTATAGCAGCATTAGCATTATCAATCGCACTATTAATAAATATTAGGGGAATATCAGCTTTAGCGGCAACTGATGGCAGCGGACATGTTTTCCATGAATGCTTTTTCCAAGAGATTAGAAAATTTCGCAATACGACTTTTCCATTTTCGGTACAGCGAATAGTCCATATGGATTGAGTTGTCTTCTAAAATGCTCTAAAAAGATGGCTAAAATAATAAGCTATTTTTTTAACCATCTGGGGGTAATCCGTAACGAGGCTTTTCCAACTCTCCTCTTGGTTTCACAGTCTTAATTGGTATTGATAGTTGCTGAGTACCAAATATCTTAGCAACAGCAGCATTTGCAAGAACAAAATATTTGTGAATCAAAATTATAGTAATCGCCAGTTGTTGTTCATGAAAATTTTTCGTGAAACTTTAAATATTTTATTATAAAACGGACAGCCAATATGTAGAAAATTTTCCTAAGAATTTTTCCTGTTTTCCCTTTATCCAAATTTCACATAAAGCAACAAAGTATTATAACGTAATTCACTCGTACAAACTGCACAAAAAAAATTGATTAGCACTATGGCATCAAATTTGCAACACTTGAGTGCTGTCAAATTGTTGAGATGACTTTTTTATACTTTTCCTCTATATTCTCTGAAAGTTTCTTTGAATGTGTGTTTGAATAAAACATAATAAACACAAGACAAGCAAGACAAAAATAAAACGAAATTTTGCAGTATTAAGTATAAAAAAATTGCTTGCAGTATGTTATAAATGCACGTTTAGACTAAAGGAAACGGAAATATAAAAAAAAATTTGCCAAGCCAGCAAACTAAATCTAAACTTTAAAAAATAGAAAAACAAAAAAAAAAAGAACAGAGAAAGAATGTTGCATACAATAGAGAAAACTAGAAATATACGCAAAGTAGCTTAATAACTTACACAACACTAACACCACCACTTCACAAATTGGTACATTTTATTGAGGAGCAGACACACACACACACACACAAACATACATACATACATCTAGCAAACGTTTACAATCCTGTGCACATGTATTTAATATATTGTTTATATGTATGTATGTACATTCACATGATGTACTATGAGTGGAATAAGCAACATGCATGACATTGGTAACAAATATGCTGTAAAAGCATAAAAATATTGCAAACACATTGACTGCTGACAAATAGTATCGCTTGTCAATTCATCACAAAAACTGCGCACACACACGAACAAGAACAATATAAATCTATGTATATGTGCGTGAATTCAATGTTAGTTGATTTAGTGTGTGTTCTATTGTATCCTGGCTCAGGAAATATGCAAGTCTATGTGGCTAAATAGACGAACACGTTTGTTATGGAGAGTTGCACAAAAAGTTTTGATGATGATGAGATGTGTTATATATTTTTTGTCGCTATATATACAAAATAAACGAAAATAAAACGAATTAATGGCTCGATCCTGGATGGCAAAGGAACTTCAGTTGGGTTGCTATTTAGTCTCAGTTGCCAGAAGCCCTCCGCATTATCATTTGGAATACTGGTCTATTAGATTTTCATGCTTTGCGTTATCATTTTTAACAGAGACATATACGTTTGGCATCTGGAAAACGAACTGTAATTTGAATGCCATCTATACTCTTGATACTAAAGAAACAGAATTTTGTTTTACTCGTACTAAAGACATTTAAACGAAGCGAATTGTCTTATCAACCATATACATATGTTTTTATTTTTGTTTAAACACTATTGTTTAAGGCACTTGTACATTTAAAGTTCGGTTGCCATCCATTATCGGGTTATAAAACTACACGTAAAATTTCGGTTGGTTTGGTATCCACTCGAATTAACAGTAGGGGGGACCTGTAGAATTGTAAGCAGCCCTCGTATATTAGTTAGAAAATTGTGTATATGCTTCATTGTGAATTCGCATTTATTTACATGTATACACTCGTTTGTATGTGTGTGTGTGTGAGCGTATCTAATATGAACATCCGCTAAACAATATGTGTTAGTGTACAAAAAGCCATGTAGTGTACAGAATACAAGAGAATAATGTCTTTGTGTGTGTAAGTGAATGTTACTGTGGCAACTTTATCAAAGTATTGAACATTGCAATACTTATTCACCAATATTGTTGTTGTACAAGTATTTTTATTGCTTTTTTTCTCTGTAGTTTCATTTCATTTCTTCATTTCTTTTTTTTTTTTTTTGCAACCTTAAAATACAAATAGTTTGCCAATTGTTTACAAATTGTTTTGATAGTTTTATAGATACGTTTCCACTGAGCATATAGATCAAATGTCAGAGTAAAAATATTACGCTTATTCAGCACACACATACCATACACACACATACAGACATTGCTAGATATTTGTTTGTATGTATAAGTTTAGCAGTATATCAAATTCAAAGATGCAACATTTCAACTAAGCTTTTTATTTATGAGTTAAAATGAACCACTGGCAATATGATCGTCATAAATAAAAGAATTAAATAATAACATGGCGATTTTTTCAAAGTGGTTTCTATTTCTATCAAAATTAGGTCTGGAAAAAAACAAAAAGAACAAAAAATCTTGGTAAATGAATAGTTTAATTTTTCCCCTACAAAAATACAAATGTATAAATGTATGTGCACTACAACTACTCATATGGACTAATTGAAATTCATTTCTTTTTCTAATGCCCCTCGTTTAAAATAAAAACAGTAAAATTGGAAAATTTTTTATATATGCACTGTGTTTTACATTCTACTTTAAATGAAAATCTAATTGTACATTTAGTTTTAGTTTACGAGTACATAATCAAAATTTTTTAAATTATTGATTTCGTCCACTGGTCTTGAACTCGAACTTGGGAATATTATTTTATTATGACAATAAATTTGCGTTCCACCTCAGAAAAATGTTTATATAAGACAGTGACACCTTAAGTTAAAAATCCTTATTGTATTTGGCGTTGTCGAATTTAAAAATGAAAAATTTGCGCCTTCACAATATAAAAGATTACATTTTATAATAAGACTATGAAACAATCTCTAGCAAAAAGTGTTTATAAATAATTTAGAAAAATAAAAATAATAAAACTTGCTAGTACGATAATATTTGTGTTAAAATTTGTTTAAAAAAATAAGTGAAAATTTTGAGTGAAGAACTCAAGAAATAAAAGATTTCAGCAAGTAATAAAAATTCACCTATAAATTAATATAATATAAAAAATATATATAAATATATATATTTATGTATATAAATTGTTCCAGATTTATTGATATTTTAGACTTAATAATGATGCATTTAAATATGTTTTAAGTAAAGTTTCTCCAAAACAGGAAGAATGAGATTACTTGTGGAGGTCAGTTACCAGAAAGTCGCTGGCAATAATTACCATACGAACCTCTGGCAAATCGCAGAAAGCTATTATTCGCATGAGTTCAGTCCCTATTTTGCGTTGGATCTTTATGTCCAATAAAAAAACCATATCAAATAAATTAATTAATGCTTCTACGACTGGTGAGAAAACAATTTTTTTTCAAAAATAAGCCTGCAGCATGATCTTCTGCTTTATTGTGATATTGTGAGCGAGTGTTTTTTTACAACTTAAATTTAAAATCAGCCCAAACCTTCATTTAACCCTGTCCGAAACGGGAAGGAGTACGAGTATAATTTGAATACTTGGAGCTGCACTCTTCTTCAAGTTTACTTTATTTAACAATTTTCGAAAGCCTTCTGTCAACTGAGGGTTTCGCTCTATAATTTTCATTAACTTCGCAAATTGTGCTCTAGTTGTGATTTTTACTTTAATGTCATAATAAAAAGAAAATCACATTTCAATGACATTAGATAAATCAGCCACATACTTACATTTGCTTCCTTCCATTGAAATTAATTTTTAATTAAATTGCATTATGTTGCGATCAAAACTTTTTGCGGCAAGTTCTAAACTTTTAAAAGAAAAAAATTTGCTCGTTAGTAATTGGTTTGCAAATAGTGTCGCATTTATTGCGTTGTTTTGTCAGCCACGGTACTATACATGAAAAAGGGTCACAAAAACATCAAATACAATAAGAGTAAAAATATATGCGGAGAGAAACTGTGAAAGCTGTGGAAGAGACACAGTTAAAAAGGGCTTACTAAAAGGTCATCAAAAGAGATATTTTGTTGCAGAATAATTCAAATTTTGCTCATCTCCAAATTATTTTAATGCGGCCTAATATCACAGAAATTCTTTAAATGCCTTCAATTGAATTTTTCGAACTCGAAAAGGCCGATTATTTTATTTTTTATTTTTTAATTTTATATGAAGTAATTACGGACGGGTTTTAAGACTTTTTACTATTTTGTCCTGAAGGTTTTTAAACTTTCCCATAGTCCAGAGTTTGTTTTCTTTTATGTGAAAGTAAATATTTTAAAAGATATTGCCTTCATGGCAATATAAAGAAATAATTCCTTTTTAAATTCTATCAACGTTTTCTCAACCAAGTTTCTAAGACGTCGAGCAGATATCTTGGCGGATATTTTGGAAGAATGAAAATGTCATTCTTTAAGAAAAAAAATTTTAACACTTGGTAATTAGTATTAATATTTACTCGAATTTTTCAATTTCTAACTTCCTTTATGCTACTACTATGAGCTTTCAATTAAAGCTCTAAGATCAAACTATGACAACTGTGGTCAGTTTTATAGAAATTGCAGGGATTTCAACTGATTCTACTGTTTTATAGATTTGTCCTTAAATAATGGAACAAGAAAATGTAATATATTATTTTTCTTAAAGAACTGAGTATATTTAATGCAGCTTATTACTTTTTACTCATATTTGTTTATATAAACAAATAGTCTATAGGAATCGTAATTCATAAATTTAATCAAATAAATATATAAGTAAGTGAATCTTGCAATTATGTATCGATATTAAAATCAAGGACTTGCACTGCCTCTGGATCACTATATCTGCGTTTTCATAACTTTCTTGGAGACTTTTTCTAAACGATTAGTTTGAAAAGAGTCCATTTTGTATAGAAGTCCTTCGTTGTAATATTAAAAGTACCATTGTGGATTTTATTTCTCTGTGGACTATTAGTTTTTTTATTTATTATTATTTTTTTAAGTTCATTATCCTTTATCCTAAGACTATGGATCATATTGGACTTCTTCAGGTTGCTATTAGCCTGAAGAATTATTAAAAAAAAACTTTTTGCAACAACTCAATAAATTATATTTTCTTAGTTGCTTTTTATGTTGTCTTGTAAAAAAAAATGTATACAAAATTTCAATCAGTCTATTATTTATACACAAGTAGCAATATGATGAATAAATTCTTTTCTCCGTTGGGACTTTATAACAGCCAAAGGCTTATGAAAATTTTAAAGCAGAAAAACTTTTACTATACGCATCGAAACATAAACGTAAATGTGGGTGTGGGTGTGAATATGAGTACAAATTCCTTAAATATTTATATGAAATAGGAACAAATTCAAAAATTGTCTAAAAAGTTTATTTTTCTCAACGACACTTGGGAGAATTTCAAGTGAAAAGCTTTTCTTATTTTTATTTTTATTTTTATTTAAATTTATTTTTATATTTATTTATGATAAACAACATAAAGATGGCACCTTGATCGTTAAACGGGGAATATTTAAGCAATTTTTATCAACCACATGGGGTTAGAAAGTGTAAAAAGTAAAACGATTAATGGCATCAAAAGCAATAGACTGCAAGTGATGAAAAAGGCAAAAGAAATAAACTGACTGAAAGTTTAAAAACATCAGGGGAATGTTTATTTGATCCTTTTTAAAGTAATACAAATTGTTTTAGAAACACAAAAAGGATTTAAAGGAAATTTTTTATACCTGTATATATTCAACTTAGAGACAAAAGGAAACTAAAACGATGATTCTTTGAAAAGCTCGATGGAGCTATGAAGTTTTCTTCAGGTTTATTCATTCCTTGTTGTTACATTTGGCACACAAAATACACACACACACACACTTAAAGATTTGAAGCTTTGAGAAAAGCTCCTCAACTCTACATTTAATTGATCATTAATTTCTCGAGTTCCAATGAATGAATGAATTTTGCTACAACTTTCGCAGGGTTTTTAGTTCTCTCATATAGAAAGATGAGTTGTGTTGTTGTTATTTAGTATATACTCTATATCTTACTTTTTATTATCTAATTTATCTATGACATTATTTGGAAAATTTTCATTTTCTTTTAGAAAAATTAATCGGTTGTATCACGAAAAATTGTCTCATACACGTATTTGTTTTTACAAAACAAAACTCCAACTTAAGCCCAAGTAAAACAATTTAAGGCCGTCATTTATTTCAACTCGTTAACATTAATTACTTTTAAGCACTCGTAGAACCATTAACAATGTTACAAATCACCAAATTAAATAATGAATTTGCAAGTAATAGAGTTTGCAAAAAATAATGAAAATTAATTAATACAAACGAAAGAGCTTAAAAGAAATAGACAAAATTTACTTTTCATAAATTCTTAAATACCAGCCAGGCATCCAGCCAGCCAGCCAGCCACCCACCCTTGTGGTGCGCAACAGATGAAAAGTGGCAAGTAAATTTTCAGGATATTTTTCCCATTCATTAAGCAGGGATGTAAAAATATATACGAAAAAAAAAACAAAGTTTATTATTTTTACATTGAATTTTTTATTTAATTGAAATGTTTTGTTATTTTTTGGGCTCAGAGGAAACGAAACGCAATATAAAGAAGCGATATTGAAGAAGATATTGGGTTGTATTTCTTCATTTGAAAAACGTTGAACTTTAAATCAATATTTGTAAGAAATTCATTGAACAGTGATAGTGGTGGCTGAAATAATAAGAAAATTATAATGTTAATATTCATAATATAGAAGATATTTGAGAAAATAAAAGTATATATTTTTATTACTAAAATTTTTATTGCAATAGACATTGAGTTTTATAAAAAGGTGGGCGTATTAGTATGCAGGCCAACAGGCGAAAAAAAATTATGAAAATTTTTTTGGTAATTATTTCTTTGCCTCCTTTAAATAAAATAAGTGGAAAATTTTATGGACAAATGGATAAATCTAAGTAAAATTTTTTAAAATAACATGAGCAATTTATTACATAGAGCTTTCCAGTATTTTATTCGAATTTTATAATTTTAATAAAGAGCGTTTAAACAATAATCCCGGATAATAATTGTAATGAAAGTCTTATAATTAACAATGCAAGCAGCGCTTTATTAACTCCAAAAAAGTACTCGTAAATTAAATTTATATTATTTTATTTTTATTATTTATGCAACGGCCTTTGTATTAAAGGATTTTATTTATGAGGAAGACTGCTGACAAGTACATCTAGACTTTTATATGCATTTTATAAACAGTTTAGATTAACTTTTGATTTTTCTATAAGAATCAAATTTCCCGATTTTAAGAGGTCAAATGCAAACTTCTTGCATTGGCTAAAACGACATTTTTTCTTAAAAATCGTCATATTTTTTGTTAAAATTTCAATCCTATTAGGAAGTAATATTGACAGAAACTTGATGAAATTTTTCAATAACTTCTGTACAATATCTAGCAGTACTTGGTAGTACTTTTATTAATAAAACTCTTATTTCATTCAGCTAAAGCTAAAAAAAATATTTGAAATTTAGGGCATTTAATCCTTCTCTTGATTGTATTATTGATTTTTTGGGGTTTTACTTACGTGTGTCGTAAATGTATTTCTTGACTTGAAACCCCAATTATTTCTTATTCCATTCACTGGATGCAGTTTATTTGAGTAATTTAAATTCAATTTTACAAACTTTGATGAATATAACTAAAGTATATATAAAAGGCGTGCGTCTATGGCGACGATTGCAAAAGAAGAGAACGGCGTGCCGGATACGCTCGAAGACATTTTATATTTTTTTGATGAGTTGTATTTTAATTTATTTTTGATGAGTTGTATTTTATTCTATGGGTTGCCACAGGGCTCCCCCCCTGGTGAGGAGGTCATAAGTAGCGGGCTGGAAACCGCACATGTCTACCGGACCTTGTAGTATTTGCTGGACGGCCTTGGCACTCTGATTTCGGCATACTGAGGTTCGAAAATTCTGTCGTTACTTTGGGCGTTAGCTCTGGTTGACTCCTCACGGTTGCGCTGTTTGCCGGTTTCGTTACTGCGTGTGATAAGTTTTCGCTGTCGTAATAGTCAATTGGAGTATAGGCTGGCTTTAGCCTATCGATGGATATGTTGACTGCGCGTTGTCGTAGTTTTATTTTGAAAAATTTGTCTCCCCTTTCTATCACCTCGAAGGGGCCTGTATATGGTGATTCCAAAGGAGCTCGTACATGGTCGCTTCGTATAAAAACGTAGTTGCAGTTTTTAAGAGCTGGCTGCAGAAATACTTTACTGGTGTGGTGCCGGGACGCGACGGTAGCCCTCAACGTCTGCATTTTGCGTCGTAATAGCTTGACGAACTCGGTTGTGTCGGTGTTAATTTTTGATTCCTGAAAAAATTCACCAGGAATACGTACAGGACTTCCAAAAACCATTTCAGCGGGACTAGCTTTAACATCTTCTTTCAGAGTTGCCCGAAGGCCGAGTAAAACGATTGGCAATACAAAACACCAGTCTTCTGTTGCATGGCATTTTATTGCTGTCTTTAATGTGCGATGCCATCTTTCGACCATGCCGTTTGCTTGGGGGTGGTATGCTGTTGTTTTCAGGTGATGTATGCCTAGAATTTGCATCAATTCCCTGAAAATCTGCGACTCGAACTGTCGACCTAAATCGCTTGTGATTCGTGTTGGGACGCCGAACGATGAAATCCACCCGCTAATCAAGGCGAAAGCGATTGTTTCGGCTGTTATGTCCGATATCGGGATGGCTACGGGCCATCTTGAGAAACGGTCGACACAGGTCAGGCAGTAGCGGTACCCTCTAGCCGGAGGAAGTGGACCAATAATGTCGATATGAATATGTTGAAAGCGCTGGTCGATTGGCCCGAAATCTCCTAGGGGTGAACTAGTGTGTCTACTTATCTTGTTTTTCTGGCAGCTCAAGCAGCATTGAACAAAATTTTTAACATCTCGGGACATCGATGGCCACACAAACCGAGCGGAAACTAGTTTCAAGGTTGCCCTTACTCCAGGGTGTGATAAACTGTGTAATTTGTTGAGCAATTGCTGTCGTAGAGGCGCCGGGACGAAAGGTCTTACCAAACGATGGCTGGTATCACAGTAAATTGTTCGGTTCGAATCTGGGATGGGTAACTTCTTTAGTACCAGCGAATGCTCGTTAACAGATTTCAGCAGAACGTTTAATTCCTGATCTCGGATTTGCTCGTCCGCTATTGTTTCGAAGTTTATGTTGCCTTCGATGCTGCTGATTCGGGAGAGGCAATCGGCTGTGCTATTGCTTGTACCTTCGATGTGGCGTATATCGGTTGAAAATTGGCTAATGTAGTCCAATTGACGAATTCTTCTGGGGGAAGTATTCTCCCGTCTCTGGCGAAAAGCAAACGTGAGTGGTTTGTGGTCAGTAAAAATGGTAAATATTCTTCCTTCTAGTAGGTATTGAAAATGTTGAACGCTTTGATATATAGCCAGCAGCTCTCGGTCGTATGTACTATACGCCTGTTGAGTTGGTGTGAGTTTCTTTGAATAGAAACCTAAAGGTTGACTATTGCCTTGAACGATTTGGTGGACTGCTCCGCCTACTGCTTCGGTTGACGCGTCTACGGTCAAAGTTAGCGGCGCGTCGTGTACAAAATGGTTCAGCAGGGTCGCGTTGGCTAGTGCGTTTTTGCATTTTTGAAACGCTTGTAGTGCTTTTTCGTTCCAACAAATTGGCGTGACGTCGTTCTTTTTATTTCCTGTTATTAAATCTTGCAGCAATTTTTGACTGTCGACAGCGTTTGGTATAAATGACCTGTAAAAGTTTATCATCCCTAAAAACCGTTTCAATTCCTTCGCTACGTTAGGCACTGGAAAATCGTTCACTGCTTGAACTCTTTCGGCCTTCGGTCGGAGTCCTTCGGACGATATCGTATGGCCGAGAAAGTCGATGTGAGTTTTTCCAAATACTGATTTATCAAAATTAACTGCCAACGCGTGTTGACGAAGTCGCTTGAAGACAGTATGTAGATGTCTTTATTGCTCTTCTTCAGTTCGTGAGGCTATTAGAACATCGTCGATGTATATGAAAACATATTTAATGTCGCGGAATATGTCATCCATCCGGCGCTGGAACGTTTGTGCAGCGTTTCGTAGGCCAAACGTCATTCGTTTGAACTCGAAGAGTCCGAAAGGTGTTATAATCGCTGTTTTAGGTACATCAGCTGGCTCTATTGGTATCTGGTGATAAGCTCGCTGTAGGTCGATTACGGAAAAAATAGTTTTACCATGCAAAATCGATCGGATGTCTTGTATGAAAGGTACGGGGTACCGGTCCGGCACCGTGATTGCATTCAATGCGCGATAGTCGCCGCACGGCCTCCAATCTCCGTTAGATTTTCTGACCATATGCAGTGGGCTTGCCCAGCAGCTATTCGATGGTTGGCATATGGTGTTGTTTAGCATAAACTGGAACTCTTTTTTCGCCGCCAACAACTTAGGGCCTGCCAATTTTCTCGCGCGTGCGAAAACCGGGCTGCTGCTCGTTACTATGTGGTGTGTTACGTTGTCTGCAGTCGTTTTCCGGCTGAAGTCGAATGTTGCCAAATCTCTAAACACGTGCAGAAGACTTGTGTACCTGTTTTTGCTGACGGAGCATACGGCCGTGCGAATTGCTTCACCACTTACCATCAAAAGCGTTTTTCTATCTATCAGTAGTTTCTTTTTTACGTCAACCAATAAATCGAACTCGCTTAAAAAATCCGTACCAATAATTGGACCAGTCACATCTGCGATAATGAAATTCCAGTCAAATGTTCGATGAAGTCCTAAGGACACTTTGACACGTCGTCGGCCGTAGGTTTTTATTTTTGATCCGTTTGCGGCGTATAATTGGATTGAGTACGATATATTGCTTTTATCAGATGGTCGCGGCGGCAAAACTGATACGTCGGCTCCGGTGTCGATTAAGAACTGTGCGTTGGTATTGTCGTCTAATATTACCAGGCGAGCGATGGTGTTAGATGTCACGTCTGAACTGTTCGTTGGCAGGTCAGACGCGTTAGTTAGTTTTTTTTTTTGCTTATTTTCGAACTTACATGGCATGCGGCATTTTTGCGCCTTGCTTCCGTGTTTTTGATGATACCAACACATTTGTGCCGTGGATGGTACTGTATTTTTTTCTGCATGGCTACTATTCCGCAATCGATTAGAGGCTGAGCGTGCGCGCTTTGTGTTGAATAGCTTTTCAAAGTTTTTTTCGAGTCGAGACATTCGCCGATTAATTTCGGAAAGAGTTCCTTCGGGTGGGACCCTTTCTACGGCACTCACTTGTCGATAGTCGCTTTAGCTAGTTTAGCCAGCTCAATCAACTTTGCTTCGGAGGCTTGCAAAATAGCCCGTACATTTGATGGGAGGCGTTGGAGCCATAATGATTTTAAAAACTCTTCACTTACCTTGTCCTTGGCTAAATCGCGTAGTTCGTTGAGCAGCTGACTTGGGCGGCGGTCACCTAACTCCATGTCAGAAAGAAGTTTTTGCGTCTTCTTTTGTTCGCTGTCACCAAAACGTTCGATGATGCATCTTTTGAGGTTGTCATATTTTCCAGTCTCGGGTGGCTGTAGTACCGCGTCAGAAATTTGAGCCAGCACGTTGGACTCTACTGCAGCTACAACTGTATTAAATTTTGATGTGTCCCGTACGATGTTTGACATGTCAAATTGTGCTTCCACTTGAGCAAACCAAATTTCGGGTCGTTCTGGCCAAAATGGAGGAACTTTTACTGACACTCGTTGTATCGAAACCTCGTTGTCGTGTGCAGCATCTCGCAGATTAATTGTATTAGTGCCTTGAGGGTTATCGTCTGGCATCTTGATCACGTCGGGGTCACCAATTTGGGGTTTTACTTACGTGTGTCGTAAATGTATTTCTTGACTTGAAACCCCAATTATTTCTTATTCCATTCACTGGATGCAGTTTATTTGAGTAATTTAAATTCAATTTTACAAACTTTGATGAATATAACTAAAGTATATATAAAAGGCGTGCGTCTATGGCGACGATTGCAAAAGAAGAGAACGGCGTGCCGGATACGCTCGAAGACATTTTATATTTTTTTGATGAGTTGTATTTTAATTTATTTTTGATGAGTTGTATTTTATTCTATGGGTTGCCACAATTTATTTAATGCTAAGCGCGAAGTCTTTTTTATAAAAATTAAAGAAGTTTTCGAAATATTGAATTTTGTAGAAATAAATATATTAGTTTTATGAGCTTAATATTAAATAATGCCCATAATCTTTGACACTACCTACAAAAGAATGATCGATAAATCTGAACCCACCACAGCTGTAAAAAAATTTTATTTCGTTCCACCTGTACCATTCAGAAAATTAGAGATTCAAGATCTCCCTACTAAAATGTAAATAATTCAATAAGTAAAAGAAATTCCTTTATTCCCATTTATTTATAAGTAAAATAAAGCTCTCAGTATACTGAACTTTTACTTCTTCCACGCTTATTGTAATAAAACAAAAAAGTAATTTTTGTTTGTCAAAATACTCATACTATTTTCTACAGCATGGCTGCAACGTATACTTAATATGACATGATGCACAAACTTATGTAACGTATACGCCATAGCAAATTTGTTCCATTCCGATTTCCTTGCGGAATCCATTCGATAGCTTGTCTTGTGACATCGTCAACGGGTTTTCGTATGCTATGCCCTAGCAGCGCCATTTTATTTTCCAGATCTAACTGGCCGGACCATTTTCAAAATTCTACACAGGCAGCAATTTATGAAAACCTGTAGCGAGTTACCATCCTTCTGCGCTGCATTCCACGATTCACATCCACTGAGAAGAGATGATTTTGAGCAGAAGTTAAATCTGTTTAGCTTGGTTCTTTTCGAGATATGTGCTGATCGCCATGTGTGGTTTAGAATGCCAAATGAATGTTTACCAGCTTTTATTCCGTTTCTTATGTCGTCTGCGGAATCACCTGTTATAGTCAGAAGGCTTCCGAAATGGCAGAACGTTGATACATCTCCAAGATTCCTCTCGTCTATTGCGATTGCTCCATTGTTAGAAGCATCAATCCTCATTGCTTTAGTTTTGGCAGTATTTATTTTCAGACCATCCTTACATGCTTCTGTCTATACTGCGTTGTTCGTAGCCTGCGTGTCATTGATGTTGTAGGTTAGTAGACATATGTCGTCGGCAAAGTCGAGATGGTTGAATAATTAAAATGGTAAAAGTGTCAGCTCGTGGTTCTTAACGGCGCGTAAGAGGGCATTTTTATTGCTATACCCGGTCCAGTCCTTATTGTTTTGAAGACATGATGTTTTTCCTTTGCCCCCACTATGTCTTCCTTAAAATTTTCCTGTGATATTTAGTATTTAGTATTTATTGTTCCTTAATATGTGTCCGTTTTTTTATTGTATACATTAGTTGTCGATTGACATTCATCTTTCTTAATACTTAGTCTATGGTATATTCAGAAATCGGCGGCATATCCCCATTTCGAAGGCTTCCAATTTTAATTAATCCGAGGCTTTACCTATCAAAGCTTCTACGCCATATAGTAGCACAGACCAAATGTAGCGTTTTATGAAGCGTACTTTTGTTGCTACATTGATGTCGTGACTAGTCAACACTTTGTTGTATTTACAAAAGACATCTCTCGTCACCTCTATGTGGCATTTAATTTCCCTTGATGGATTCCATTGGTCATTTGTGTATTGAATATTTAAAACTCCGTACTCCTTCGGTTTATATATTTTGTATCTTCAACAATGCGTTTAAATGTGATTTTGTTTTACAAATAACCATGTATTTAGTCTTTTTAATATTAATTTTTAATCCATATATCTCACTCATACATGCAAGTTTTCCCATCAGCTTTTGTAGATCAGATATACCAGATATACTGCCAGCCAATAGCGTGTTATCATCAACATATCTTAAATTTGTTGATGTATTTCCTTACTTTCATCCCTATATTTTCTGCTTCAAATGTTTCTTGGAATATTTTATTTTTTTCAGAATATATATTGATAAATAATGGGGATAATATGCATCCCTGTCTGACTCCTCTTGAGATGGCAATTTTGTCAATTTCTTTCCCAACAAACCTCAATTCGTGCCGTCTGATTGCAGTATAGGTTTTTAATGAACCGTAGCTCTTTCTCATAAATTCCAATAGAGGTTAGAATTTCCATTCGTTTATCATATTTGATCGTATCCACAGCTTTCTCCTAATCGATAAAACACATGAAAATATCCTTCTGGGCATCTCGACAATTCTGAATTAATATTTGAATACAGAATAACGCTTCTCCTGTACCCACACATTCTCTGAACCAAAATTCCGTTTCTCCCATAGCAGTTTCGCATTCGGGTCGAATATGGCGACCATAAAATAGAAGTTATTTATGAGACACACTTCTCACACCGCACGAATTTTGATTAAAAAAATTCAATGATTTGCAAACGTTTTTCATTTGTTGGCCTATTCATGGTGAAATGGCAAAATTTTATTGAACATTTTCGGCATTGCCACAAGTCACGAATCTTTTTTGACATTTGCTGTTTATATATTTTTATCTTTATTTAAAATTAATATTTTTTGAAGATTCAGTCGTTTTTTATACACATTATATATTGATTTTCTCAATATTTTAGAACAATGGTGAGCGGCATTTGTCAGGAAAAAAAAAGAATATTAAAGATTAAATTAAATAAAATTATCTGAAAGTTAATTTTTTCTGGCATTATACGCTAAAATATATTCTAAATATTCCTTGAAAATACCTATAAACAGATGCCTGCAAATATTGAATATCTCTTTTATGAATTGTTTCACAGGTACTTGTTTTAGAAAGCACTTTTTCGGGAGGAAGTTAAATAATTCTTAATGAATTTATTTAAATATAAAATTTTCGTTAATTATCGATTAATTTAGACTCACTGTGGCTGTTTCAAATTTCCTTTGAACGTTTATACCATTCAGAAACATTAAAGACATAAGATTTTCGCCACCGAAATGTAAATAAAACGAGCCATTTGTCCTTCCAATGAATATTGGGCATTCAAGTACGTCGTAAAAAGACAAGCAAATATGGCGTTCATATCTCCACCCTTAATCTAACAAACACTAATATTTGCTGTATATATTTCTTACTTACATTTGTGTATTTTTGTTAAACAATTAGCTTTTATTCTTAATTATTTTACATCTCAAATTTTCCTATGAATACTTAAATTACGCAATTTTGTTTTTTATACACATAGAAAGTAAATAAGGGATCATTAGAACATTTCCGATTCCTTATCTTTAGCATCCATAATTGTTGCCTACGAAAGTAATTAAAACTCACACAAATACGTGCATTTTCAATAACAACAAAACTTTTGCTTATTTTACAATAAACTTTGAATTTAAATTTTAACAAAAAAAAAACTATGACAAAAGAAAGTCAATAGCCGTGAATTAAATTCATTGTTTGCGCTTCCAAATTTTGTATGTAAAATAACGATAAGAAATTCACCCAGAGAAAACGTTCAGCACCGCAGTACCGCAGCAACAAATGCCAAACAAACAATAAGCGTTGTAACGTTTTGTTTGCAGCAAATAAATCAGCACTTATCACAATCGTATGTATTAAACACAAAGACATGCCAGAAAATGAATGAAATTCAGATAAAAGGAAATACAAAAAGCTGAACGCAAAAATAACAAATAGACTTATACAAACAATGCGTTTCGCAACAACAGATAAAAGTAAAGAAATATAGAGGAATTTATATACGTATTTTTACAACAAAAAAAAAATAAATAAAAGCTGAAACTTCAGGCCATCAACCGCTAACATCAGCAATACCATAGCAAAATGGCTTGGCATGCTGTCGGTGGTCGTATCGTATTATATGGATAAATAAAAAGCTTCAGCAAAGCATAATATAGAGCTGTCATTTAAATGATCGCTGCTGACACTATACATAAAATAACGAGGGTGGTTTTGCTTTAGCTCATGTTGAAGTAAAAATAAATATAAAAATTAAGTCTGGCTTGAGTCAAGTTCAATCAAGTTGAGTTCAAGTCAAGAGATACACATAAAACTATAGAGCTGCTAGTTCGATATTTCGATAAATCAATCATTTTGGAAGTTAAGTAATAAACATGCATATTCCCAGCCATGGAACCGTCCGTCTACTCAAAGATGGATAGAAGAAGCATGAACAAAATAATAAATATAATATTCACCTCAGAATTGTACACATTTTACTCATCAGACTCCTTTTCTACCATTCCACATACACAACCAAAGTATAGATTGCATTTCGTATAAATCATCTAGACCACCAGCCTTCTTGAGTTGTGAAAAGGGCACCATATTTAAAAAAAATAAGGTGCAAGGATATTATACCGATTATGATTTTTTAGACTAAAGAACGTATTTTCTCTGTAATGTTTTTAATGAGATAAGCGTTGCTCGCAAAGGAAACCAGCTTTCGGAAAGAAGTTTCCTGATTTCATTAGAGTTAATACAACTGCAGGGAATTTTGTTCAGTGCAATACCACTGAAACATGTACATAAACTATCGTACTACTATCTCAATTTTCTCGATGGCCAGTACTACTGCAATAATTTCACCGATGAGCTTATTCGTCCTCTCCCGTAAAATAGAGTTTTATCCAGCAGTCCATACATGAAGACGAATATAATAAATGGTATAAATAGGCAAGTCGATTAGAAGGAAAATGAAAATCTATGGTCCTGATAAGTACAAGACTTAAAGCTGCTCTATTCTATGTTGGTAGAATAAGACAAAAGAGGCTTGACATTTTATTATCATTATAAAAATTAGTTTGGACTTTTATTGAATATTAATTTTTTAATGGAAAGACACAAAGTATTTGTTATTTAAATATACCTACGGTGTCATATTATTATATTTTTCATATATTTTATACGTTATTGGATTTGAATGAATGCATTTACAGTAATATGTGGTGTTGCTGCAACATAGTGCTGCAAGTCCATACCATCAATTTTATGCTTTTGCGTTATAAGCGTTTCTGTGCATTCTATTCTATGGGTTCCTATATTCAAGTTACATAAAATGCGTCTTATGTGCCAAGTTTTTTTTATTTTTGATCAGCTGTAGTGTAAATATTTTTATCAAATAGAAACAATTTTGGCAAAAATGGAATGTGAAATTGTGATTTTAAAAGAATTTATTGGCAGTCATTGAGTTTATATAAATACATAAGATTTTGGGCCTACGAAAAGCTGCAACAGACCATGGAATGGAAAGTGAGTGGTATTTTTTTGCAGCTTCAATAAAATTCTCCTCCTTTGCAGTTGTTAAAAAAAAATAATAAATACAACAGAGGTGACACTCAGTACATAAAAATAATCGATAACTAGAATGTAAATCTATTGAATTAAATGTGATTTAATGTATTAAATGTGATTTAATGTATTTTATTCTTGAAAATATGTGTAAACTAATCTTTTATT
This sequence comes from Germaria angustata, assembly GCA_963681545.1. NCBI lineage: Eukaryota > Metazoa > Arthropoda > Insecta > Diptera > Tachinidae > Germaria > Germaria angustata. The sequence continues at coordinate 51,790,691 of OY812998.1, read as the reverse complement.
AAAAACGTTTTTAATGCAAAACATTAGAAAATTGAAATCCACCACACGAACATATTTATCGATATCATTGAAAATATAATATAATTTGTCATCCTTGGCTAAAAAAATAGCTGAACTTTTTAATGATGCATGAGACGCATATGAAAGTAAAAACGAAACCTACTGTATGCGTTCAATGCGTCTGTACGTTGTATGTATTTTGCTTTGTAACTTGCCACATATAATTATACTGATTCTACTTTTAGTAGAATCAGACTATAGGTATAGATTTTCAGCTTAAGATGTAGCTAATCAAAATAGTATGAGGCCGTAATATTAAAGAAAATTAAAATTATTTTGGCTTAATGAAAACATTTTGTGAGGCGACCCACTGTATTCCCCACATTCAAGATCTCACCAATCTCTGCGTCATTTGAAATGAGTAGAATAAAAATTTAAATGGTTTTGAATACATAATACATACAGCTGTTTTAAATTAAAACGAATTAAATTCGCCTTTTAAGAAATACCAATCTAATATTTATTTTTTTATCCCTAATATGTATAAAATATATCATGAATTGATATGATTGTAGGTCTTTTCTTCGTACTTATTTTCTATTCATGTGAATGTAGGCAGCGTTAAATATATCCAAGTTCTTGGAAATGCCACTAATCATTACCTTAACTTTTTCATAATCAAATAAGTCATATCTTCTTTGTACATCTCACACTATCCTCGTTAATATAATCCTTATAAAAATATATATGTATGCTTATAGTGCGTGGAAGAATAGTTATATTTTTGTACAGAAAAATATATATAGACGTAGTATATATTCATAGAATTTGTTATTTCATTTTACTCTTCATCTCTGTTTATATAGAAACACACACACATATACACAATGTATAACAATGCTTTAATTGTGTCTGTTTTTGTTTATCATGCGCGATTAAATTCATTAAAGAAAAAGAAAATATTAAAACGCAATCGGAGTTGCCAGAATTTTTCTATGGAAAATCAGCAAAAACAAACACTTTTCACTTTTTTCTTTAAAATATTCACAACAAATTTTTATTTTTCTTTTTTTTTTTGATTCTATAAAACTAATAAAAAATATAAATCAGTTGCATAATTCCCAAATTATTTTCTAATTTGTTAAAACGGTAGGAATGAAAGGTCCTGGCAGGATCGCCATAAAACCAAAAGATAAAATGAAAATAATTTATTTTGGTTTTTTGTTAAAAAGTGTGAATCTTTATTTAAAGCAATTTAGCAGGAGCTGCTCTCAGTATTGCTCTAGATTTCAGATTGATTCGTTCTTAAAATTAGTTCAGCTTTTATACCACTTATGAGTAGATTCTAGATTTTATTTTCTCAAGGTTGTTTATTAACACTGTGGGAATGTTTTTAAGAATTTAAATGTTATTTGATTTTCCTTAATATTTTTTATTGTTTCCCATAGCAGCGAGTGCGTGGCTAATTTAAAGAAAATAAATTAACTTCACATGATAGTCTTTAAGTGTGCCACACACACACACACAGCAATAAAATAATTGTCACTTCAAGAGGTGTAAAGGCGGCAGTGATTTTAAACAATTCGCATGTGTTTGCCGGCTTTCGTTAATAAGTTTTTAAGTGACACATGATACCCTTATGGTTATTTAATGAATGCCTTTAAAGTAATTAAATCTTTTATGTTGGTGTGGTTTAAAAGAATTAAATTATATTACGCTACAGTTGGATTAAAATGACTATTAAAATCTTACCTCTTTTGTGTATAGATTAAAGGTCCTTACAGCTTATGTTACAAGTAGGAATTTAGCCCTTTTATCACAAATAATAAAATAGCAAGTATTTCTAAATTTCATGTGATCAATCAACTTAAAATTTCGATTGTTTCCTCTTTTAATTTACTTGCATATATATTGTTTAATGTAGGCGTATACGCATCATGATTATTAATTTATTAATCATGCGTCCTTTAAAAAACAATCAACTATACTAGGTTAGGTTAGGTTGATTGGAGGGTTGTAATAGCCCATGTCATACGACAAACACTTAAGCCAGTGAAGGCTTGTTGTGTGCTCCCTTTAATTATCAGACACAAACTGCCACAGTTCTACGGCAGGATTCGAACCTGGGACCTTCGCACTACGAGTCTAGTACACTACCTACTAGTCTACGAAGGCCAGTTCAGCTATACTAATATTGTAAAACTTTAGTGTATTGGTTTCTGATCGTAGTCCACTTAAGTTTCGCTCACTGATCTTCAAAAGGATATTGGGGAAATTAAAAAAAAATCATTAAAGATTTAACAAATCTGCATCTCGCAATATAAGATCTTCAAAAAAATTTTCTTTTTCTAACAATTTATTTAAGTAAAATAAAAAATGCCATCTTTTCCAACTATTTAAAGAGTTGTACAGAATGAATTTTATATCTAATTAGAGTTTTAGTCTTGATTGTTGTCAATTTAAAGTAATAAATCAATATCGCTTGTTTTGTTGGCTTCATAATACTTCTTTCTTAATAAAAATGATTTGAAAATTATTAATATGAATTGACAAATTCTGCTGTCAAAGTCGAGCTACACTTATTAAAGTTTCAATAATAAAACTATGATACAAAAGTGAACGGGAGAAATTGCACAGATTTTCATACTTCGTGGTCTTTTTTAATCATGAAATAATGGTATTTATTAAATTTCAACTTAAAAAAATAATAACTCTGTTGCTCTTAAAGATATTTTTATCATTAAGGCATGAGGCAGTTCAAATAAAGAAAATTTTTTTAAATTTTAACAATCGATCGATTGAGCTTAAAAAAGGCTATTTATTTTGATAAGCGTTATATTATTTATGGTTTAATTTAATCAATAAACTTGGCATGAGTCCATAATTTTGCATCGCAATACTTAGTATAAATAAAAGTACCTTCATACTCTATATATTGTGCGAAAAAATATTTTATTTCAAACATATTAAAAGAAAAATAATACGTAAACAATCATTCAAATCAGAAAAAAAAGACAAAGATTTTATTCTCTGGGAATTTATAATTTTTGTTCGATAAAAAGGAAAATTCGGAGGGAAACACATTGTTATCATATTATTTGCGATAGAGTCCAACAACAAGTTCAATATTTACATGTATGAATGATTATGTAATATGATGAATGTAATACAATCGTGTGGCACATACATATATAGTCGTATAGTATAATGACAATTTTGAATATATAGAGACAACGCAACATCTTTTCATGACAGATATTCTGTCTGTTGCAAATCAGACTTTAAAATACCATCAATTATTAAATTAATTATATAAGATTAAAATATATTGCTTTAAACCCAAAATTAATTAAAAGAACTACAACAGGATCAATGGAATGCAATAGTACCAAAATAATTGAATTTTCTTGTAAAAAATCTTGAAATCTGGGAGATAAAACCTTTAAAACATTGACAAATCTTCACTTTTTGGAACTGCGTATACAAAACAAATGAGCCTGCATCAAAATAGTCAAAGTTTTATCCCCTCATTGTATAAGTCGGTCCTTCCAAAAATCTATCTATCTGGCAGTCTATCCATTTGTCAATTTAGCCTTTTGTTTACTTCTACTACCATAAAATAAATTCTTGCAACGCAACAGTATATTTAAATATAAAAAAATAAAACCAAAATATAATGGCCTGTGTGATTCAATCCAGTTGCAAAGAAGCAGAGGCAACTGCCAGCAATTGTGCAAAAGACGTTGGTAATAAACAACATAACATAATCTTTCAGATGCTGCAATTGTGTAATTTGTTTGTTGTATTATTGCCACAAAAGTATTGCGCCCCTTCCGTGCCCCCTTCTGTTTTCTCAGTATAACTGCCTGATGTCTGTTATTCCGCTATGGAATATTTGCTACCAGCACTAATGTTGTCATCCTTGGTTCCATTGTATTAATAGAGTAATGGCCATCACCACTAAGTGCTCAAGAGGGAGGCTCATAATGCTATTATTAAAAGTGTTGTTATAATGGCCAGTCCGACGAGTATTGTTTTTGTAAGGAGGGACAGTCCTTTATTCAATTTATATTTTTGTACAATTTTTCGCTTTATTTTCCTTTCATATATTATATATTATTATTATTATTTTTTTGCTTATGTGCTTAATGTGTGTTTGAACGAAAGCGTATTAATAATATTTTGTATCTGTGGAATCCTCTTAAGCCTACTAATTGTACAGCTTTTTGCATTCATTTAACATGGCCATAATTCCGGCACAAAGATTAAATGAGATCTTTTTTTAGCACGCATACATATGAGTAATTGTGCACACACACACACGTACGAGTTTGAGTGCTTAAGCCAGTGGAATACTCGCCAATAATTACAATTTTTCTGCAAAATGTGAATGGAAAATCAATCTTAACAGCTGGTTTTATGGAGCCAAGGATATATACAATAGTTACCATTAAATGCTTTAATGCTGCTGTTTATATCAGATTGTTGCAAGTATTATCAAATAAATTAATACTGAGTATTTGTTGTAGAGTAACTCACTGACTGTAATTTTCCCTCTGTCTGCTAGAGCCATGAAATGGTGTACATCCTTTGATAAAAACTTCCTTAACACTTCTTCAATGTGCTGGTCTATTTTATTTTAATTAGTACTACATTTATTAATTTCTGTACGACTCTTGGTTAATTTATACTCGTATTTGTTGAAAGTAACCCAACAAAAGTGCAGGCAAGTCTAGATCAACTTAGTGGGCCGCAAAATTGAGATCTCAACTCATTAGGATCCAAATCTTTATGACCTTTTTGGGAGGAACTTGATTAAGATAAAAAGAAGGAAGTAGTGAGAGCGGAATTAGATCCCAAGGATTGTGGGAAAAAAGAATAAATAAGAAATGTGAAGTATGGGATGTTAGTGAAAGGAGAAGCTAGAGGTTTGCTGTCGTGTAAGTGGTATTTTATGCCATAGGAGGGTCAGCGGTGGAACCATCTGCTAATATTATTACAAGACTTGGTTTTACCTTTAGACCTCTGAAGTACCTTTTGTCTAGTAGGCGAAGGTATTTCTTCAGCACAGGTCGCAAGCATAAAAAGTGTTTTTTTGTTTATTCCTTGTCTTTGTCATAATAGCTCAGACAAGCTCATTGTAGGAAAGACCAATCCTCTTAGTGGCCGTTTCAACAAAATTCTACTAATGCAAGTTGAGAAACTCTTTTGCTTTATTCTTATTGATGTGAGGCCCGAGGATTCTTGTCATATTGCAAATTAGCTTCAGATTCCGTCCAATCTGATTCAGTAGAATTAAGAAAAAATTATACATGTAAAAATAAAACAAACTGCAAACAGACTTAATGCATTAAAATTACTCGAGAAGCTCTGTAGATGTAGTTTTGGAAAGCTTAGAAGCTCTGTTGTCCTGTTCTTATTGATGCGAGTCCAGAGGATTTTTGTCATGTTGCAGATTAGCTTTAGATTCCATCCAATCTGATTCAGAGGATGTAAGAAAAAATTATAAAAATTAAATAAACTGCAAAAAGACTAAATGCATTAAAATGTTCAGAACAAAATTTTGTATGGAAATCGTAAATATTTTTTACAATCACAAATGTATTTCATCTGCATAATTTGTCTTGAAAGAATGTCTCGTTAAATTTATTCCTTATAAATCAGTCCATTATTCGAAACAACAATGACAAATTTCTCAAAATATTGAAATGATTGAAACTCACAATTAAAATTGAGTGGCTATAGAGAGAAAGGATATAGTTTTGCTATTATTGTGGTCAAAAGGCAATTTCCTTAAGGTGCTACTCAAGGAATTGTGAAATATTTGGTTGGAATATATCATAGTGCTGCTTTCTCTGGAGCTTGAAGTTTTTTTAAGCTGGAGAAAGTATCTAGTATTAAAAAATATACCAAAATTTCAAAATTAAACGCAATTGGAACCTACAGCCAATAAGAAGGGACTAGATGCATAATGGTTGTCCTACATCTTATTTTTATATCCATTTTTTGTCCTAATAACCGCTTAAGAAGATGTGTTTAACATATTTGGTTTATTTTTTATATTTAATGAATAGTAATTTATTATTAGCTAAACAAAAACTTGATAAAATTAGTCGACTTCAAAAACACCATAGAGAAAGACTGAAATTAATTAAATATTATTATTTGCGTTGATTCCTAAGATCTCTGAAGCCGGTTCAAAGACGATTGAATCCAGAAATTTAATTTTGTCTTTCCTGCAAATGACTTCCAGGGTCTCAATGGGTAACGCTCGCAAAAATATTTCATTTATTAAAAAATTTTGAGAAGCTAACCATAAAATTTATGAACGTTTTTGTTAAAGAATATATAATTAAAACTCTTTAGAAATTATTTTTGAAATCGATATGAGTAACGTTTTTGACTATCTCACTATTATGCGACTAATCATAAAAATATAAGACAACTAAGTATTATTTTGTATTGGAAGAACCCACTGCTCATACTACATTTTGTTCAAAATGGGATCATCATTAAGAGCATATCTCCTTTCGTATATATATATCCTTTCGTATTATAATTAGAATAATAATATAATTTTCAAAATCGATCCAGAAACGTCAGGGAAATCGCTAATCATACAAAAGAAAAAGAAATACAGATGAGGATATAAACTCTTCATTTTATTGAAGTAAATAGTTTAATAAATACAATAATTATATTAACACGATTAAACAAATGTTTAGTGTAGCAAATCAGAATCTTTAATGGGAAGCGAGCTTATGGCTTATAGACCAATAGACTATCATACTTCCAAATAAACTTTAAAGTGCGCTAATATTCTTTTTCCAAAAGAATGTCGTTACATTTTCAATGACTCTGACAAATTCTGATTTACAACAATATGAAAAAACCTTCTACAATAAAAATTTAAAAACCAGTCAATACATACATACATGTCTATTGTACATTTATAAATATTTGCAGCAGTAAAATGAATTCTATGCAATTTAAAAATATTTATATACTGGAATCCAACTGCGGAACATTGATCCCCGACTTCCATTCCTGGTTGACAGACCCTTGGAACCAGATCCCCACGGGGCTTCATTGTTACACGGATGGATCAAGGTCGAGAGGGAAAACGAAACTTGGTGTTTATATAGAAAACACCATGGAACTGTTTTTCCGCCTTCCGGACTATTGCACAGTTTTGCAGGCGGAAGTTCGGACGATAACGTAGTGTATCAGGGAACTCAATGTAATGGGGAGGTCAGGACTTGTGAATATATTCGCAGATAGTCAGATGGCCATCAGAGTAATCTCAGCGGAACGGTACTAAGTCACGTACAGTTTGGGATTGCAAAAACGCTATGAACAGTTACTCGACACATGGTGTACTGCGCATCATATGGGTGCCAGGGCACGCGGGGATAACTGGAAATGAGAGGGCAAAAACACTTGCTTCAAGGGCAACAGAGTTAGGTAATATAAGCTTAAAATGGGCGAAACCTTTCGATGCAGATAAATCCGAGCTAAAAACTTGGGCACCCAGAGCCCATTCAACTCTCTGGAATAACGGAACCATGGGAACCAATACAAAAATTCTATGGGGAGATCCAGACGAGAGAAGAACGAGGGAGCTGCTAAGACTTAGCAAGCCCGAACTAAGTAGAATAATGGGGGGGGGGCACTCTCAACTACGGTAACATCTTTAACGCATGGTAATAACGGGAGGAGATGAATGTAGAGCATGTGGGGAGGAGAGCGAAACATTGGAACACTATTTGTGCCAATGCCCCGCCTTCTCACAAATAAGGTCCCGATATCTTGGGGGTGACACCTTACCGGACATAAGCCGATTACGGGGAATATGCTGGAGGAAATTAAGGAACTTTGGGAGTGACACGAAGTTTCTCTAGACCTTTGCGTCAATATTTTATGGTTAAACTCAAGGGAGAGCACAACACTGGCTTAAGTGTATGTCGTATGACATGGACTTTCATACCCCTCCAATCAACCTAACCTTACCTAACCTAACCTACTATCACCAAATATTTTATAAATTAAATTTTTAATTCAATTTCTACCTTTTAATTTAACTTTAAATCCCTCGTTCTCTCGTTGAAATTGTAGAAAACATATAGACAAATAAATTCATTTTCTATTAAATACTTGCTATTGTGTTTGTTGGGTTGTTACTACTTATAACGTCGTTAATGTGTTTGTTGGGTTTTTTACTCTGTTAAAACAACTGGATGCTGCCAGTTGATCGTAGTATAAAAATTATTATCCCAATAAAGTAATTATTAAAATTTGTCCTTTCATTTGTTTTGAGGTCTCACAATTCTTTTTGCTACTCTTCTGTTTAACCCACACGCATTGTTTTGACTTTCATTCCCACCGCTGTCTTGGTAGTTCGCATGGAGTCAGGCAGCCTTTGGGCCAACCACTACAAAACCAAAGAAGCCAATGCCAAGAATAACCATAACTTACAATAAAGGGCAACTTAACAGAAAAACAGTTAAAGTTGTACAAAAATAAATACAACATCAAAAGAAAATAAAGCCTCAATACTTGGTAAGTTTGTTCACTATGCACTGCGTGTCTCAATTTCTGCCAGAGATGGGAATGTAGGTTTCATTTTAATTAACTAAAGGGCAAAATAAGAGCTAGTCAATTGATCTTTATATGCTTTTTTCTGGTCTCATTATCTGTTAGGATAAACAATTACATACCTCAAAGGAAAATTACTACTTAATAAATATTATAAAATTTTATAATACCATGCACTTATTTAAATTGCATTGAGTGTTTGGGATTTAGGGGGAAGCATAGAACTTGGAACAGTGTTTTTTTGCAGTGTGATTGTAGTATATGTCTCTTTTAAATTTAAACACGAAGTTTGGTTAAACAAAAAGTAGTACCCTGATTTATTTAAGCAGTTTTTTCAACAAAAAACTTCCACGATAAAAAAATTTCTTTTTCGCCTATATTTGGCAGTTATTCTTTTTCACTGTAATGTATTTTCGCTTTGGCTTTCAAGAGTCAACACGAGTGGACTTATATGTTACGAAAATGATTTTTTTTTTAATTTTTCATATGCCAAATATCCACATTCCTTACTTCCATGCGATACTACGTCATTTTCTTTATTTTTTATCTTAATTCTTCTAAGGGCTTTTCAGTATGAACCGCCCAATTGTAAAATGCAATAAAATAAACTAAATATTAGACATTAATAGTTTTTCTCAATTTGCAAGACTCCCATATGCCTTATTATTTAAAACATGATGGCCTTACATTCTTCTTCGGATAAAGGTCCTTTCTTAATGAATCTGTCACATAAGTCAGCCTGAGTTTCATCCATGTTCTGGGGTATATCGATTTTAAAACCTCTAATTGACTGTGGCTTAATGGCATATATTTATGGGTATTATTGTGGAATCCCACAAAAATTCAAGTAGAATTCTCGCGGCAATAATGTTAAGGATATAATCATACATCTGGAAATCATTTATGATGTCTTCCTTTTTTTAAAGTCCACTTGACTCAATTATTATCTTGTATTTTCAATGGAAGAAATGTAAAGAAAATACATGAGAACAAAAGTTTTGCATTTACAAAATAATAATAATAATAACATTAAGCAAAAATAAAAAAAAAATAATAAAGTGTTATGGCGGTCGGAGTGGAATATTTGCTTTTTTCCTTTGGACACTCAAAGGTACTCGTAATGGCTATTTCCATTTCCTGCTTAGAAGTTGTTTTCAAAGAAATCTGACTACAGATGCTGCCGGCGCAAGATCGATGTTAAAATAGTTGTTTAAGGATACATCGCCTTCTGTTAAAATTGTGTGATTTCTGTGTTTAGAAATTTCACTTCTTTTTCACAACGTAACTGGAGAATTTTTCCGAAAAACTGTATCACGTTCTTTAATGAAAAAATTAAAAATATCTCCTGTATTAAAAATTCCTTAAAATCAAAGATCTCTCGCGGGCGGCTAATTTTGCTCCCTCTCCAGAGAGGATCATTTCCTAGTCGCTTAAGTACATTTATTTTACTAAGTACGGAAATTGAAATCCGCGTTTTCAATCTCCTAAAAAATTACTAGAAAGTCCTGTAAATATTACTGAAAACAATTTCTTAAGATTATACCAGGTCACCTTCGATTATGTAGTGAATAATAATTAGAAGTGTCCATCTCTAGTTCATTCACAATACTTCTTTGTTCTCATGCCACAATGGTGGCAGAAACAAAACAAAATAAATGAAAGACTTGAGATGTTGTTGGGCAGCAATACAGCAATTGCTAATAGACGAGTATCAGAGGCAGCATTGTTTGATGCCGGCATTACGTTTCAACACATTTTCTTTGGTAATACTTTTGATTGCGTTGCTAATGTCGGGATTATTTTGAAAACTTAGTCTCTAAGTAATAAAAATAACAACATGTTCTAGTATTTTAGTGCGATAAGCGTTTTTTTTTTGTAAGTCTTATTATTTTTTGGTTTATTTTCTCGTTTCTTTTCAGTTCATTATTGTTTTTCGTTAACGGATTTATTTGGATTCTTAGCCTTAGAAAGTTTTTCTTTTTTTAGTTTTTTTTCCCCATTTCTTTCTTGTTGTCCTTGTCACTTTTATTCATTTGCCTTGAGGATAAAATGCCACAAACAAATTTGATTTGACTAAAGAAGGCTTTCCACTTATTGGTTGTTGTCTTTTCTGTTAATTCATTAACTTATTCTTAAGCTGTATGTTCGGATCACCATATAATTGTTGTATTTCTATAACAACATCATTTTATTAATAAGCATTAGTAAGTATAGGTTAATTAGTATGTATTTGCAATGCTCCTCAGAATAATAAGTTAATTAACAGTTGTGGGTAACAATTGTTCATGCATTTATTTTTATTTTGTTTATTACTTTTCTTTTTTTACGTGGAAGGCAATTTTCCTGTTTCGTGGAATAAATTATACTAACAATTAGCAAATTGTCTTTTGGAATCAAAAAAATATCCTGTTTCGTATAAGGAAAAATTAAAAGCTATGAATAATAAGAAATATTCGAGGCCAGATTCCAGACCTAAGCAGAATTAGACGAAAGCCATGACATAAAAATGAAACAAATGGCCAATCGCGTTTTTTCTTCTCGGTTTTTCATAAAATGAAGAATTTTTGTTCTCTACTAAATGCAAGTTGATAGTAGAGCTTTTAATAATATTTCTATAAATTCAGGAACTATTTAGTGGACAAAGAACCTTCTACTACACGAAGGCATAATTTCGGTCTTAGTACCTTTAAAAATAATTCACTTTACAAAAGAAAGGACTGCAGACTGTGATATTTGTATCTTAGTCATGCCAATACTAAGAAATTTTATCATTTCTCCATGAGGCATCCTGCATAAGTGCCTGGTTCAGTTATACAAATAAGCTAAGGAGCGGAAATTCGCCATTTATTAACAAGTAAAGGATAGCTGTTTTTCGGAACTGTTGCTCCTAATAACACCGTGATAAATAAGGTAATCAGCTGTTGACATCTTGGCATCATCCTGGACTCAAAGTTTAGTTTTAACATTAATGTCCTTAAGCGAGTGAGGCAGGCAACTTCATCTGCGAAAAATCCATTAGAAGAAGTTGAAAACCGTCCACGTTATCTGTACGGATTTAGTCGCTCTTATTTTCTTATAACGTTTCATAGCCTGGAAGCGTGCCGAGGAAAGTATATGAAAGGATAGAAAGGATATGTTTTATTATGTTACAGAAATTTCAATGACTTTCTATAGTTAGTGCTCCTTGCGCTACTTCTATGGATACGTTCAGGATATTTCTACACCTTCTACTGCTGGACTTAGTCGGTAAGGAAGCGGTAAGCATTTTAGCGACGTGAGTCGGCAATACGTCTGATCAATATAAGGTGTTATTTTGTGGTACTCTATGAAGAAGAATAGGCATGACTTTCAACGCAAGTTTCTCGAAATTCTAGAAGAGTGTACGACGTCTCATGAGATGTGAGTATCTTTATTTCAAAATGACTGCCGGATAACCGCGGTGCTATCCAAGCAGAAATCCTGCTAGAATAAATATGTCAACCACAATCTAGTTTGACAGTCGCAAGGCCTTTGTGGGGCCGTACAGTTCCTGTTTCTAAAATAATAAAATAAAAAAACAGTCCACTGCCAATCATCTGCTGATAAGATGGCGAAACAGTTTGTTATTCTGATTAATTGGTTTCCAGGACATAGAGGCATCCAGGACAATGACAGGGCTGAAAATTTAGCTAGACACTGCACAACCTTAGAGATTCCACCAGAACTGGAACAGGTGGGCTTTCCTTTATCCTTTTGTAACCTTAGATCTTGGAAAACAAGACTAGAGAAAACAAATATGAGGTGGGCCGTAAGAAATTACCGCAGAATCATAACGCAGCAGTGGCATCGTCTTAATATGGAGAATATTTGCTCTCAAAGAATAGGGCACAAAGATCGGCGCTAGCGTCCTTTTCACAAAGTGAACGCTGTTGCAGCTGCTATGACATAGACGAAGAAATCAGTGTAGAATATTTCTTATGTTACGGACTAGCAAATAGACGAATGGCTTTAATTGGTTGCTACGATCCCTTCGACGTTACAAACACTAAACTGCAATACATAATGCAGAGGCTCCGGAGGTTTGGGGGGCGAACCCCGCTTAGGCAGAGTTTCTGTGGCATTCCAATGGATCAAAAGGTCCAAGTGAGTCTGATGGAGTAGTGACTGCTACCCTTACCTAACTTAACCATAACCTAACTTATCCTTATAAGTACGGTCAAGTCGTTTTGTCAAAATTTAAGAACTTGAATGAAAAACTTATTAAAAAAAAACAGTGACAAAAGTCATAAATTGTTTCAGTAAAGTAGACTATAATTTCCACCCTACTTGGGATTTTGTACATTTTGTAAAATTTTACTTCGTGAACATTTTTAATCAACGTAAGTTTTTGCAATTAAAGAGATGGCAGCATCTTTCTATTGCCTCGAAATGTTCGTTTCTAAAAAAAATTCACGTTTTCAACAGAATTTTATTAAAGCCATACAATAATTTGCCAAAACTGTTTAACCGGTAAATACGTTTCTTCCTTCTATGTGTACGTTGCTATTCATTACGATTACCTCTATTTTATATGTATATACGAGTACATTAAGTAGTTACCATAAAAAAACAATAACAATTTATTAATACCTTTATATTCGTTTGTTCTTTCGAAGTGGCTTATGTTAATTAAAAGCGACGGAGTTTTCATTTTGTGTTCATTAAAAATTTAATTAACCAGCTTATAAATATTTAAGTTTAGTTGCTACATTACGTTTATAATGGACAGTTAAGGATATGCTCTGGAAAAAGGAAATTAAAATTAAATAATCTTTACCAAATAGTGGAAAAAAAGGATTGTATTTAGGCAAGAGCTCACCATTTATCTTAACAACACATTATGCCCATGAATAACAATTTTATTAAGTTTCACTGCAAATGGTCTTTCGAGTTTAATACGAGTATTGCATTTTGTATTAAAAGCATTAAAAAAAGAAATTATTAAAAAAAGCAGCAGCAACTTTTTCAAAATTAATTATTCTTTTCCAGAAGGTAGGAAACTAAAAAAAACTTTGCAAACTGTCCAATATAGAAACTAAACAAGTGAAAGCTTTTAAGCCATTTTTTAATTGTCTATATGAAAAGGTGTAATACTACGTTTGAAGTATTGTTTACCTGAAAAAAGTGTTTAGCCTGAAACTAGTGTTTAGCAATAATATTTCCATTTTAATTTTCAAAATCGGAGACGGTACTGCTGATTAAAACACGATAAAAGCTACAGCTGTTCGTCAAAATCTGTGGGTTCTTTTCATTCGTTCCCGTATTGCAGGAAAACTGATTACCAATTTAATCTAGAATAAAAGGCTATAGTTCTTAACGTAATCTTCCAAAGTAAACGCAATTTAAAATTCGACCCTGAATTCAAACTTCCCCACAGAAAATAACAGCCGCACCCCTCCATTATTATCGTGGTACATTACGCCGGATATTACCATTCCAAAATCGAATTGGCTTACAACTTGGTTATCTAACAGGACAAAAACGTTATAAAAACTGCAAGGGATCAAACTGATAAGCGTGTTTAGCCCATTCACTACTGAAGGGTGCATATATGTATCGAGGACGCATATATCCATCCCAATACTGAATTCTACTTTGATTTATTTTAAGTTAATTTTTGGATTTTTTCGGGAAATTACGAGTATCAAACTGAAATTCCTAGAAATATTTTCAGGAAGTTTTTGGATCTCTAAGAATTTTTTTTGGGGAAGGAGCTGAAATTATTACTCCTTAGATTTTTCAATTGAGGCATTCATACGATTAAATAGATGTTTAGCAAGGCTTTCATTAATTTATAATTATAACCGAATCTAGTCCTTGAGGTAGATATTGTGGACTTATGTCACATATTTCAAGTTCTACAGTATTGGGTTAAACTTTTCTTAAATAAAAATTATATCCCATGCTCATTTACTTTTTAACACAAAATATCCATCGACTTTCACATGTTGGACTCCATCAACTATTTCCACCCTGATAATCTCTGGCTTAATGTTGCATAATAAATCTTCAAAACGTACGATATTAAATGTCAATATTTAAGCTCGAATTTTCCTTTTACTTGGCAAATATAAACATACGCACTTTTACAACAAGTCCACAAAAATAGCCAAGGAAATCATGTATAAAACACATTAACGATATAAAAATAAAATACATAAATTACAGCCATTGGCCTCAGGCATTCGTATTACAAAATCTGAAACTTAAAACATTGAGGACATAAACTAAAAATAAATTTAAAAAAAAACGTCTTTTACCTCAAAAAATATTTGCTTTTTGAAGGCGATGTCGTCGCAAAAGCCATCATTGACGCGCCCGAGATGATGCTGATGTTGATGATGTTTGTTTGTTGCCGTTTCGATGCCACATAAGTTGGTAATAAATATTTAAAAATGGTAATATATATATATATATATATATATATATATATATATATATATATATATATATATATATATATATATATATATTTTAAGAAGGATTAATGTGAAAGCCACAAATTCCCAGAATCACACAGCTGCAATTGTAAATAAATGTACGCGGGCTACTTCGGGCTTGTGCTTTTTTTTCGCTCTTGTTTCTGAAGGGATTATTTATATTTAAAAGCAATCCCTATGCGAAACTTGTCGTTCATATGTACAAACATATGGATATTAACGGCAGAAAAATAAAAATAAAATATATCTGTTCAATGAAAATGCGTAAAAAGCATTACCGCCCTTAAGGCTTAACTATAATGAAATGCAAATTCCTTAGACTGAAATCCATATGAGCGGATGTGCAACTTAATTCCAATACATATTCGTACTTTAACCAGGCCTTACACACACACACACATACACTTCTCACACATGCTGGCAGCAGGATTAACGTAACAAACACATGAGGATAAATGTAAAAGGTTTTTTTTTCGTTATTTTTAATTTTATATCTTTGTATTAATTAAGATCCTTGTGAAGCGATGAAAGAGTTTTGATTTTCTTTTTTATTTTCCAAAGGAGGAATCCTTAGGTCAAATGTTAACTGACCTTCGTAGACTAGTAGGCAGTGTACTAGACTCGTAGTGCGAAGGTTCCAGGTTCGAATCCTGCCACAGAACTCTGGCAGTTTGTGTCTGATAATTAAAGGGAGCGCACAACAAGCCTTCACTGGCTTAAGTGTATGTCGTATGACATGGGCTATCACACCCCTCCAATCAACCTAACCCTGGGTCAAATGTTACTTAATAAAAAATACTCTATAAATTAACACTTTATAAATTATGCCCCAATTATAGTTTACAACACTTAAATGTTGTGTTGTTTCGGCTACAACACAAAATTAATTTATTTTTTGATTACGGTTTACAACATCTAGGTGTTGTTTATGTCACAGAGTTGCATTTTATTTGTAGTACATATTTCCGTAAAAATACATACCTGCATGTCAAAAACTGTTAAAAAATATTAAAGAAGCGTACATTTTGTTAGAAATAAATAAAAGAACAACAAAAAAAAAACATACACAAATGGCATGTATCCGGAAAAGAATTCGAGACAATTCAAATCCATTGGAACTACCATATATAGAATAAGTATGTATAACGTTTATAAACCGAAAGTTATTACAAATATTTTAATTGCAATAACATAATGTATAGTCTTATAAAAATTTTCCGCATAAACAAGGATGGTTTCTTGTTTTTGATACAAAAACTGAGCTCTGTTCTAAAAACTAGCTCTTTGCCATTCTTTAATATTTTTATTTGGCTGTCCCAAGCCATTAAACTATTGTCCAGTAAAACGACACCATTTGTCCTTGAGCTGTATTTTGTTATATCCAAATGGCAGCTTGCCTCGGCCATTATCTGGATTAATTTTCATCAGCCATTTGTTTTTTATTTGTAATTTTGCTTAGAAATATTTATTTTGTTATTTTATATTTATTTTATATTTATTTTATATTTATTTTATATTTATTTTATATTTATTTTATATTTATTTTATATTTATTTTTTACAATTCTGTATGTTTTGCAAAACAAATTTTATATGCATACTTAAATTTTTTTAATCTATTTTCGATTTTTTCGACCGTTTTTGTTTAATTAATAAACTTTATTTTATTTTTTATTAAGCTTAAGGTCTTAAATTTTTATTTTAAATTATTTTCGATATTTCGGTACTCATATAAATTTATATAAAACAAACAAATAATAAATATCCTGGAGATGGTACTCAATGAGTACCGAAATATCGAAAAATAATTTAAAATAAAAATTTAAGACCTTAAGCTTATTAAAAAATAAAATAAAGTTTATTAATTAAATTTTTAATCTATTTTCGATTTTCAGCTTGTAATGCTAATAAAACAACACCTAAGGAGCTGCTGTAGATTTTTGACAGTGCGAGCAACACATACTGACAACAGTTGTAAACCATAATCGCATTTTGAAAAATACAACATTAAAGTAACAAGTGTTGTAAACCATAATCCGGGCATTATTCTCATAAGCATAACTGCCGTGAAAATAAAAAAATTCCAGATTAAAAAAAATCATTGCCGAAAGTGTTAAAATAAATTTAAATTCAATTGCATTGCGCCCATAGACAAGTAGATAAAGGTCTGAACTATTAAGCAGAAGGTTTTTGGGACTTCGAAAAAATTATATATTATTCCCATGATGCATTCTTCCCCTAACGAAAAACACCAATTAAAGAAAGTAATGAACTAGAATTAAAAAAAATTACTGAATTCCTCCTTTATATTGTGGGCTTAAGACATTAGTAAAAACATTGGTCCCGTGTTTGTCCACCCATTCGTTTTCTGAAGAAATACATACATTATTAATATTAAAGAAATTTATGTACTAGAATTTGGGAAAGTTTACAAAAATTTTAAAAAAATTTTGAACATTTTTGAATTTTTTTTTTATGGAATTGAGAACATTTTTACAAAAACTTCCGAAAAGACAATAAACATTTTTCTAAAATGAAGTAAAATTGTCTAGGAATTTTTCATTGATATTAGATAAAATGTCTTGACAAATCCCAGCAAAAAGCGGTATTGGCAATATATGGTAACCATCTCGAACTGAAATTGTTTGAAATTTCTTCAATTTTAATACAATATTATTTTTGTAGTGTTTTTGAAGTTTGAATAAATTTCCACTGATCACTAACTTTATTTTATTTTATGCTAAATTTTTTAATTTATATAGAAGTAATATGCCTTTCATTACCATTTGATCATATTTTTTCGGAAGTCGCACAATCTTTCACAGAAGCGAAATATGTCCTTAAAAATTATTATGTTTCGAATGTATATTTTAAAGAATTTTTGCATGCTTTTCTAAGGAACGTATGTAACGTGTAAAAAGAGAGTTGAATGTAAATTCCTTTTTTTCAATAGCGATTCATTTTACTAGAGAATGGATTACCCTCATTCGCAATACTTTTATATGACACAAATAAGATGTCAGATATGTTTATCAGGAAAAGCTCATATTTGTTAAAATAGACTTTAAAACATATAGACCTGATATCATATATTTAGTTTTACAATTACCAGAACCACTAGGCATATATTTGTCAAAGAATTCAGAAAAGCGATTGGCGTTTTTTTTCTCAAAGTGATTCTATAATTTCGTCAGAGGACGGGCTGCTTATTTAGGGAATTATACGATATGGATGATTAGACATTTACTTTTTTGTAGTTTTTGAAAATGTATGCATAGTATGATTTAAAATTATGTTAAAAATCAATACAGATAATCAAAATTGGAATTATTTTATTTTTGGATACTCCTAAGGAAACGTTTTTAATCCTGATTTGCTGAAATATATATTTTATATCAGAGTTTAAAAACACCAGCGATTTTCAAACTAAAGATCTATTGGTATGGCAACAAAAAGTTCTTTAAAATATGCAGCATAAACATTTAAATCATGTTGATTTAATTATAAAAAGGAGTCTTCTTTCAATTATTTTAAATTCTTATATTTTAAAAAATATTTCAATATCTTACTTCTCCTATCTGTGGGCCTTCATTTGTTTCAAAAGGAAAAATATTTAAATAAATAAATGGAAATGGAAATTAAAAGAAATTTCATACTTTCATTTATTTTTTCAACGCATATTTTTTTGCCTCGTGCATTCTTAAACGCAATTATTTTTGCTTCTGTCTTACACATTCCCCCATCAGCTGGCCAGGCTGGCTGGTTGGTATTCTTTTGCGGTCCATTCGCACTTGATTTATATTGATGAATGTTACATAAAATGAAGTAAGAGTTCTTTTTATATTCTTTTTGCTGCTCTTGTACTACTTGAAGTTGCAACAAGCATAATGTGCAACACATGTTACATCATGTACAAATGTACTTGAACTGTGGTAATTGTTGTTTCTTTCTTAAATGTTGTTTCCCTTTACTATTACTTTTCTAGGCTGAACCCTACAGATAATTGAATGATCCTTGGTTTTTGGTTTTCAGTTTATCCCAATTGGAGGGATATTGATATAAACCAAACAAGGATAATTGAATTGTTTAGGTATAAATATAAATATTGTTCTTCTTTCGATTTAATTGTAATTAATGGCGTTTTACTTAAAAAAAATATACTTTTTTGCTTCAATAGAGAATATACGAATTTATTAATCTTTTATTGTCTTAAACTTAAAAATAATCCGGTGAGAGAGTAAATTTTTTTGCATTAAGCGTAAATATTTTTTAAATAAATTTTTTACCAAAATGTTACACCTGTTTATAAAAGAAAAAAAAGCATGTCTCAATGGATGTTATAAAAAGTATCAAATGGAGTTGAAACATGCATGAAAAACTAAGTTCATTTTATTATCATTTTGAAATCCCTACAGGATTCAAATTATCAGCAGCTGGCAATTATGATTTTACGATTTTACTTTTTTAACTAGTTAAGCAGAAAATTAAATAAATTACCAGGATGACAGTCTAGTAAAAATAATGTCAAACTGTCTTATTAAAAATATTCATGAAACTGATCCTAAAATTTCAGGAACAGCAAATTGGTCGATTCCTTTCTACTTAACTTTCATAATATTGTCATGAATAACAAGTTTTAAAATGCTACGAAATAATTTAATTACTTAATAAAACATATTCTGGTCGTATTATGTGTATAGGAAAAAAAATAAATAAAAAAGCTTCCAAATCAATAAGCACTTCTGATTGCAAACAACACTTTCAAGGTCCAAGTCCAAGTCTAAAAACCATGGCTCAACAATTCCTGCATACGCTTACAATAGCAATCAGGCACGGGAAGTTGATATTCATAAGTATCGTGGTGGTACACTGAACCATTTGGTATTCTCAAAATAATTTTACTTATCAAGCATGTGTGTTTAATTGGTTTTTAATTTATGAAGTATTTCTTAAAATTTTTGTATTAGTAGTTGGCACATTAATTGAGGAATTAAGGAATTAACATACATATTTTATATTTAAAACATTGAAGAACCAACTGAAAAGGCGAAAAGTACTATTACAAACACAAAGTTCTATTTTTATGACAGTTCTGGAATAACTAAACGTCTAAGTAAGAGCTTCTAAATTCGCTTAATACGGCAATAAAATAATTAAATGCTTTAAAATTTTCATGCGTATCTATACATTTAGAGTTTCAAAAATTTATTGTTCATATGCCGACATTTCATTCGTCGCTAAATCAACTTATCAGCAAGTGATTTCCATAAAGAATAAAATCAACGAACAAAACCAATATTTAAACTATAAAAAATGAGTATAATAGCGATGCAGTTTCTAAGTTGTCTATATACAAGTATTAGAGATTGAGAGACTAATTAATGCTGATAAGGAAAATTAACAGAATCCTGCAAGAAAGTCAGATGTTTCAAATTAGAGAGATAAATTTTTTATCGTAAATCCCAACGAACTTCCTTAATAACAAAAACAGTTTTATTTATTTATGTCATATTTGTTTAATTTATAATATTCTTTTAGTGAAAAGAAAACACCATAACATTTTTGATAGGCACCACATTTATTTGCTAGTCCATGAAAAAAGATCGTAATTTAGAAAAATGTTATTTTCTCTACTTTTTAGCCTCAAAACGACATTGTTGAAATGTCAAATGGAGTCTCAAGTTATTTTTGTTGATTTTTGATATAGTAAAATTATGTAAATATGGAACCTTGTAACACAAGGCTATAACTAATTTTCTTTAATATGATTTCCTTATGAATGATTTTCCAAGGAAGCTTCTGAATAACAAAAACAGTTTTATTCATAACTTTCGCACGATTATGCCATATTAGTTTAATTTATAACATTCATTTAGTGAAACATTAAGCAATTAATTTTGTAAATCAGCTCACCCAATAAAATTAGTGTTAAAAACAAAATTTAAATTTCTAATTTTATAATAATCTGTTTTTATTAAATAACAAATTTCTCTTTAAACAAACATATAAAAAATCCGGTGTCGTTTTGTCTATAAAAAGTTCTGGGGCCATAAAAAAGCTTTATAAGCCATTTTTAAGTCAAGATGTTTCAAAGAAAAATATTTTTATGCAAATTTTTAGAGAATTACAAAATTTCCTTAAGCCAAGTTTAAGTTGTTATTTTCAAAATATCGTTTAAAATGTAAAATATTTTTATAAATGTAGCAAATGGTGGTTCATGTTCATGAATTTTGAGGTCTTAGTTCCTAGTAGGAGTTTATTATGTTTTCCATTTAATGGGAATTATTCCTAAATTTTACAATGTGATTGAAATACACAAAAAATCATAAGGAAACTATATTGATATAAAAAATATATTACTGATGTACTTTATATATAACCAAAACATGTATAAATGGTTTAAAATCAAAATGCTCCTTTAATTCGAAGAAAGGAACATCGTGAGTCCTTTTCTATTTAGTATATTTTTCATTTTATTTCATTTGTATGCTTGACTATCATGATAGAGGATAACAATTTTTGAAGAGACTTTTTCTGCTTACAAAATTATAAACGTTTTCTTTTACAATTTTACGTATTCGAATAAAATTGTAATCGTGGAGTTGCCTATAAAAATACTCAAATAATGAAATAATTAAAATAGTATTTTGCATATGATTTCTTAACAAACACTTGTAAAAGCTTTAAGGTGTTCAATAACTAATATGAACTTTAAACCTAAAGTGAATTTTTTTACATACAGAATTTTAACAAGAAACGCAAAGAAACTAATTGTTTTTTTAATTCACTAATTTTGCTTACAAGTTGTGAATTGATTATGTTACTTACAATATTAGATTTAATTTTTTTTGTGATCATACGGCCTTAACAAATCTACTTAAACCGATTTTTTTTCATATCCCTGCACATCGCACTATTTAAATTTTTGTATTGTAAAACTTTTTGGCAAAGAGCAAAAATTATTGCATACTTTACGGAAATAAACCGCATTTCATGATTCCCTTATATATCTTTTCGTTCATTTATAACACTGCGTGTACAAGCGAACAAAATGAAGTGATTTTTGTAATTTTTAAACATTCATTTCATTTCCATAGCTTTTATTCTCCTGCTGCTTTAAACGACTTTATTTTGGAAATATGAACTGAAGAAAAATATGTACCATATGAAAAAAAAACAAAAAAAAAAGGAAATCAGAAACACTTTTACACTTGCAACAAGGACAAGAAAATTAATCACCCGTATCTAAAGGGAGTCATGAATAACATACACATGATATACTCTTACAGCAACAGTAAAACGGCAAAAGCAACATTAAGACAAGCAACATGCATTGTACAACATTTATCAGTAATTAAGAAATATTTATTTAATTGTAGAAGATAATTTAAAAAAATGGACCAACTGGTGGGGAACTTCGTTACACGCTTATCAGAGTTTTTGTAACACTGAAGGGAATAAAAATCGAACAACGAAAGGATTTTAGCATCAAATGTTAGAAAAATTATGTTCAGAATAATCTCTTAGGTTTTAGTGTACATACCCTGTTTTTTCAAGGATTTCTTTAATTAAAAAAAAAAAAAATCAAGCGAGCAGGAAAATCCTTGTAATTTATTAATTTTGTTGGTAGTATACAAAACGCAGTAGAGTAAAAGTACGGGAGTTAAACTAAACTGAAATATATTTTGAAATGGTCTTTATATTCTTTAGAAATGAAAAGATTTTTAGATTTAATAATAATAATAATAAAATGTCAGCTGTATTAAACTTGTAGCAATTAAAGTCTAACAAGGGCCGGAGGTGTAAGCAAATTTCACGCTTGTAATACGGCAGTGATTATCCTTATGTGCCCATCTACGACACGTAAGAATTTTGAGAGAAAGTTGTGTTATATTTCCATTTATTTTACTAAAACTTTTTAAAGACACATAGTAAAAACATATTTCCTACTTAAATTCCATAACGATAAGAACTATGCTGTTGTAATTCAATTTGTTACATTAGGGCATTTTCGGGTCTTCCTGGAGACAGACTAAATTAAATTAGATTATGTTTTTTAATATAGAAAAAATGTCTTTTTATTTTTAGAAACGTCAGCTTATGTTATAAATTCTTTACAAAATTAAATAATAAAGAGGGTCACGTTTGATACAAAAATTGTTGATTAACCTAGAGTTTTATATATTCAATCAAGAGCGATTTCTACTAGTAGTTTCCTTGAATATTGAAACACAATAAAGAATAAACAAATTTTTTTAACTATTTAAGGAATTTTTGTTTATTCTTGGACACAAATTAATTTAAATTCATATACTATTTTGATAGATCGTAAAATAATATTAACCTGAAGTACTTATAAATTGATATAGTAGTGTAATAAAATTTTTATAAAAAACCAGGCCTCATATTTAAGAATGGCTCTTAATTTAAATATAAATAGTATTAAGGAATCCTTAAAAATAGTTTTTTTTTTGTTTTTAAAATAAAACTAATTCTAACGATTTTATCACTAATAACTGGGGATGTCACGAATTCCAATGATTTTATTACTCCTAAAAAGTTTAAAATTTCTATTTTAATTTTATTAATATTATGATTTAATAAATTTTTAGTATTTTAAATATTTAATCCAAAAAAATAACAGATTTTCACACAAATTAATATAAATATTTTCCTATTAAAGAGATTGTTTTTTTTACCAATTCGAAAAGTTGTAATATGTTCAGGCGGGTAGCCAGAAAAAAATTTCGGGGGGGGTTTCATTTAAAATAAGACATTTATTTTTTAATATTAAAAATTTAATCTTCTATTGCTTTTTGACATAATTTCTACTATTTCTAGCTCTGTTACTGCTATATCTCTATGTACGTTAAGCAATGCTAATCCGTTCAATCTGTCTTGCCCAGTTTTATTTCTTAAATAAGTTTTCAATCGACGGAGGGTTGAAAAAGAACGCTCGCTTGACGCGACCGAAACTGGTAACGTAGCTCCAATTTGCAGGAAGCGATGTATTGTCGGAAATATCATAATGTCGCACAAATTTGAACAATCAATAAATGTCCCAGGATCTTTTGTTTGATTTAGGTTGTGTCTATTTATATAAGACTAGCTGACCCGGGCAAACCTTGTTTTGCCTTCAAATTTGCACTAAATCGACATAGCAATTATTGTTCGAATAAAGGTATCGGGCTAATTAACCCCACTATACGCTGGTTAAGGACCCAAGGGCTTCAGCAAAATGCAGCATAGGCTTAACGCGCTAATCTCTATTGGGCAAAACACAAAAAACGAAATATTGGGCCATCTGTCGGACGAACCTCAAACTACACAGAAACACTCCGCACGTCCCATAAAATATGTATATAAAGTTTGGTCGACATCGGTCCAGTAGTTTTTGAGTTTAGCGATCACGAACATACACGTAATTTTTATGTACATATAGCTGACACCGTCAGCTCAAAATATCTTTGGAACTACATAACCGATTTAAGAGTTTGATATCTCGTTTTGAAGAACATGACAACGGCTTTCCAAAAAGAAAGTAAAATAAAATAAAAAAAGCACAAAAAATAAATATATGTATATGTCATTGGTGGTGCAATATGAAAATTGGATTTTGCCACGCCCCTCCGCCCACAGACCGAAAATAAAAAAACGGACTTCACAGTGTCACCCGCCCGAGTATTCTGAAGGTTCCCTGAAAATTTCGACAAAATCGGCCCAACCGTTTTGGCGCCATTACGTTACATACATACATACATACATACATACACACATCCAATTTTATATATATAGATTTGAATTAAAATGCGATCAAATGATTATAAAATTTTAATTGTTACCTTCGCCATAATTTAAATTCTGCAATAAAATTGTCCCTGGATTCTGGGTCTCTTGGCCACTGTTTTTCCAAAGTACGGACTGTATCCTCCACTTGCCATTTACCCCCCACCACAAATGCTCACTTCATACATACATATACTATTAAAAGCAAAGGCACACAACAAAACATGAGCGCTATATTGTAAACACAATTCTCTTTATGCTGTACTCATTATGCCAATAATAGAAATATCAAAGCCGTGTCGTTCTTTGCTTTGTTAAGAGTACACATAAAAATAGGGCAATTCTACGTTAAAAATTCCAAGCTTCATATACAGAGCATGTCGAAAATTATCTGTCTGTACTTAGCATTGTTGTTGTTTGTGTGCACGCGCCACGACAATTGTCTTTCGAATGGCACCAAAGTGATAAACAGCAAAAAACTTATTGGGTGATTCTGCTATTCTTTGTTCCTCGTGCTACTTGTTAATATTTGCTTTTAATATTCATATAAAAACTCTTCCTAAGTATATGTATGTAGATTATATAAATTAAAAAAAAATCTTTGGATTTCGGGGGGGGGGGGTTTCAACCCCCAAAACCCCCCCCCTGAATACGCGCCTGAATATGTTTATATAAATATCAATTCAATACTTAAAAAGTCAGTTACATCATGAAATATATTATCTATTAATATATTATCTAGTAATATTAATAGCAATTCCACATTACAAATCTAAAAAGATTTCATTCATTTTGTTTGCTAAAACGACTTTAATAAATTGAATTCTGTAACAAGACTGATTAATAGCCCTAACAGACATGTGGCTTTTATACTATATTAACATGGTTTACTACATTTGTGTTAACCTGAACAATAGTTAAACGATCAAGATGGATTGCATATAAAGAAAATGTTCTTAGCATAACCGCAGTACAAGGGAATAAACAAATCTAAATATCTACAGAGGTTGATGCAGGGCGTATACTTAATGTATTTTAATATTTTCTTAAGAATTTATATTACGTATACGTAACGTGATCACATGTTTTTTCTTAAGGACGATCTTGTCATTTGGTTATATTATAATATATCCATAACATCTCGCAATTATTACGTTTATACATTTTTATTGTATTGCACCAACTGCACATCATTTCACAAAAATTGTGAGATTTATCAGAAACACATTTTCATTTTTTGTGTGAGATTTATTGGAATCATACTTCCTATAGAAACTTTTTGAAATTATTATTAACGTATTTATATATTAAAATTGTACAAATATGTATATATGAAAAGCTCCGACAAGCGGCAGTATGTTATACATATATTAAGAATTCTCATATGATTATTATAAAAAATGGTGGAAATAGTGTTTGGAAAATTTCTTCATATATTGGTGCTAACCCAACTCATCAATGAACTTCAACCAGTTTCAAAATATGCAATTTCATCTGTTTATACAAATATCTTCAAATACAGTGGGACAAGTCTATAAAAAATACAAAATAAGTTTTTATACAAGGTAATTTTTTAAGAGCTTTCCGATTTGATAAAAAAATATATAAAATTTAGAAAAATTTATGAAATGTTTATTTGAGTCGATAAAACGATCTATATATGTTTAAACATGATTTCATGGAAATGTTGACCGCATAAATTGCATGATCTAGTAACGTTCCTGTCTTCGTCGTCTTTGAAAAAATACGGTCCAATTCTGCCACCGGCCCATAATCCAAACCAAACAATGTATTTTTTGGGATGCAATGCTTCTGGCTGCTCTTCACACCCAATACGGCAATTTTGCAATTTTTCATTATCCATTCAACCAGAAATGAGCTTCATCGCTGAACACAATTTCCCAACTTTTCCAGGGATCATTCACCAAAAGGTAGCAGCTGTGGTAGGTCGAGTAGCTTCATATCTTGCACCAGCTGTATTTTAAAAGGTCTAACACCTAAATTCTGCCTCAAAATTTTTCACGTAGTGGAGTAACAAAGGCCCAATTGCTGTGAACAGCGCCGAATCGATAATTCATACACTGTACGTATGCGTCTTTGTGGTTAATGTCCAATAATGTAAATTTGGTACGAAATTTACTCATAAGATTCCGTCATAGCCGCCTCAGAAGGTCGCCCAAAAACTGACCATAATATGGAAGAAGTGCACGGTGCACTTTCGTAATCGAACATGAATTTTGATAATAAAATTCAATAGTCTGCAATCGTTGTTCATTTGTATGTCGATTCATGGTTATTTTAAAGACCAAACTGGACATGTTATACAGCAACATGTTACACGAAAACAGCTGAGCTGCCAAAAACAGTTTGTCAAAATGAAAGTTGCTAAAAATCACCCTTTAATAAATATCTATTGTTGTTAATAAAATTAAGAAAAGCCACCAAGAAACAACCTAAATTAAAAAATGGGAATTGTAATTTCTGTAACTTTCATTTTTTTAATTCTGTTTTCAGTTATAAAGAGTATAACATTTCATTTAAAGGTTGACAAAAAGTCATCAGTTTTTTTGGCTCCTATTTAAAAGATTTGCTTTCCTTACAGGAATGTTTGCTCTTTTGTTAGTTTTCGTTCGATAAAGAGGACTTAATTCCCTTTTTCTCCTTTGAAAAACAAATCATGTTAAACTGTTTATAACAAAAAAACGCTTAAGGCCTAACTATAATGTGCTTAATGCAACTTAAGCAAATGTGCGAATACACACAATCAAATGTATACAACTATAATGTACTTAAGTAACTTTTCGTCAAGTTTCGTCAAGTGTCATTTGCTTAAGGAAAGTGCGTTCAATTTCGCTCTTGCTTAAGCAAATGACTCGTCATTATTTTTTCTCTCTCTATTTATTTCCCGTACTGAGCAGGAGCGTTTTCTTTTCTTCATCGTCTCTCTTATTTCTTGAAGAACACATATTCCATCAAATGCACAATTCATTAACTTCACTGTCTTCAGAAATTTCAGTTTTCTATCCATTTTTAAAAATTTTCCAATAAATAAATAAATAATAATTTTCCAATAATAAAATAAATAATTGTTTACAATTAAAAGATGCAACCACTGTTGCTTTTTTAGTACTTTTTTTATTTTAGTTTTCGTTTACTTTATAAATAAATAAAAGATAAACATGGATTTACTTGCTTATGGTAATATATTTATAACTTTTACAAATTTAATGAGATTTCGTCAAAAATATTACATTTTAAAGAAATAAAAACGAAAATAGTTTTCTAAAAGTACAAATGTTTGCAACAAAGTGTAAAAAGTTTTTAAGTTTAATAAGTACAATATAGCCACCTAAAAGTCTTCAATAATTTACTTAAGCATTTGACATGCTTTTTATTGAATTTTGACACTAGCTTAAGTTTGGTTAAGCACATTATAGTTGGGCCTTTACAATTACATGCAGTATATGATTGTGGCAGAACTTTTTGAATAGTTACAAATAGGTAGGGTAACTATAAACATATACACTATTTCAGTAGAACTTTAAAGCTCACAAGCAAATTCATAAACATATGTTCTTTTAGCTGTAATTAAAAAATATTATAACAATTTACTGAAAAGGATTAAAAGAACAATTCTTTTATTCTTATTGTTAAGAAACCCTTAAATGAATAAAATGATCATACAAAAAGCTGGCACCACAGCTGGAAAATAAATAAAAGAAATAATAATACAAAAGCTTATAATAACACAGCAACAGAAACATTTTGAATATTGAAAATATTTTTTTCTATGCTATTTTTTGATCGAATTTGCTTAAAATGCAAAATATATTTTATTTAAAAGTGATGGGAGCGTATGGAGGGAAGCATTAAGTATACAATACATTTTTGCAACAAAGAGGCAACAATAAAATTTATTTTAAATAACAGACTTACAGGAGCTATGTATATGCTCGTATGTATGTATGTATGTATATTGCATAACTATGAAATAAAAATGCAATCGAACGAACGAAAAAAAATTAACACAAATTGGTAACGTTGCATAAAACAATTAATTATCCTTTGTCGAAATGCTATGGGAAATTTGTATGTATATTTTTTACTAAAAATAAAAAAAGAACTGAACAAAAAAAATTATCATTCAATGTTTCTCATTTGATTTATATGCATGTATATCAGCTTAAATTTTATTCTGCAAAACTGGAGATAGAAAACAATTTAAATTGAATCACAATTTGTAAATACAATTAAAATTAATAGTTGTATATATTTTTAATTTGGAACGATTTTCCGTCATCCCACGTATATATTTTTAATTTTTTTATCTAAGCCTACACAGGACGTTGATCATTTTATTTGCCTTATTCCTCCACAATATTTAGCTTCTAAATACTTGAGAATAAATTGTGCTTTTTTTCTTTACTATTGAATTATTGAAATATTAATTTAATATCACATATAGTCACTTGCCACTTTTTCTTTGTTGCTTCACAACTTTAAAGGACTGCCAAGCATAAAATGATTATATAAAGTTTGATTGTTGCCAGAGTTGCTAAGCATACTTTACGAATATATTTAGGAAATGGCCAAATAAATGTTTATATTTTTTTAGGCAGAATACAAAATAAATAAACTTATCTGGTGAATCATTTAACATCACTCATTTGCCTCATACTTCTGATGAAAATTATAAAGAATTGCTTAAAATCTCATTTAATTACTAGAATTAATTCCAATTTCCTATTTCCCACAATCTGTAACATACATTCAATGTGAAATTTTATGTTCCAAATTGGAAAGTTCCCTTTGCATCTCACTCCCTGCAAATAGGTGCAGTGAGTCTATGAACAATTTCCAGCTACTTTTTGTTTGGTGCAGCATATACCCCAGCATTGTGACAAACTGCAAATTATAAAAAATATATATGTATCGCCTGGAATTCATTTTTGCCGCAAGCAAAATATATAAAAAGGAAAAATAAATTTTCAATACAAATATTGGTTTTATACAATTTGGACATTCTTTATGAGCGCGAGCCTAAAATCCTTTTACAGTAAAAAGAAAAAAAATTATATCGAAAAATCGCGAAAACAAATTGGGTAAGCAAATCTGAATTAAATTACACCCTACTGTTTTAAAGATTTTTTTTTTTAAATATATTAAAAACAAGATCGCTGTCAAAATTGTCAAAACAATTTAATATTTTCTTTGTTAATAAACTTCTCATGCCAATTAATATAAATTTATAAAAGCAATTGATTATTATTATTTATAGCTGTAAGAGGATCCTTAAAATGACAAGGAGTACTCCACACCCTTTGTATGGTGGCGTAAAATAAGCCTCTACAAAAAAAATACTACAAAACAACAATTTTTTTTCTCCATTACCCCTCTTGGGAGCATTTGGCTTCCATAAAGCATCTCCATTTTACACGTGTTGTTGCAGTAGTTTTTGCATTGTTATTTTTGCCTTGTATCAGTTTCGTAAATCTATTGTTGTTCCAGTAGATAATTGGTCGGCTGTAGCAGGTCCAGGATAATGGGGCTGCCATCTGTCATTACCTAGAAACAACGCCCTCTGTGTATTTTGTGTAGTGGTGAGGAACCTTGCTAATCTTTGATTCTTAAAAATTGGGCAATTCGTTCATATGCAATAAAACTCCCATTTTTATATGAAGTAATTCCTTAAAGACATGAAATAATACATCAAACCGGAATGAAATAAACACCTAAACTGCCCATAAATACCTAATGTATTTATTTAATATGATATACAGCCCCGATATTAGAAATAAACCCCGAATATACATTTACAATTTTGAAACAAATGTACATATATTTTAATTTGCGTGGAGTAAATTTCTTGCGCAGGTCTTTTCTGTCACTCCTAGAGTAAAGAGGTTCAAGTCGAATGACCTCTTTCCCCTCTCACATAACCTATTTTCCTACTACCAGCACAAATCACTGCATAAGCAGGGGTCTTCCGCTAAGTACTAGTCCAATTTAAAAAAAGTAAGGCAGGTAAAAAATCCTTGAGGTCTTTCAAAAACCGGCAATTAATCTTCTTTTAATTTATTAATTTCTCCTCTCTTTTGAAAGCATATTGTACATTGCTGGCCTTCGGACGGGCGCAAGACTTTTCGCCCCTGTGATACGTCCAAATTTGAATTCCTTATCTATAGCATTACTTTATATGGTGAAGGCGGTTTTGGACATGACTCTACTAAAACCAAAACAAATGTACTTTATTTGTCTTCTCCGAGATTGCAGCTTTTCTGCAAGAAAATAGTATTTTAAAGCAAATCTCGTTTATGCTGCCACGAGCATTTTGAATTCTTAACCAAATTAGATCAAAGCCTTGAAAATTGGTTCAACGGCTTGTTTAATGACGGCTACATACTACAGAAGAATTGCTGGACTTCTTTGCAGAAAGTTGGTGTCATTCCTGTTTGCTGATAACTCCTAAGGCCGGGGGAGTGTTGTATTGCTATCCACTAAGTCCTTCAACATCTTGTGAAGGTTGCAGTATGGAAAAAGGAAACATGGTTGAAATATCCACTAAAATTTTTTAAAGAAATAATTTTCTTTAAATTTTCTTTCATCCTCAGCAATAACGAATTCATTGTTGCTTAAGGGGGTTGCAGGGTAAGTGGAGAATTTTTACACGTTTAAATTTTTTAAACAAAAGCATGAAGTATGAACTATTTTACAAGTATAAATACGATCAAGGTTTATTTTTTGTCACGTTAATATATTTTTTAAACATATTTTTTAATAGGATTTGGTGGTATTCATGGGCAGTTGAATATTTTTTTATATTTTCTTTCCATACATTTTTATTTTTCTTTCACTTGCTTCTCTGCAGTTCGAAAACAATAGCAAGACCCTCATCGCATGCGGTGGCAGTCCAAATCACCCAAAAACATATTGTAACTTGGTGAATGTTGAATAATGGAATTCGTTAGAGCGCACACGTAAGCCAAGGGCTTTTGTGTAAATATGTCGATGTAAAATGTTGTTGGACATATAAAATTAGTTGTAAAATTTGATGCACTCATACAGATATTATTTATAATGTTGATCACTTACACATCAACTCCTGATGTAACTTAAATTACATTTGTTGGTTACATAACCCAGACAAATCAACTCGTCTAGAAAATTTATACACGAGTGACTCAAAAATTTTTGCTTTTCATTTAAATTTTTGAAACGAGTTTTCTGTCTGCGCATCTAACTTTCGAAAGAGCAAAGTATTTGTATTAGAATATTAGACACAAATTGGTAGGCAATTTTTGCAAAAGTATAAAATTTTTAGTTTGAAATTGGTAGTTGGTTAGATGAGCTGAGCTGAAATATAATTTGTATTTTCTAATCTCTCATGGTTGATACTATTCGAGGAAATCAACCTAGTTTTAGCTTTTCAGGAAATATATTTTTCTTTGAGTTCTTATTTAAATAAAAGAAAACATAATTCCGTTGAAAGCATGCAATCAATAGCTTCATATTTTTTTAAAATAAATATTAATATTATTTTCATTATTTTGATAAGCTCTAATTTACAACCACCAAGCAATACAAATGTTGTTGCAGATTTAAAATTTTACAAAAATAACAAGGATTTTTCCCTATTATAAATTAGTTCATCCCTAATGATTAAACGAGTGTTACTTACACTTATATAATACAAATTTGCAATTTTATTGTTGTGGCATGTGTCATCTATATTGATTCTACGGGTATATTTCTGATGGTGAAATTTGGACTAACACCCTGAATGCATAAAAACATGATGTTTGATTGCTTGCATTGAACAAAAATGTTCTTTTATTTTGCTCCACATGCACACGATTAAATAAAAGTTTATATGAAGTGTATGTATGTAAGTTCTTGATTTTAGTATATAAAAATTTTTTATTAAGTTCGTTTCTGAATTGTAAAATTTCATTCGTTTCGATGAGGTATGTTTTGTTTTCCATGATCAAATGTATTAAGTTGAGAGAGTTCATAAATTAGTTTTAAGCTTAAAATATTTTCTTTTTTTTATAAATTTTAAAAATAAAGCTGGTATCTGTAGAGACTTGTCTCTGCGACCATCAAGTTTAGTATGAAATTCTTATCTTCTCCATAAGATGATTTAATTAAAAGCGTTTTTGTGGTAACCGCCACAATTTATTTATTTCAATTTTTTATACGTGATGTATACAAGGTTTTTTTTCATTTAGTTTTAATACAGGCAGTGCCATAATTTCTTTCAGTTCATTAATACTTTTACTTTAGGTCTAGGAAAATATATATATATATATGAAGCTGTAATTTTTTTATCAATATCAATGGATTTTGTAAAAGCTATTTAATAGTTAAACTTAAAAAATCGGCCACTTGTCTAAGAATAAAGTACGTTATAAAATTGAAACTTAATAACGCTTTAAAGAAAAGGATAGTATTTTTCTGCAAAATAAAATATTGAGATTATTTTAGGTTGCCGCAGAGCTCCGCAGATTTGAAAGAATTTTTTTTTATTTGATCACTTATTACCTTATTTCATTATTTATTAATATATTTATCTCTCTATATCCCTGCCTATCGATCCATTTATTTATTAAACTATTTATTTAATTGTTTCTCTGTTCATTTGTATGTTACTTTGAACGAAACACAAATTAAAAATCTCTTTTATATAAACGTTTTACGACACAAAAAGTATTAATTTAATTAAGCTGTTAACATTTAATCATAGTATTAAGTATACGCCACCATAATAATAACATTAAGTATACGCAATCCCTTTATAAATAACAATGCAGTAGTTAATTGAGAGGACATTAAATTACATTTTAAATCAAATGGATATATATTTAAACGATAAATAATATTAATATATATTTAAGTAAATATGTGTAAAAATTATCTCAAACAGAATATACGTCATGAAAAAAATTACATTTAATTTTTTTTTTGTTCAAAGGAAAGTCTTTAAACCACTAAATTGTAAAAAGTGTACTGGAAAAATTAAGATATTTTTTTATATTTTATTTAAAATGCTTATTAACTCAAATAACTGAAATTTAATATGATTTCAACTCATAATAAGTTTTCAAACCTTAAATCTCAAGTTATCAATTATTAAAATCCAGCCAGTGCCAGAATAAAAAAAGACCAACTTTTTCGTATGATAAATTTGAGATTCTACTTGATGTAGATTATATTATGGATGACAATCTAATTTCAGTTGTTAATTGTCATAAAGATGGTGTCTGTGCTAAAAATGATAATTCGAATTTCTATGCTATTCTGGCAACTACAAATTTGTGTTTGCCGACTAACAACCCAACAGAAATTCCATAATCGAGCCATACTCATATATCAGTTCGAGCCAATCTCGAATACTTTAGCCAATTAAAGAGGCAACATTGATTTCTATATCTACTTTTTGTTTCTTTATCTTCTTTAATAAGTTTTCATTCGTTCATCATCGGCCCTTTTTAACATCGTTTCTTTAATACTAACAGTGTTCAAATTATATACCTACGTGTATATATACCTATATGTTCCCATCGATCCTATAAGAAGCATAGGGCCTCAATGAATTGGTTGAACAAATTCCTGTCTTGTGCCAACGCTCTCACTTCGCCCATTCCAGCTGGACGTCCTCTTCTTCGCCTTCCCTGCGGGTTCCACTCTATGGCATTTCTTGCGATGTCGTTCGTTGATCTTCTTAAAGTGTGGCCAATCCAGCGCCATTTACGTCTTTTTATTTCCGTTGTCGTGTGTTGTTGGTTGGATTGTTTCCAAAGCCTGCTGTTGGACACCACTCTAGGCCAGAATATTCTCAATATCCTGCGAAGACATTGATTCACAAATACCTGGATCTTCTGTATATCTCGAGGGGCAGCATGCCATGTCTTGCAACCGTAAAGCAGAATGGTCTTGACATTTGTGTTAAAGATTCTTAACTTTGTGCGCTGAGAGAGTGAAGACGAATTTCAAATGGGTCTTAAACGACCGAAAGTTTATCGCGCTTTCTGTACACGGTTTTCAATGTCTTCACTTGACTCGCCATTTTTGGAATTTATGCTCCCAAGATAACAAAACTGGCTGACATCTTGTATTTGGTCATTTCTTATTGTAAATAATTACTGAGACGACGCATTAACTCGCAGTGTTGATCTTGAGTCCAGCCGCATATGTTTTTGTCGTTATACTTCGTAGTTTTGATGCAAGATCTGAGAAGCTGTGAGCCAATAGACAAATATCGTCTGCGTAATCAAGATCGTTTAAACGCCTTGGAGCCCCCAAGTAATTCCCTTTCCGTTTTGTAGGGCGCTTTTGAGAACTCTATTAAATAGAAGTGGTGATAAGAGGCATCCTTGGCGAGCACCGATTTCCTATTTATGGACGTATTTTCAAAAAAGAAATTATTTAACAACAAATTTTAATCTTTCATGGGAGCAAAATATCAACTAGAAATGGATTATATAGAGATTTAAACTAAACCATAGTTGTTTCGATTTTGTAATCTGATCGATGGGCTGGCTCTTTGTATTGAAGTTGGTTTGTTTTGCCAGAATTACTCTGGAAAATTTCAAATATTTTTTCAGGTACAATACCGAACAATCTTCAATATTAAGTGTTTTTGTGCAATAAACAAAAAATATTAAAGTTTTAATTTTTTTAAGCTTTTGTACATTAACAAAAAAGCTCTACAGGAAAATCAACAATATAAAATATCTTACTGGTCAAATGCCAGCAAAGTTTCTATACTTTTTATTATATATTTTCTTGCACATAAATCAAATGTAAAATAAACTTTTGGTTTTATAAGTGACGGTGGAAATCTTTTGGTATTGATTTTACTTTTAATAGACATTTGTAGAGGGGGCAGAGAACTGGCGTTAATACTACACTATCTTTGCACCTCGAGTCTTTGAGTTTAATAATTCGGTTGCTTTGATATTTGTAGACGCATAGTCATTTTATATTAATTTATTTGGCCTATTATTAATCGTGCAGAAGATCCTATTATTTCCTAATATTATTAATATATTTAATAAAAAGTTTTAAAACTTTTTTCTGCATCTTCTTAATGGAATGTAATACTCAACATTTAGGTAAAATTTGCACCACTATTGAAGCACTTATCGCTGGTATTTTTTTTTTTTTTTTTACTTTTTTGGCAGATAATCTTTTACTTGGGAATCTTAAATGTTACAGGTGGTCATACTTTTTACCTTAAATGCTGCTGTTCCTATTGCAAATGCAATTCATATTCTTAAAATTTATTCTCAGTATTTTATATAATTTTTATTTCACGCAATAGTTTTCTGTTATAAAAAGGCCAAATGAAATATTTTAAATTACAAATTCTCTCACTAATTAAACCACAATTGCTGGCATTTTAAAAAGCCACTCACTCGTATGATTTATTTTAATAATTTCAATAATAAAAATATCTCTGAAATTACTGCACATGTCCCTTAAATGGAAATATTCATAAAGTCCCATATGTTTTCGAATGTAAAATCGCGTTAATGCAATTTCCATTTTATTGCTGTTGAATTTAAGTCCAAGTGCATGCATTAATTTGAAAATGCAGGCGACAAAAAAGAGATGTTTTTATATCACCACCATAATAAATTAAACAAACTTAACGGCTTTTATTATTGTTTTTAATTCTTTATCTGCACAACAAGTTAACAACGACAAAACGAAATGTATTCAACGTCAATAAACAATTTTTATCAATATTTCTTTAAAATATGCAAACAAAACTCACCCAAAAAAAGAAGAAAAAAAAACAAAAATCTCATTAACAACTGAGCGTCAACAATTTAAGTTGTTAATAAATATTCTCGTTCTTTCATTCGTTTCATTCGCAAATAAAATAAGTGGTCACTATATGTTAATATGTGTATGGACGTTGAATATTTAATGAGAGTTCGTGAATAATCAATAGCAATATGAATAAAAAAAATTTTTTTAATTTTGAAATTGAATAGAAAAAATTTTGCAATGAAAATTTGTCTAAGCAGGAAATCCTAAAGTTTTCAAATAAAAAACCGGAAATCAAATATTCTTCCTACAATTATAACACAAACACACTGATTATTAAATGCGAGAGTGCTGTTGGCTGAAGTAGTGAGTGCGTAAGAGTATGAGTTCGATCCCTGTTCAGGACAATTGATCAACATCATGAACTATTCTGATTTACATTAATTTGGCATTGTGTTAGTTGTTTTTTGGCCTGTTTAAATGATGGAAGCATAGCACTGGTCACTGAACAGTACCGCCAGCGATTGATAGTCTTCTATGCTAATGTATATCAAAGCGCCCTCCTTCATTGTTAATATTAGCAGAGTCCGTCGGCGCAGTAAAACAATTAATAAAATGTCTGCAACATACACAGCTTAAGAAAGTTAATACGTCTACTTAACACAAGATGCGAGTAACTTTGCTTTAAAAATTTATTAGTTAATTAAATACAATTTCTTCTTTAATATAGATATTAAATAAAAATAGAAAATACGGGAATGGTTCAGTAAGTCTGTTATGTAGGTTTAATATGTACTTGCAAGTCCCTATAGCCCAGCTGTAGGGGACCAGCTAGAACTTAGACGTTCAAAAGAACTGCCAAAAGGACTTGAGATTAAAGACAAAGGCTACTAGTGCCAAGTTCATAACAATCTGTTTTTATTTTAAAAATGTTTGGATCTTATATACTACCTATGAGAATGATTTTTAGCCTTTTAGCTAACTTATTCTAGTTTACGTTATTTACATTTTTTTCTTTTGCTACAATGGAGGATCATGTTACCATTTTTATTCGACCAATCATGTTGTCGATTATTCAAAAAGTACTCAATAAGAATGTAAGTGAAAGTGTGTCACTCAAACATTTTTTATAACATTTCGAATTTCCCGCCTTTCAACTCAGAGATCAATACAATTCCCAAGAGGTATCTGTCAGTTGACTCCTGTCAAAATTTGAGCAAGACTACCGTATTATGATATTAGGAGAAAATGGAAAATAGTGAATTTCATGTGCTCATTAAGAATTATTTTTGCGAGGAAAACCATTGCCCAAACCAAGGTTAAGCTTGTTAAATACTGTAGGGACTCTGCTTCATCAATTTCTGATAAGAAAATGGTATCCGGAATTTCGTTGTGACCATTCAAACATCATCCAACATGCCCCACATTCTGGTTGCACACGGTCATACCCTTTCGGGGTATGAAAAAATTCACAATATGGTATTGGACGATCGTTCATTGAAAGCGTGAAAGATTATGGAAGGCATAGTCTTATAATATGGCTCAGTTGTTTTCATTTTGACTGATCATTTGGGTATGAAAAAGCTTTCCGCAAGATGGGCGCCGCATTTTCTCACAATCGACCACAAACGTAACCATGTGACAACTTCGCAGTCAAAGCACAGACTGCTTTCACGGGGTGTATCAGCGCAAAAGAAGGGAAAGATAGGTTTGTCTGCCAATGAAGCCATGGCCACCGTTTTTTAAATGCTCATGATATAATCGACATTAACTTCCTTTAAAAGTGTAAAATAATCAATGGAAAATATTATGCCAACTTATTGCAAAGATCTAATGAGGATTTGAAAAAAACGACCGCATTTGACCAAGAAAAAAGTTCTTTTCCACCAGGACATTACAAGCGCGTACACTTGTGAGTTTCCATGGCGAAATTCCATGAATTTGGCTGCAAATACCTCCCCCCATCCGTCGTATTCGGCGGATTTAGCCCTAAATTAATATATTTTGTTTCGAAACAGATTTGGATTTTTTTTTGAAAATAATTTAAATTCACAATCAAAACTCTGTCATCTTGAATTCTTAAGAAATATTTTGGAAGCAATGAAAGCATTAGTAATTTCTTTAAAATGATTTAATTACTTTTTCGTTAATTAGATATTTTTAATTCTTACTCAAATCATTTGTCAGTGAAGAAAATCCTCCTTTCGATTTCGTTTTCTTGTTTTTTCTGTCTCTTTGCTTATTCAACAATTCGTTTTTAATGCCGTAGTATTGAAACGTAAATTGTGACCCTCCCTTTGGCCTTATAATGCACTTTGTCATTGTTGCAAATAAAGAAACCTCCAAGTCATTTGAAATTTTCACGTTTCGCTACAACAAACAAATTTTCTGTGTTGCAATAAGTAACATTAAAGACCATACGTGATGAAACCACCGTGAAATAACCATAGTAACAAGAGGATATTGATGATGACGATGCAATGCGAGCAAACGTTGCAACTAAATACAACAGCAACAGA
Organism: Germaria angustata; assembly: GCA_963681545.1. NCBI lineage: Eukaryota > Metazoa > Arthropoda > Insecta > Diptera > Tachinidae > Germaria > Germaria angustata. The sequence goes on along the minus strand of OY812998.1, from coordinate 51,751,559 downwards.
AACAAATGGTTACAATAGCAGCAACAAGAGCACAACAACTTTAACGTATCAGCTGCTCTTGGCTTAGCTGTAGATGTTGAGAAGGAAGTGAAAAAAATGCAAAATTGTTATTGTTGCTCTTATAGCGAACTAAATGGTGGCATTTTTGCCAAATCACTATGGTGATTGCAACACATGAGAACACAAAAAAAACGGATTATGCAGGTTACTGTAATGGATAACAAAGGCAAAAATAGCGAAAATATTATATTTATTAAATTTTTACTCTTTCCTATTTAATGGAAATGGTTTATTCTAAATAATAAAAAAATTTGTTGAACAATTGCGATTGTTAACTAAACATTTTTTTTTAATATTGAAAAGACAATTTGCATTTTGGTAAGAAAAAGAGTTATAATCCTTTCCATTTCAAGACAATTTCAAAGACAACCTAAACTGAAAACGTAGAAAATAATTATAGATTACGAAATTTGTACAATTTGTTCTAAGGGAATGATTTTTTTCTTTGTTGCAAATCGCCTAACTAGTCTCCAGTATAATTTACAACGACTTTTAATACATCACCTTATGAGCCCGATGAATGCGAGAGTCGCGTGTCTGCAAAACGAAAAAGTAAAATGTTCAACATTAAACCGGAAACACTCACCCATACTTACACGTGGTGTCACCTTTCCAAGCAAACACAAAGTCAAACGATTCACTTGAAATTTTATTTGAATTTACAATCTGAGCTTTTGTATTGACATGATGAATGGAAATAAAAATTTTTATTCAAACTTATTGTCGTTAAATTCGTAGTAATTCCATAGATGATGGCATTAGCCTTTATGTACTTAAAGAGTATTTTAATTTCCCTTGTCGAGCTATTGAATGAAATTAAGGAGCAGGCATAAAACGCACTTGCCTTTAAGATAGTTCCCAATATCTAAGAATATTTAGCTTTCATTAAAATAAAAAGAAACTCCTAACCTTTAGGAGATAGTTGCTAGCACTCTTGATAGACATCATTACGATACACTGTGCGACAGCATGTTAAAATAGCTAGACTTTTTCGTTGTTTCAATCGGCTCAACAAAGAGAAAAAAAATAACTACATATTGGCTCTGTACTAATACAGGCGTAAGCTTCTATGCAATATTTTTTTCCAGAACCTGGACTGTCTCGAGGACTTAAAGGCCTTGTACAGGGTCCTGGTGAACTCTCAGGAGTTCGGACTCCAAAATTTTGTAGGAATTTTTAGAGTATTGTTCAACGTCATGGACATGTTACACCATCTGTAATTATGCGTGATATAAACATTGAGAAGCATAGGACGTTCTTGGTTTAAAAATCTAGTGTGATGTCCGATGTGCTTCACTCTGTCTGATGATTTTACTATTTATACCACCTATATTTGACCGAAAATTGAACATACAATACTCAAAGTCTAGGATGAATAGAGCCTTCTCGGCGAAGTTAGTTTAGACAACTCTTTTGATACCGAAAAATCTGCTTCTTATCTTGCGTAATCCATACCAGTTGATGTCATTCAAAGCACATCGCAACTTCTGACTGCAAGACATTCCTAAATGTTGCAAAGTCAATTGTAAATTAAATAATTTTTAAAAACATTATTTTCAAGCCATTCTCAAACGTGCAACATACGAGTAAAGCATAAAGTTGAGTCTTAAATAGTTTTCCATTTTAGCTAAAATCCTCCAATTTGTTGGGTTGGTAAGAGCCAAAAACTGAGGGCTTATGCAACTCCTACATTAAATCCTTCACAAAATATTACTGAGCTAACAGTGCACTTCTATCACGCATTTGACATATTTGCTCAGGCACAACACATTCACACACACACACACGCACACACTTTGCTAGTCTCATTCGCATACGCACACATGCCGTGTTTTATCTGTGATGGATTTCGAATGGATGATACACCAGGATTTTTCTCCTTTATTTTATTTGCTTCTATTTATACCTTTGAAATACCAAAAAATATTTTTGTGGAATGGAAAAGACAGAAATCGATTGATATTTATATCTGTTTAAGACAATATGAATATAAAAATATGTTCAAAATTTACATACGATAAATTTGATTTAAAAAGTAAATATCAATCAAATTGGAAAAAATTTTATTTGATTTTCTTGGTATTTAATCTCGCCAACACAATTTCCCAATATTTCTTTTTATTGATATGTATGTATATCAAAAAAGAATGCTTATCATTCTGTGTGACAAAATATTTCCCATAAATAGATCGAATCTATATTTAAAGCCTTCTTTTTATTTCTTTGAGCCATATCTTGAAGACGAAATCGTCTGTTACTTTTCCTTTGCGACCGTCAATGTCTATTACAAGTAAAACGATGACGCTCATACTTGAACTTATTCTTAAGATAAAATCAATGAAAGAAATTTGCAATCCAGATTTTTCGAAATTGAAATCAAACTTGCGAATTGGAGGGATACGAGCATTTGCTATTTTCGTATTATATAAATCTGGTCATATTTATTGAACCGATTTTTCCAATGAGGATATATCGCTGTCTTAATCGTATACATAAAGTACATATATACAGAGGATTTATATATGCAGGATTTTGGCAATGGCCTGCTATTAATTTTTGTAATTCTGATTAACTAAACGCACATTTTCTGTTCATTCGATAGTGGACACTACATTGAACCAACGTAACTTTCTAATATGATTTGGCCATAATATATTGGGTTTTTTCTACACTTAGGAAAATGGGACCCATAGAAAAAGGAAGTAAATTTAGCACATAATTCTGAATTGTTATATATTGATTTCCAGGGAGGATTAGTCCAATCAGGCTGGTAATATTTCTATATTTTTTGACGTTTTTATAATAATTTGATTAAAATATTATTCAAGCTTGAGGTCTTATTTTGTGGTTAAATAATTTTATTGGAAGTTATCGATATTTCGATACTCATTAAGTATTATCTTCAGGAAAAAAACTAATTTTCCTAAAAATGATACTCAATGAGTATCGAAATACCGATAATTTGAAATAAAATTGTTTAACCACTAAATAAGACCTCAAGTTTGAATAATATTTTAATCAAATCAATGCTGTTATTACAATTAATTTAATTACTGAAATTCTAGAAATGCATAAGACATATCGCTGTCTTAATCACGACATAACAAATACCGGAAAAATATCCTCTTGCTCGTAATAAATTTCTATTGAAGAACTTTTTACAACGGAGCATTTTTTTGTGTAAACAAAATTCTGTTTGAAAACGATGTCTTCGTTTTTCAAAGGGATACTCCACTATTTGACTTGGAAAAACAATTTAATAGGATTATATGTAAATAAGATTAAATAAATGATTTTTGCAAGATTATCTCTAATTGTTGGGGATTATACTATAAATACAGAAATTTCTTATTCAATAGATTGGATTATTTCCTGTTAGAAAATTGAACTTTAAATGTCATGTTTTGTTAATGACAAGCCTAAAAGCTTCTATTTATGGCCTAATTAAAGGTATTTTTTTATAGACTGCAAGGCATATCAACACATATAAATGCATATGCATAGTGAAATGATATTAAAATAAACAATAAAAAATTTTAATATTTAATTAAAAATCCCCATTGTAAATGCTGCCAAAAACCTTGAACTAATCTTTAATAACAGTCTTACCTGGACCAACCAAGTTAACACAATCGTTGGTCAGACTTACACAAAGTTGAGGTTTTTTTGGTTTTTCACAGCACTATACACCTTTCTATATAAGACAACTTCTTGCAAAATCTTACCTTATCCCTGGTTTAATCTACGGATGTGAACTTTTCGCAAGTTGTGACCCTATTAGTAAAAGAAAGCTAAACGTTTTATATAACAATATTATTAGATATGTTTACGGATTGAAAAGATATGGTCATGTTTCCTCATTTTCCTCGAAACTATATGGAGTTTCATTCAAAAACCTTGTTAATATACGTGTGCTTTTATTTTTACATAAAGTTATTTATTCTGAAATGCCACAATATCTTATTGACAAAATCAGGTTTGCCAGATCAGCTAGGGGAAAAAAGAGTATAATTCCTTTCTTCATACATGCGGCACGCCTCTGGAATATTCTCCTTCAAACACAACAACTTAAAAGCAACGCAACTAGATTTAAGCACTTTTTATTTAATTATTTTTCACAATAGGAAATTATCAATATTATTATACTTAATTTGTTTTACTATTATACTTAATTATACTTAATTCTATTTAAATATGTACGTATGTCTGAGCTTAACTTCTTGATAACACTTTCCTGTACTTTAAATATAATAATAATTGTTGTTGTATAGGAATTGAACTTGTAGATAAATAAATAAATAAATAAATTTATGGTGTGACAATCGAAGAGAATTTGAAGAAATTTTGAAAATACCAATAGTAAATATTAGAAACTTTTTTTGGGGCATTAGATAATGAAGAAAATCGCTTTAATATGGCCTTGAGTTCAGTACCAAGTGTCTTGTGTTAAAACAATATCATATTTGCCACTCTTAAGTCTAAAGTGTATGGGCTAAGAGAGGTTGATGAAATGCATTATTTATTATTATAGAAACAAGATAATTTTTCATTGAATGTGTAGCAACTACAACTTGCATGTATATAAAGAAAACATAAAAATATTTTGCAAGCAAATTTAAACAATTTTAATAAAGATCGTATTATTGTTTATAAAGACATCAATTCATACTTCAAAAAATAAAAACAAAATGTCAGCTGGGCGGACGAAGGTTACCTCTCTAAATTTGCTTTGAGTCTACTTAATTTTGCTTTGCAACCCTTTGGTTCTTAATCTTTGTAATTATAAGGTAAAATGAAAATGAGAATCTTTATTTGAAAATAATTAATATTGAAAATAATAATTTTTTTTTCATATTTTATTGTTTGTTGTTGGCTTAGCTAAGTAGGTATATGAAATGCAGGCATATACCTAGCTAAGCCAACAACAAACAATAAAATATTAAAACAGTTATTTTGGAGAATATCTTGAATAACAAATTTGATAAATAATTTTTTTTTCAAAATCTAATTATTTAAACGACTAGTTAGGGAGAATATTACAAATTAATCAATTTCAGTATTAACTTTTATATGTTTTACTTTTCTAATATTATGATTATGCATTACTACTTACCAAAATAAAGTGAATTGAATTGATAATTAAATGGCTGTTAATATCCCAGTTGCGATTTCTAATTTATCATAAGATCATCTACTATTAACTTTTGTAATTTTAACCATTTTATAGCCATTTAGATAAAGATTGTAAATTTTACCTTTATAAAAGTAAAATAAAATATAATGATATTGAAATAACCACATAGAAACTATAACAATAATAATGTCAACAATAACTTTTGACATATTAACACCATTTTATCTAATATAAAATTAAATTTTTTTTTTTAGTTGTCATCATAACTCATCATTATTGTAGAAATTATTTCCGACGCACTCACACACACACACACACATACCCTCACATATATACGAGTACATATATAAATATAACCATGTAATTACACACATACATTTATAAATGTTTTTATACCGTTATTATTCTATTTGTCCCATTTACTCAATCAATTTATTATAACAGACATATGATGTACTGTAGTATGTGTGCTTTAATAATACTATTAACATATTTGTGTGCGTGTGCATGTGCGCGTGTGTTTGTGTTTGCGGAAGTGTGGTTTTTATTGTTAACCTGCAGACAAGTTGAGATGTTTTCCTAACAGCAATTTATTCTTCTCTTTTTTCTCTATTGCAGATATATCATTTATTTATATAAATGTTTGCGAATGTCAAAAATGTGTGTACGTGGATGAAAGGTAAAATATAAATAGAAATACAATTCAATTCAATGAAGTCATTTCGTGATAGTTTAAGTTAAACATTCTATTAAATTCCATTTAGTATTGGCTTTTGTATCTAATGTTTTATATTGTATAGATAATGAGATCTAAAAAGATGAAATAAAATCAATAAACTGACAGGAAGTGTTTCAAAGGCCGATCTTTGACGCTTTTGCTGTGACTCTATCGCAGCTTCGTAAGAAGAAAGTCCAAATTATTATAAAATGATTAGAAACTTTAGCGAAAATTAAGTACATGTCGCTCTTATACAGTCAGTCACATATCGAAAAATTGAAAATTCCAAGTTGCTGAAAAAACGTGGTTTTTAATTTAAAAAAAAAAAATGAATTATATCTGTTGCTTAGCCAAGGTTACACCAAAAACTTTGCCAAATTATATTATCGTATTTTTAAAGATAAGCCTGATAAAGGATTGCAACTTTTTCTATTAATATTTTGAGCCACGCCTTAGTTCACCTGTTTACGTGAAAAAATGTATTAATACAGGCGACTTGCATAGAAAGATAATTATAATTATTTTCCCAAACGAATGCAAAAAAGAATATTCAACAATTACTGTATTCAAACAAAACATCCTGCGAGAACTTTCAACTCCTCACTTCAAAAAAGTAACGATAATGTAATAAAAACTGTTCGGTTTTATTGAATTTTGAGTCCTCCCATTAGAAACGTTATCTCGCATAAAACAAATACACGCATATGTAGTTAAACACACATACATACGAGTACGTACCTACATACGTATGAAAAATTTAACACACTTGTTACGTATACGCCACATACTTATGCATTTGCATTTGTATTTGTGTGGTATGGGAAAATTTTTCATTCACTTACAATCGAGTATTTTGGGAAATGGGAAACCTTTAAACAATACAAAAATCAATTCAAGTATGTAAAGGCTGTAGCAGTAGTAGTAATTGTGTTTGTAATACTCGTGGTTATTTCAACAGCAGTTGCAGGTGTAAATAGTCTTTTAATAGATTTAACACTGAAATGAAAACTTAAACTATTGAACTGAATTTAGCGGTTGTTACAAAAAGTTTTACCAAAAAAAAGTATTTTTGAACTGGAATGTTGGCTGTGGGTAATTCCAACTAAAATTTCAATAAGTATAAATGCTCTCTGGAAGACAACAATAAATTGTTGCTTTTGCATTCAGGCGTATAGAGGAGCTGCGATAATTTCAGGCGTTATGAATCATTACGGGGTACCACGAGACCCACTACCCATTAGGATATTTCAGGGCTAAAAACTAAATTGCGTGAAGAAATTAATCGGAGGAAGTGTATTTTTCTAAGAATTCGTATGTGATTATTTTTATTGATTTTGCTTCTTGCGCTACTGCGTTCCGACTGGTTCTAAGCTCTGAACTACCAACACCTCTAAAAATGTCATCAGTACCCAATACAACCCCGACAGCGCTTGATTGACTTCATTGTTCAAAGCGGCTTCCATGTTTTTCGGCATTAGTACTCGGTGGCTGACTTTCGATAATATTCAATAGGTCGGGGTGGTGCTTTTAGTTATTTTGTGCGGTGACAGTTAGAAAGCTTAAGCCCCATTAGTTTCACTCAATTGGAAGGCTACCAAAGACAGGCGCTGAGAATCATCGATCGTTTATGTTTAGGGTTAAATTGAGCAATTTTTACTGATGGTTATTATAAGGATAGAAGACTGGGATCTGGCCACTCTGTGGCAGAGTTGTAGTGGTAACTGATGCTGACGCTTTGTATTACTTGATGCAGATTTGCACACAAAGAATATATATCCATTGCAGTAGACAGCCAATAATAAAATATATACAGAAGTATGTGTCATTCTGTCATATGACTGTCTCTTATGATCTCTCTCTTGGCTAAAGGGCATGTAGGCACTCTTTATAGGTGTTTTCTATAAATTGAAGAATTTAACACGGTCTTAGACTTCCTTCAAAAGTTTAGATGTTTTTGTTTAAATTAATGATTAGAAATTAAAAATTTTTCTATGCGTATATCAAGGCCAGACTTTTGTAAACTCATAAATTGCTAATGTAAGAATTAAGATTATGACGTTAATTATAACCCGTAACCAAGTAAAGATGAATAACAAATTTTATATGACATTTCTTTGAAAGAGAAAAATGTGTACTAAATTTTTCAAAATTTATTTTGTACGGGTTGAGTTCGGGTCCTGCACTTGTTAATATAAATGAATAATTTTTAAAATATTTGTTTAATATCTGCTGTTTATTTTCACAACTTTCTGTTGCCCAAATCCAATATTAAAAATCATACACATGTGGATTTTTTGCATTTACTACGTTTATTTTACATGGAAAACTACAAACAATAGAAAGTATTAGTTTTTTATATTCTCAAGCTAGTGCGATTAGGTTTTTTTTACAAAATAGACCGACAGTAGGCTGTTGCTTCTTTTTTTTAAATGTAAGATGGGATTTAAACTACTTTCAGTGCAGCAGGTAGTTTAAAACTCATCTTATTTTTATATAAAGTGGCTTCTATTAAATAATTCTTCATACATCTCAACTGAGTACATATTTTTTGTAAAGTTACAGCGAGAAAATTATTAGCAACACACACTTATTCATTTAATTAATAAAATATTTTAAATTATATTCATAAATTTTGTTTAGAACGAACAACTCAAACTCTTAAAATAATATAAAATTTAAACGTAAGAATTTTCTTCATAACGAAAAAACTCCAATTCAAAATTTTAAATCATTCCAAAACGTTGAAAGCTAAGATGGCCATAGACTTACCTCCAAATCCTTTAGCTCCGCTTAATTATGACAATATCAAAAACTTTTAGAAAGCAAAGTCAGGTTTTGACATACATCGGAAGAGAAAGTCCATACTACTGGCTAAAGTCAACCAATGTACAAATAGGAACATTATAAAGTGGAATTTTTGGACTTTCCTCAGAAACTAAATAAAATGGAACAAGTCCCAAACATTTTCAAACCATGATACAATGGAAATTTTATAACTCAAGGACCTTTTGTATTTTAAGCGCATTAGATTTCAGTGCAACACTACTCTTGTCAACTGTTATCTACTATTAGACCACCGTGGAATTTTTTGCTTTTGACAGCCATTAAAAGCTGGCAAAAATGGAACAAGTGCTTATTAAATAAATACAATGTTTAATCTGCATCATCAATTGCAATGGTTAAAAGGGGCTTACTGCGTTCCGTTGTGGCCGTAGTAGGACAAATGATGCCAAACCTTCAAGTCGTTCAAAGACGTCGTCACGCCTGAAATTGTCAAGGAAACCATAGACCGGAAATCGCACAATTGAGCGGGTACATCATATTTTGCATGAGTAGCTGGATATGAAAAACTATCCGCGCGGCGGCTGTTGCGATAGCTCACACTTGACCTTAAGAGCAATAGGGTGACCACTTCAAAGGAGTGCTTGGTGATGTTCAGGCTCAATGTGAATAAAGTTTCACCCCATTTTTTAACAGTGGACATGTGAGACATGGATACATTACAACACACTAGAGACCAAGGAACAATAAAAACAGGGGATTTCTTCGGGTGATTGTGCACCAAAAATGGCTAAGGTAGATCTGTCGGACAGCAAGGCCATAACCACATGTCATTCTTATCACTTACGTTGTGAAGAGAATATTATTAAGAGCGAATATGCACAAATTCAATGTTGATTTTAAGCAAAAATGACCTCATCTAGCGAAGTAAAAAGTGCTCTTCCATCAAGACATTGCACGAGTGCAGTCACTCTCCAAAACTTAGACCCTTATGACTATTTCCTGTTTCCACATTTGAAGAAATTACTCAGCGATAAATGATTTGGGTCATAAGAAGATCATTGTAAGAAACGTCTATAAGATTTTCCAAGGACCTTAAATCCTTGAAAAATCGTATAAAATGGAGTGAAAAAAAAAATTAGAAAGACGCTATAATGTATACAGATTAAAGGAGACCGTGGAGGAAAATTTTTGGCAAATTGTTTCATCATATTTTTGTGTAAATTAATACCGCCAAATTTTTGATGCTAAAGTAAATACTTCGATATAATGGCAATGAACCGCTATAAGGAATCCCCTTTAATCCGATATGGAACACAAAAACAACAAAGTCTATCAAGGAATTGAGCGTAATTATTTCAAGTAAATTTATTAATTAAGCCCCATGCATTTTTCGCTGTGTGGCTCTGAGTACATTTGAACTCGATTGCAAATAGTGTTGTATGTTTATTTGTGTATTATTACCAAAACAAAGTAATAAAATAAACAGTATTTAGGCAAGTTTTTTTTTGTATTCAATTTTCCAGTATATACTTCAAACGATATCATTCTATACGTTTTAACACGTCAATGAAAACGTAAATCGGTTATTTAGGCGAATGAAGTGAATGAATAAATAATGGAATGTGTGCGTGTTATTTTGCATTTTCATTTTAAATTTATGTTGTGTTTTATTAGATTTCGATTGTTAATCTTTTTTTTTCTCTTTCTTTTCGACTATTTTCGGCCACTTGTTGTTAGTGGTTTGTTGAAATAGTCAAACAGCGGAAGAGGAAATGAGGAGTGTACTCATGTTGCGTGCCAGTTGTAGATAATCAAATAAACACTTAAATTAAATGACTGCGTTGATTAATGATATGGAAATGGAATTTTAAATACATATTAAATGTTGAACAATAAAAACTAAAATTTTATTAGTTCGAAATACAATATTTGTATAGTTTGAATGTTAACAAAGAATAACTTGGGCAGTACTCGTGGCATGTCAGCTAATTGTTTTAGTATTGCAATACGGCTCGTTAGTGAAATGATTTTATTTGTATATTGTTTGTTTTTAATAGTTTATTCGGAATATTTTATGAAATTTTTATAGAAATTGTTTCCAATTAGTTGTTTGTATATGTAATTACCAATAGCTCGTTTAGAAAACTAGGAATTGCACCCTCCGTTAAATTGTTTATTAATAATGATAGTAATTTTGAAATATATAAGCCATAATTTTGCAATTCCTTTGTTTAATATTGAACCTGAACTCAGATTTCTAAATTGATTACAAACTCAGAAGCGAAAGTTTATCTCAGCCAATACACCCATCAAATAACTGAGGCTTATCATATTTGACTTAAGAGCTCCCAAATAGATTTAATGTTATTCGTGCTTAAACTTTTAAGGACAGTTTTTGTCATTAGCAAAAAAAGTTTTTTTCTTCTGTGTATTTTTAGTATCTCTGTAAACACTAGAGAGTTTGAATAACTTCAGTATTTTACATCAACAGCCGATCTGGTATTTTAAAATAAGGCTCAACAATTTCTTTTATTGAAAAATTAACTTTCTTTTTAATTGATTTAGACTTACAATATTTTTTAAAGGGGTCAAAATTTTATAAAAGGAATTACTTTCAATTATTATAGTAAATCTCAGTTCAGTACCCAGTAACGTACAAAAAATCGTTGAATTTTTTTTTTTATAATTTAAAGATATGGAATAAAAAATATTTTCTCATTTAAATATTTGCTGCAGTTAATTTTAAAGCGGAAACTACTTAACAATTTCCGGTTAACCACAAATAATTATTCATACCATACCTTCATTCATACAGATAAAAGTAACAAGAGGTATTGTACATTCAAGCGAAGGAAACAAAGTAAGAAAATTTCCTTTGGGTTGTTAATAACCAGAAGTTATAAAAATAATGGTGGTGGCTTAAAAGGAACTGTTCGTTTTACTAAGAAACTTTTAAGCCCCATCTGGCCACTGGTATTTGTGTTCACTTTTACTCAAGTAAAAAATTACAATTTTATTTTTTTCTACGACTCTAAATTTTATTTCTAAGAAAGTTTTTGGCATTTTTTATTTTTATTTCTATGGTGATTTTTTCGGTAGCTTATTTATATTTTTTAAAGTTTAGTTTCTTAGCGGCCTTCGAGCGAAATAAGCACAACAATATCCTTTGCAAACATAAATATTTAAGCATGTACTGTACCAGTGTGCATTAGTTCGTGTGTGGGGCCTGTCATATAAGTTGGTATGTTTTCCAAGATGCACTTGCATTAAGAGTCCTTTTTTAATTTTGAATACAGCAAATACAGTAAAGTGTACATCTGAGTGGTAAAATGTTTACAAACTGTTCTTTTAAGAAACTTCCAGAACAGGGAGCAGGTTTTACTGTTTTCCCAATGTCAGAGAGTGTGTGTGTAGTGTGTAATTTTTTTTACAATTCTTTTGTAATATTTTTTTTTACAAAGTATTACGCAGTGTATGTATCATGGGAAATCATTTGGCTACTTATATCCGCTTCCGCTTTTGCTACTATCTTGTTATCATTGCTTTTTTTTCATTTCCATGTGCAACTTATTTGTGGCATTGGTATGTAGTTCCCTTTGTTTCTGCATCAACAAAACCAAACGAGCACAAGCGCGAAACGTTTTTGTCAGTTTTGGATTTATATTAATTTTTTGCTCTTCAGTTGGATTTTATTTATATTTTTTTCTTTTTATTCTTGGATTTAAAATACTCATAGTAATTTCTGGCTGGAATTTCACTTTGTTGAGCAACAAAAAATTACTACTCCCATGTTTTTTGTATGTATAAATTCATAGAGCCTCAAAGGAAGTTAAGAACTTTTTGCGGTTAGTTACACAGTTTATATTTATTTTATTTCTTTGTATGAAATTGTATTTGAGTCTTTTCTTTATTTAGTAGATTAAGTTGTTTTTTTATATTCAGTTTATTTGTTATTTTATTTCAATTTAAAGTCAAAAATATGCATAAATACGATTAAAGGCCCAACGTTTAGAGTATGTATATGAAAAATTAAGTTTCACTTTAAAGCAAAGTTTAGTTTATTAAATAAAATTATTGACAAGCGAAAAACTTTTATCAGAAACAGGCTCTAAAAAGTTTATAATAAACTTAATTTTATTACATGATTCATTATCTAATATATTTGAAGCATCTGTCCATAGAACTGAAAGCTAGAAATTAAAAAGTATTATCTATCACCGTCTTCAAAGATCTTAAAAGGTTACACATATTTTAATATTCAAGATGTATAAAATTTTTTAAGTTTCTGTTTTGAAAGACTATTAAATGTTTTGTGAAAAATTTTCCATTTCTTTTACTTTTTATATATTATTTTTGAGGTCAGTAATGGAAACACTATTCCCCCTATTCCTTTCAGAAATTTGTTGAGTGTAACCAAGCCTGCAGTATGCCGATTTTTAAAACTTTTGGTATTATAGTCAGCTGGAGGCACAGTACTTAGATATTAATTTGTATAGAGGTTACCACTTCTCTCCTTTTCAATTTTACCTGGGACATTGCACATTATCCGTAACTCATGTTAATTTTGAACACTTTCACTATTATAGTCAGCTAAATTAGCGATATTCAGTTATTAGTTTGTATGGGAGGTACCCTTCTAACTGGACCTGTTGCATATTGGGCATATCCTTTCATATAAAACAAAAAAATCTAAAGATTGTTCCATGGGGCGAAGTCCTACTAGTTAAAAGATATTAGACAATATTATAAATGAGCCTATCGACCATGTTCTTTAAATCACGCGATTTTAAAAAGTGCGATTTGATAACACAAATTTAGTTGCAAGTAACTTATTCACCATTTTTAATGCATTTTCAAACTTTTTTTTTCATTGAAAATATCTTATTCGAGCTTAAATTTGACAGAATTACATCCTGTAATACGTAGAACAACAATTTATTTTTCTGAAAATCGTACGATTTAAAATCACACGACTTCAAGAACAGATCCGTATATCTGCTGATGAAATCTTTAATCTGCGATCGTTCTTATATATATAAACGTAGACTAGATAATATATATATATATATATATATATATATATATATATATATATATATATATATATATATATATATATATATATATATATATATATATTCGTGTAAAAAGTTTTTCAAATACCTGACCACATCCCATTTCTTTAAAATGCATAGTATATTAAAAAATGTCTAGCGAAGTCAATTTTAATTTGAATGTGAGTTTGAATGCCGCCTGCAAGTCCTTGTTTTTTAATATATTTATATCGACAATTGTGATTAAAAAGGAAAGTGAATGAAAATAACTGAATGTTTTAAAAACTGTATTTTCATTGGATTATTTTAAGTAAATTTCTTCCTGACAACACCACTTGATAATGTGACAAATTAATGAAAAAAATTAAATCCAAATAAATATTTCTTTAAACTAAAAAGGCTCATTTCTTTAAAAATGCAAATATTACTGTTACCTTATTGATAAGGCGTTGCAAACATTACAGGGTACACAAAGTTTCTCTTATCCGAGATGACCTCTGCTTTGCTGAGTGATAACAATCTGTTATTGAATCTCCAAGCTTCGTATGCTAATTCAGAAGTAGCATCGACCCACTGTGCATCATCAATATAAACAGCAATTTAAGTATACACACATAATATATACATTATGGATATATTTTGCCAAATTAAATAAATAGAATATGTATTCGTTATCGTATACGTTATATTCAATTGTGAAAATGTAATACGTATACGCAGCGGTTTATCAATACTCCTTGTAAAACAAAACCGTGTCCTTATGTGGTATAGTGCATATAGTAATATAAACCATTGTCTTTATAAATTTAACCACTTGACTGAATAGTAGAGCCAGTTAGTCTCTGTAAATGTGTTTTTCCATCCGTCCGCCCGTCTGTCTGTCCATCCGTCCGCCTGTCTATAAATATGTCTGAATGTATATCTCTGATGAAATCTGAAAACCCATACCATAAAAACCATTAGGCAGATTTTAATAAGATCTTTTGCTAGCATGGATAAGAAGCTGGCACGATAGTTAGAAGCTGGTTCATCACGAGAAATTATCGCGCTATAAAGATAACATCGCTTGAGCGCTACTCTACAAGGGAGGAGAAGTTATATGAAAATATAAATATAATTTTTGAGATAAATTTGCGTGGCGACCACAGGTTGTCTATGAATTAGTATTAAAAATGTTTTAGTGTTATAACATGATCTTCATTAAAAAATATTTTTTTGGTGTTTTCTTATAACACCACGTTAGCCATGTTAAAACTAAGAGCATATAAATACATAGATTAACAACTTCAAAGGCTGTCACAGCTTAACATTTTTCAAAACTTAGAGATTTGAAACTTGAAAAAATTATTTAGGCTTAATTTATATTTATTTTTTAATGATTTGATCGGAACCTAAAAACTCTTTTACCCTTTTACTTTAATTTTGCCATTATTTAACATATTTTATTCATAAAAATTGAAACTTTTTTCCTTTCATGGAGATAATTATATTTTCGTATTTACATAAATTCTCTGGAAATATTTTAGTTAGAAACTTAATTACTTCTTTTTTTATTATATAAGTTCATTATTTTCAGTTTTTTGTGTAATACCTTCAAATATAAAAATTCATAAGCTGCCCTTAATTATAATCTCCAGTATTTGCTTATGAACTTTCTTGATTTTAATATGTCTGTTTAGAAATATTTGCAATAAATTGATAAACTTTTGCATTTTAATGATGCCAAAAAGTTCAATAAAATAACTTTCTGCATCTTAAAACTCGCACAAGACATCCTGGCAAAGCTGATGCAAGAAAAAGGGAAAAGACAGAAGATATTTATTTATAATTAAATTAAGATTTATTAATATTTCCTTGAATTATTTTGCAAATTAAAAAATTATTCTTGACTGCTTACAAATCATAAAATATTCCGTAATCTTTAGTGCATTTATGCATTATTTTTTTCTTTAATTTACTTATTTATGACCCACATGATGCGATAATAAATTTTAATAAAATTTTTAATTCAACTAAAGATATTTTCAGACATGTATTTGTATGTTCATATGCATTTGTTTATATAATATGAACGATATCATCTACATATAACATCTAGATAAAAGTGCAAATGGCAAAACTTTAGTTTTATTTCAATAATTTCTGTTTTGCTGTTTTAATATTTTCTCTTTGTAGTTTTGTTGCCGAGACAGTTGCAGTTGCAGTACGATACATTCATGTTAAAAAAGAATATTGCATACTTAGCACAAAATGAACTTAAAACATGAAATGAAATTTATGAATGCAACTAATTGCATTCACCAATTAATTTATGGCAAAAATATTAAACGCTTTTCAACAGGAGTGAAAAGCATTAAATGCAGTATATTTTTTCACATTCGTTACACTATTCGTTACTTATTTAAGAAGCAAAAGGATAATGTTTTTAAAACACAATAGCAACAACCAATATTATTTATTATAAGTATAATATTTTAACAGAAAAATACAATCTACGAATATCGAGACACAATGCCAATATTCAGGCATTTCGCATAACACTACAGAATGTATTCCCCTTCAGAAAAAAAATTATATTCAAAATAAGAAAGAAAAAACTGCTGAAACAGCACCATTAAAAATGCACATTAACACAGGGTCATACGTACAGTGAGAGTTAATTATGAAGAAATATAAAATAATGATACAATAGAGTTTTATAATTGTTGATATTGTTGGGATTTCAGCCTATAAGTCCGTGGAGGGCTAAGAGTCTGGTGTGTTTTACTATAATCAGAGTAAGAATTTGAAAATAAATTTTCATATAATTTCTCTAACAGACTGATTGACGGTCTGGCTCTAATCTCTATTTGCAGATTATCTTGCACTTAGTTATTATCAGCATGATGGATTTCTTAAGGAGCTTTTAACGTTTGGTTGGCATTTCAACGGGGTACTGCACCATCTGCACCACGTATTTTATATCATGTATGCATTTAGTTTTCACTGAAAGAGCGGCTTCGACAAAAATTAGAAAAAATTCTCAGAATTATATCAGAGATGTGTCGCTGCACTCTTCAAATTTGTACAAAGCCCGCATTTAGTCTAAGTTGTTATCATTTTGTTAATGGTACTCTGGCGTCGGAATGTTTTCACTGCATGATCGGACGGCACCATTATGAGGTAATCAAAGTCGGTTTCACTGTGCAGAATTGGTGGTGCTAATAAGATATAAATAAAATTAACATATTCACACCATGTCAAATAATCCAATCCCTTTTGTCCAGGACATTTAATTGCTTAATTCCATATTACAACGCAAACTCAATGTACGCGACATGCGACCACAGAATTACAATTTTAAATTGATGATATTAATCGACCTTTATATTAATTGATTTATTAAAATATTTATTGAGCTCATGGTCCTTTTAAAAACAATATACATATTGTTTATTAATTATTAATTATGTCTACACCCTGTGGGTGTCTTTTTCAGGAAATGCAAATTATTATTATTGGTATTATTTGAATTACCGGAAGAAGACCCCCACAGGATATAAAAATATTGAATATTATTAATAATTAAAAATAAATATATTGTTTTTAAAAAGACCTCGAGCTCAATAAATAATTCAATGAATGAATTACAATTTTATTAAAACGTTGTTGACAAAAAATATTTTAGGTTTGATGTAAAAGATGGCCACGTGTTGAAGATTAAATTTTTCAATTATTTATTCTTCTTGCCACTTGAGGTGGCATTTCTCTGAATACAAATAAGTATAAAGCCATTGCAAACAAATAAAAGACACTAAGACCAATAGAAAAACATACAAACACTGTTGTAATTCCTTGTTCACGGTCGGATTTATAGCCTCATTTCGTGAGGCCCTTGAAAAAAATTTTTTTTGATAAAAATCCCAATTATCAACAAGTTTTTAGTATTTTTTCAATTTTTATATAAATTGCAATCTTTTTGAAAAGATTTGTAATTTTGAACAGATAACGAGGATAACTTGTGTATCCTGACGTCTTTTTCAAATCTAAAAGGAAGTGAAGCAAACGATAAATGAAAAGACAGAATTTGAAATCTTATAAGACAGACCATTATTATTATTCTAAGAGAAATTTTCGATTACAGGATATTACACTTCTTCCCTGCACATTAGACAATGCCAGTCCAATACCACCAATGCCTACAAAGTTAAAGGTCTCCAAAGTTGCACATATCAGCCATTTTTGTGAAAAATTAGTAACATCAAACATTTGTAACTTTAGAACACATCGTCCGATTCAAGTAAAAATGGCGCCTTAAGAAAGCTTTGGATTTCTTCTATAATAATAATAATAAGCCTGAGTGACATACTTTCATGTAGCAAGAACTTCTAAAATGGATAAAAAATCTTTTATTATGAAATATTCTGACAAAGCATATATTTAGTTTTGTTTAAGTTTTTACAGGATATGGACAACTGTCAGAAGTTGCGACTGCTTTTCACTGTCAAATAACATTTAACCTAATCAAAACCTTTTGATGAAATTTCAAATACAATTTGTGGTCCAGAAAAAAGGAAAATATATAAAATATGTTTGTAAAATTTTTCCAACATTGACCTTCCAAATGTCAACAAAATATTTTTTTAAGTTGTACCGCATTCGAAATCACAAAACAAATATTGAATCAAACAGTTTGTATGAAAAAATTTTAATGTTATTTGCAAAATGCATTGTTTGTGGGGAAGAATATCCCGAATAAAAAAATTTCAATATTAAGTATTTTAATGTTATGTTTTTTTCCATTACCCCTCTTGGAAGCATATGGCTTCCACAAAGGATCTCCATCTCCCATGTAAGACTACACTGTCCTATTTCCTGAAGAATCGTGCATCTCCTTGCATTCTTTGGCCGACCACAGCTTCTTAAGCCATTCCATTCTAGCACCATCCTTGTTATACTCTCAGAATTATTTCTGATAGTACGGCCGATGCACCACCATTTCCATGGATTTCATGTGATGTTATTAACAAAATAAAAAGGATATTTTTGAACCCATCGAAACCCCACTTTATTTTTTCATCAAGTAAATATGTTTTAGATGTGTACATACATATATTTTATTTAAAAAAATCAAGAGATATTTTTTCAGTATTTTTGAAAATAACGAACATTTTCTCATTTTAAAAGTCCTTGCAATGAGAATATGTGGCACTTAAGTTAATTATATAAAGACAGGTAATTCAAGATTTCCAACAATGCCAATCTTGTTTGAATCTAATGGTGCTTTTTAATGTTACTATTTTTCCATAAAATTTCCCGATAAGTCTAACTTCGGAGGGCTGCAACTTTGCCATCATAAGTAGCGTCTGATATAATTAGACACCATAAAATATACAGATAAGATTGAAATAAGTTTCTAAAAAATATTGCACATGTTGAAGAGTTTTGGATTTACTTATTTGCAAGACTCTGGTATAAATGTTTAACCTTGCAACATTATGAAAGTCGGATTTTTCAGTCTCGGCATGATTTACATTCTATGTATGTATAATAATACGTTCTATGAAAACTAAGATTGCATAAAGATGATACCTTAAGGATGCAATTTCATTCAATGAGTACAAAATACAAACACTGCAAACATCTGCAAAGCAGAGGTTATTATTGAAAATATGGTAACAGTCAGATAAAAAATATGATCAGAGAAAAAGCCAGGAGTGCTTTCAGGTTACATCTAGATTTCGAACAATTTGATATTTCAGCCGCAAGGTAAAATAGTTTAATAACTGTGCTATTGTAGGCACTTATTCATCACCACTCTGAAAATCCCAGTCTTTCCAACAAGAGTTTGCAGAAAATCAGCTTTTAGCTGTCCGCTATTGGTCCAGAAGATCTTAGAAACCTTCATATTTGATCTACTCATAATTTTTTAGATTAAAAAAAATGAAGTTGTTAAATTTTTAAGGACACTGTTGTTTTCTATAAAAAAAAAAAATATTTTATCGTAAGTATGATGTTACTGACTATCTGCGTTCCTACTTTGTATGATACATGTGTGCGTATGTATAGAAAAGTTTAAAAGCCTGCATGAACACACATACACACATACACGCATACACATATATGCACTTACTTATATTCATAGAGCGTACATAAGTGATATAACGGAAACGGAAATTAAGCAACATAAAATCCATTGCTGTCAACAATGCGACATTTTTCTTTTGGCTTTTTTCATGTTTTATTATTTTTTTTTTTTCGTTTTAAAGGCCATTATATATTTTGTTTTCTTTTTTTAAGCAACTATAAATAATCATCTATACAGAAAGTCAAATTCATATTTTTATTAAAAACTACAATAACACATACTCTCATATACTCATAAACATCCCTGTTTCAATGTATGTGTATTTTAGTTATTATGTATGCATGTGTATACGCGTATTTGAGCAAGTTCCCTAGCGTTAATAATGCAGTATGTATATATACATGCGCATGTTATTTATTTCTTGGAATTTTTTCGGAAAAAAAACTGTTTTTGTTATATAAAATCTTATAATAAACAACCCATGAAAAATTAATTTCTATAAGTAAAACAAAGTTTAACCTAAATGAAACCTTCTTAAACTAAAGTCTTCGACGAAATACATTGTATTCAAGTGACTTAAATATTTCTAAATTCCCCAAAAAAAATTTAAGTTACGGTAAACATTCTATAGTCCTCATCAAATGAGAAAATATTATTTTTCGAAAAACAAGCGATTTCGCAAGGCAGTTAAATTTTTTAAACAAGAGCAAATCAATAGACCTGTTCATGAATTATTCAACAAAATGTTACACTTTTCTCAAAACAGAAAATACCAATAAACTTTAAGTACCTAAAGGTTAGTTCTCTATAAAAATGCTATTCATAAAGAATATTTTTTGAAACCTCAGGCCCTCTTTTAGCACCTTTTCCAGTTTTACTTTGAAGTCGACAAAACTGATTTGAAAGGATATTTTTTATGACTTTTTTTTAGCTTGAAACCAATTATCTTAACTTTTAAGACCTTCATGGAGAGCAAAACTAAGAAATAAATATTTATTTCCTTACCAATTTTTAAAATTAAGCCATTTAAATTAATTATTACTAAAGAAAGTTAAAATATTAATTTTTTTCTTTTGTAACAGCCAAAGTCGGTGCTTTAGTTTTGGTCTAAATAGTATCACCATATCGCAAAACTGGTGTTTTGTTACAAATTCTATCATAAATTAGCTTTTTGTATTATATTTCATTTATGCGTGGATGCATAATATTTTGAATAATGTCAAGTGAATTTATGTGCTTAAATAATTCATATATTTAAATCAAACATTTAAATTTAATGGCAGATTTGAAGTGGCTCCATCTAGACGAAAAACAATCCCCCTTATCGTGTTTGGCGATTTTCGACTGCAAATTCCACAATTTGTAATAGACTAAAGATACCGAGCAACATTTTTCTTTAATCTAGTACTAAACGTTGAAGTCGTAGGCGAATTTCGCCAAACAAAATAAGGCCCAATAGTAATATAAATAAATACGACTGCGAAAATAGAACGTAATACACGAATGATTGATCTTGTGTGTGTGTGTGCCCAAGCACATGTATAAAAAACACGTTCATTACAATAAAGATCAGTCAGTCAGTTGGCAGAAGACCTGAGGTTAGGAGCCAGTTTGGCCACAAACTTTATAATATCGCAAAAGGTTTCTTAGTTTCTACATCCACTGCCTTTTAAGTCCACTAGAAACATAGATGAGGAATTTCCAAATTCCACAAAGATGTCTCTATAAACTGGAGTTTGACCACGAAAGCAGGTTTATGTAGCGGAGGCTACGCTAACCAGGAGTTTCCAAATTCCAAAGTTTGTACTCTGCTGTTGTGCTCTTTCTATTTGAAGTACTTTGACGTGGAATTGTCCCAATGCTCCCCATATGGATAGATCTCTTATATGGAGTATTTTAACGCGAGTTATCAAATTTCCCAAAATTATATACGAAAAAGTGCTGTTTTTTAAATTCAAACTAATTTTGAGCAACTTGTTTTGTGACTAAAAAGGAGTAGTGGATTTATAACCTAGATCAGTCTTATTTTGATTTATGTATTTATCTTGGACATGACCGATCCGTCCGTTCACATCTGTATGATAACAATGGCTTATCGTTATTTCACCACAATAACCATATAGAAATGTTTCCTAGAAAATATTTCAATATATACATGTTTCAATATATTGAAAATTTATTGACTCCAATTAGATTTATTTTGTGATCTCACATCTTTGAAAGCAATTCTTCCTGTTGGGTTATTTTTCACTTTGTACACTACGACACAGTAACGTTTCTCAAACCTTTAGATTCCACTGAAACTTGTCACTCTGCTCAGTGAAAGATCAAATACGTCCGTAAGTACACTTCAAGAAAATTTAATAAGGCCCAGGAATTTGACACAAGCATGGCACCAGGCACTAGTTCTCCTTTTTTTATTTCAAACCATTTATACCATGGAAGTATTTATGATGGTGACATGTGGCGATTATAGACTAATAAGTCATGCTTTGAAGATATACAGGTGAGACGCAATTTGGATTCAAAGAAGGCATGGGAACACGAGAGGCTTGACAAATTTATGGAAATTCTATAAAATGTTATGTATGGTCCGTACTATTATATTCAGCAGAAAAGTATTAAATTCGTTTGAAATGTGGATTTTCGGGCGAATATTAAAGAACTCATGGTCTGATCGTGTTTCGCATGGAAAAGTGCAGAGACATATGAATGTCGAACGCGAAATACTAAGAAATATAAAAATATGGAACACATCTTATTAGGGTCACTTAATGCAAAATGGCAAATATAGAATTCCCCAAACTATTTTACAGACTAAAATTGAAAGAAGACTCCTGAGGGGGAAAAAATAAATAACATGGTTAAAAAACACGAAGGTCACAGCACAGGTCACGACGAGGTAAGAAGCCAAAAGACAGACAACTCTCTATCATTGAATAAAAAAGCTTTTAAGAATATTTGTTGTTACTTTATAATAATTGTATAATCGCTAATATCCGAATACGGATTGGCAAATAAAGAAGTGCAAGGTTGAATACTTTTCAAACAATATGGTTTAAATCTACTGATCAGCTGGCATTAAGGCAAGCATGCAGGCATAAATAGAGCTTAAACCCCAACAAATAAAAATTTTAATATAAAGACAACTTTGCTAAAATAAAAATTTAAAACTACGTTACCAAAAAAATATCATACTTTCTTGTCTGTAAATAATTTTGTTTATTTATGTTTTTTTTTTTTTTTTGAAACATGAAATATTGTTTGCCTTTTTTGTATTAAAAATATAAATAAAGTACAATTTATGATCCATATTGCATTGAGCTAAATGTTGAACAAATATATGCACAAATACAAACAAACCGGCAGATCAGCTTATCTGAGTATAAAGTACTTAATATATATGTATGTATGTATCTGTGCGTATTTGGCTGTGTGAGTACAAGAGCTCAGGCGCATGTATAATATTTCACACACATAAACGTTGTTTCTATTTAATGCAGCAAAAAAGTGGCAAATAAAACAAAAATTTAAATTTAATTTATGTTTACAAACACAAGCTGCATCAGATATTTATTGTATCAAATAAAGTAAAACTGTTCTCTAGTAGTCAATTGGCTAATATCGCAGTTGAAGTACGAATATTAAGTCCATTATATTATATTATAGTAAATATACCCGTCATCATATAAAATTGGGTTATCAAAAATCTATAAATAAATATATCCATACGAACCCGCATTCCACAATGAAGTTTCATATATTCTTAAAAAAGTTAATTAATAAAACCATTTCAAAAAAAAAAAAAATTTAAACTCAATAGAAGAATCAAGTCATACGTACTTATATCGAGCCAAATTGGTGTCAAAAGTACAGTAAGTCTGAAATTTCTAAAATTAATTAAGGATTGCTTGACTCAACAGCAAATTCGGTATTCGATTTTAAAAAACAATAAAATTTAATCCTCCTAAAAGGATATAATTGAAAACGAAAGTGGCCTTGGACTAAAGTTTTGGCTTAAAATTCAAGCAATACCATAAGAGATGATTTTCTAATTTCAATCCTAAACCACATGATTTAAAAATGTTTAATATTTGAATCTCTTTTTTTTTAATTTTATATTTCAACTAAGTTTTTCAATTTTTTATGCCGATGTATGGGATTTAACCATACATTGCATTTTTATAAGCAAAACCCTTTACTACTCCACCTACTACAGTGATTTAAATACAGACATCATAAACTCAACATACACATGAAGTGTCTGATAATTTTCGGTATTTGGTTGGGGAATTCAAGGAAAAATTTTCCTGTCACTTGTACTTAAATTTATAAGAATAATTTTTGTTAAAATTACGAAGAATTTTGAAGGAAATTATATTCACAAGGAGTTTTTTTTATATACGATTGCTTTGGATTTATGAAACTTTAAAAAAGCGATATTTTGCCTTGTTTAATGTACTTGCTGTGTACTGTTTCAAAAAAATATCCTCTCAGAAAAATATCCTCTTAGAAAACTCATTTTTGAAGGTAATAAAAAACAAATGACAAATGCTACTTGTATCCATCAAAAAAAGCAAAAGTGGGAAATAAGTTACAGATATTGGAACTTGATGAAAGAAAAAAAAGTAGAATGTCTGCAGGAGGAAAAAAAAACAGTCATAGTTTTGATGGACTGACAGAGTCAGATTCTAGAACGAAATGTTTCCTTCCAACATATTTCTTTAGAATTTCAATAAATGTTGATCTCATCAATAATTGTGAATAAATATTAAAATAATTGTATCACATTTTAATACATATTTGAAATAAACTTTTTTATAAAAACTTTTTTCCGAAAATAAATTAATTAATCGTAATTAATTATAAATATTATTATGATTCTCTGGACTAACACTCCCTTATCTGTGCCAACTAAATATATATTATAAAATTGGAAAAACTCTTTCGGAAAACTCTATCTCAATCAATAATTTTTATCAAAAATTTATTTTTTTTTTCTTTTGAATTAGTTCCTTTTTCCAATAATGAAAACTTTTTTAATAACATTTTGTGAGAATACTCTTGTCCTATAAATGATACCTCGCATTTCCTTTTATTTCCCGCTAAATAAATCGCAATGGACTTTTAGTATTTTATTCGTTTGTCATGTACCTGAAGCCCTTTCCAATTTTCAACACATGACTTCTTTGGTTTTCCTATTCATCCTGGACTATATTATTTCAAAATAATTTTAGCTATAAATTGCAACAAAAAAAATCTTTTGAAAACGAATTCACATTGAATTTCCTACGTTGTTGTTCATTCATCACGGTTGCTGGAATATACACATACATACATGCATACATAATCCTGGCATCACATGATGCTGCTGGCTTTATGAGATCAATCGTAAAATGGTTGCTACAATTTCTTTTGTTGAAATAATATTGAATATTGCAAATACTTTATGTGCGTTTGTTGCGTATGAATTGAATAAAATTTTATAAAAATATTTTAAAAAAAAAATTTAACTTATTCGGTTGTCTTGTTATTATTGCCAGTCGTAACCATGCAACAGTGCTTTTTTACTTGCAACTGGAAAAAGGGGTATACAATTTCAAATATATTACATTTAAATATTCACATACGATACTGGCATATGGAGAAAAACTTAGTTGCGTTTTTTTAATTTTTGCTACGAATATTATTTTTATTTTAATTTACGAATATCATTTTTAAATTAGCCTGCTTTAATATCAACAGGACCTCTGTGCTCCTTGCAGGAGTAAGAGAAAGAAATATGTACATTTTACTGATTTGTATACATTTGCGAATACGAGTATGAATATCTGAGGCGATGAATGCGAACGCTCTCATTGATATTGGGGAGTGGACATTTTCTTGTGGGCAGGCTTATATATTGCCACTTTCAAGGGTGGTCAGTTTAAGCGGACTTTATCTTATAAACATTGATTTTAGTAGTATTAAACCGCAATAGTAACCTAAAGTTGAATTCAATGGTTTAAAAATTCGTCACCAACCTGCCTTACCACTTATTACCTGCAGCAAACTTAAAAAGAAAAGAGACTGGGATAAAGAATGGACTAGGAAAACATAAATAGCTGATGTGCAAGAAGAGGAGCCCAAAGTAATATTGAAAATCTTGGGCGCCTGCCAAAAACAAATGATATCCCACTAAAAATAATTTATGCAAAGTTAATTGCCAAGACTTACAAGTTCTTAATGCTTTCCTCGTTGGAAAGTTGTGAGGAATCTACTAGAGTCAATTTCCTAGCTGAGCTTTGATTTGTGCTGCATATGGGACCTATTCAAGCTTCAATATATAGAGCTCCAGTTAAACTGAACATCAGCATATTTATAACAATAAATAACAAATAAATTTACCATTAATCAGGTGACTTTACAAATTCTACATCTTGGCGCTTTATTTGTCATAGAACACTATCATGGGATAAAACCTTTCATGATTGTTGCATGACCTATTCCTTATGGACTTAAATGTTGGGTATGCCATTAACAGCCCCTAAACCCAACTTAGAAATTTTAATAGTATTTTAGTTGATGTTTAATTCTCTTGTGAACAGGCTTATGTATCACTTTCTTGGATGAGTAGTTTGATTAAACGTCAAGCCATACCATTTTACCAAGATGTATGGACTAGAGATTAATTGTTGTTAAACAATTTCCATGCATTACTTTTAAAACCGATACAAATTATAAAATTTCTTTCATAAAATTACTGAATTATTATTACCGGTAAAGTACTAAAACGCAGCCTAATGACAATAATTGTTTGGGGGGGAGAATCACCCATTTGCCCTATTTAGCATTAATCAAGACATACCGACAATAAATCACTTACTTGTCTTTAATAACCAACATCATTTGTAGTCAAAATCCAATACTGCGTGCAGTCAAATTACATTCCAAATTCCTCTGCTAACGTCGACTGTGCTGGAACTGGCAGTGATTTTTATAGACGGCGCATGAGATTTGATTTCTTTGTTCATCAGTTTAGCATGTAGCCCACATAATTCTATATAACATCATCTCGGCTTATAAATCATTTTGTCAATCACTTTATTTTGTAAAAATTTTTTAGTTTCTTACAAGAAGATTATTTTTTAAAGTTCATAATGAGTCATTAACTTAAAGTTTTCTTACACGTTAAAAATTTTATTATTATTATTATTAATTATTGCTTCTACGCCAAGTCGTGGGCGCATAATGCTAATTAGTGTTTGACAGGGAATTTGTAACAACATTGGATACTTACATCAAGTTGTCGGCAAAAAGTCTTTCGAAACGGGTGGTCTTGTAATAAACTAAGCCACGTTAAACATTTTGGGATGAAAATAATCGACAAATATTCGCGTGAATCTAGTTTATATATCATGAAATAGGCAAATACGAATATGAATATTCGCTACACCACTACTGATAACCACGATTGAATGCTGACAAAAACAACAGCATTGTAAATTTATATTCTTTAATGATCGAGAAACTATTGCAAATAGTTTATTTAAATCTTCTTTTATATGTTCAAAAATTATTTTTGATTAAAAAAATTCCATCTGTATGCACATGATGGGAAAGCTTCGATATAATGTAAAAGGGCTCAATGACAGATTCAACGGTAAGGAAACTTTCTTAATGATTAAGTATAAATAAGTATGTTTTTATGCTTTCAAGCTTTACTTAATAGTTAATTGTTATATTAAATGAGTAAGTGCATTACTGCAACTTAATGAAAGTATCTCCATTTTTTTATTTTAAATTATTCCTGCACTATCTGAGTGTACTGACATTAGGTTTTTATGGCATTCATGGTGCAAGTTCATTATGACTTTTAAATCAAATGAATATTGTGGTAGACGATTTCAATAGGATATTACAGCCCAAATTCCCAGACTAAATGTATTAGTAGAGGATTTCTACTAGTTATTATAGCTATAGTTCCCAGCTGTAGTTACAAATAGTTTTTGGTCAACCAAAACGCACGATGTTAATTGTAAACACAACAAATAGCTTTCAGAGAATTATCTTAATATTTTTTATTATGATAGAAGGGTCTTTAACAATTCTGTGTGAAACAAAATATCGACCAAATGCTCGCCATGGCTTTGGCGGCATACCTCTATCCCATGGTCCATATTTTCAATGACTCTGAGACATAATTGATGTTCAATATCGTTAATGTGCGGAATTATCTCATCCTTTAGGTCTTGAATTGTTTATGACCTATTGGTGTATGCTTTTTATATATCCGTAAAGAAAGAAGTCCAACGGTGTCAAATCACATGATCGTGGTGGCCAATTAATATCGCCACGACATAAGATAACACGGCCATTGAATTTGTCGCACAAAAGAACCACTATTTCGTTGGATGTGTGGCAAGTGGCACCAACCACATATCGTTCAGGTGCGTATCCTCAATTTCTGGCCACGAGTAGTCCGTTATCATCTCGCGATAGTGAACACCATTTACGGTAACTGTGTGGCCGACCTCATTTTCCAAGAAATACGGCCGGATGACGCCGCCAGTCCATTAACCAAACTAAAGAGTTACTCTTTATGGATGCATCGGCTTTTCAAAAATCACTCTTGGATTCTCATTTTTCCCAATGCGGCAATTCTACTTGTTAACGATTCCACTGAGGTGGAAGTACGAAGTGCACGGTTAAATTTTTCAAACACTAAATCAAAGAAATGTCAAATTAAATTGGGCAAAATTGACGTTAAGGTGTGACCCACAATTAACATCGTGCATTGCGTTTGGACCACTTTTTATTGAAGCAATAGATCTCAGGCATACTTTAGACTAACAATAAACCAAAGAAAAAAATATTCGGGGGAAAGAATTTATGTCGGAAGGCATCATGCTAAATCCTGCCACTAAGTTTAAAATATAATGCGGGGATAATCTGCGAAAATAGTTTTCTGATACCTGTCCTTAAACTTATATGTACGTCTTTTTTGTCTAATTATCTTGACCTTGAATACAAATAGATTGAATTTTTTAATAAATTCAAAAAAGTGTGTTTGCTCTTCATATCCTTACAACCATAGACGCCTACCGTAGTACAGTTGCGTTTTAATGTATTCATTGAAAAAGTGGTCAATATTAATAAATTTAATTTTTAATCACGTTGGAAGAATAAATCAGGGATTGAAACTTTTAAAACTATCGTCTGATTTAGATAACGAAATTTATTGAAAACGTGCTTTTTTCCTCAAGTTGGCTCTTAAAATTAAAAAAAAAATTGAAATTGTTGTTTTAATTTCATAAATAGTTTCTCCACTTAATATGTATGAAAAAAAACAACTACAAATTGATACGTTTTTATTATTTTAGTTCATGTAATAAAAGTGAAAAATAATAAATTTTCATATGAAATGAAAACTGATAAACTCTTCATAAATAACAGTTTTTTAACTAATCCTTTACAAAATATTCTTGCGGAAAAAATCAAAAAACTAAATTTGGCTCTGGTCTTTCGAACGAAGTTTCAAAATTAGTTTTGTTTGTTTTCAATGAGAAATTTCTAGGGTCTTATAAAAATCCTTCAAATGATTATTACATGTTGTTTTTCTTTTTCGGATAGACTGAACGATAGAAAGACGTTAGATATACAGACAAATAGATAAGCCGACATATGAAAAGCAGGAGGCAGGCGGGCTGTCACAGGCTGATAGACAAGCAGATAGAGAAATAGACAAGCGTACAAATAAACAAACTGACAGAAATAAATAAATAGACAAAAAGGCAGACCCAGAAGTATAGAAAGATAAATGGAAAAATGCCGATACCCATATAGATTTATAAATGCACAAAAAAAAAATTGGAAAATTTCAAAATTGGAATATATGCATGCACTCGTGTCTAGCGTTTTATCAATTTTATTATCATTTTATAAATTAATCACCGCGTATACGCAACATAGAACTTTTCCAAATTGAATATATCGTATACGTGAAATTTTCTCCATTTTCTTGTCAGTTGTTGCGAAATGTATAACAGCCTCGTATATGCACATATCAGCCAATATGTACATGAAAGTTTACAAATTTCTTTTCCATAGAAAGCCTATTATTTTTTTTCTATTAATTTTTTTAAAGAAATATATATTTTTTAATTGTTATAAAAAAAAATTCTTTGCTTAAAACATTAAAATGATGCCTGAAATTCGGTAAGCATAGTATTATAAAAACACTTTTATTGTTTAAAATATAGGATAGCCCAAAAAAATGTTTAATCCATTTTTGGTAGCGTGCGTAAGATGAGAGGGTCGCGTATTTCGATTTGTGTAACCAAGGTGGGTGTATAAGTAAAACTTATCATATAACCAGCCTTAACAATTGCTGGTCACGTTTGTTTTCGGAATAATTCTTCATCTGATCACCATGTGTCTCTAATTATTTGTAAGCGTAAAGACATATAAATAGAACGGGGAAAACAGTCAGATAGACCTACGGGCAAAGGAATAAAGAGAAAGGGAGAAAAATAATATCAAATTAATTCTGCAAAAATATAAGAATATTGATTAGATTTCTTTAATTGCTTACAAAAGCAGGCAACTCAAAAATAATTAATCGATTTTCGATCCTAAGCACACTGGCCTTCCAATAAAAATCTACGGAAAATGATGATATCACAGCAGTACGTAAGGATGTTGTTAACTAATAATAGCAAATCCTTTCTGCTAACTTATATAATAATCATAAGGACACCATGTGGTCTCAACAAGATGATACAATTATGCCTCGCAACTTTTTAAATAATACAATTACTGGATGCAAAATATTTCTTGGCGATGTTATCTATCATTCATAATTCCCACAGACCGTGCAAATTAACATCTTTACACTCCTTCTGTATCAATGACACTAAATCAAATTTATGCATAGTCATCGGGGTAATTTTAAACAATAATGCCAATGTTCATGAAGTACTAAAGATCATGTTACTGCAGATCACAGAGTATAACCCCAAAGGCCAACACTTTTGTTTTGTTATTTCTAAAACGGTTTCGAACACCCTATTCGGTTTTAAGAACACTTCCTATATTCCAATCATATTTATCATACACACATATTTAAAAAAAATCCACATACATACATGTATACGATAATTAATATCTGAGAGTGTGTGTGCACCCGCTTTTGTATTGGATGTAGTAATTTAATGAAAACCAAAAACACTAAGCCAGCTATTTAAAAATTCCCTTTTGCCAGTAACATGTAAATAACTGAATTTATGGCACAACAAAATTTGCACTACCTGTGTATGCGTATTCATACATATGCAAGTTTCAGTATTTGTTTTTAGTTGTGTGAGTATTAACGATATACAGCATGTTTTCATATAGTAAAAAGGATTTGTATTCTAGAAAAAACACACACAGAAGCAGAGATACAAACGAACTAACTCTCACCAATATAGACACATACATACAAAAACATATGAAGGCATTTAAAGGGAATACAAGGCTTAGGTTATCAACGCAACAAAGTGCTTAAGCAGGTATTAACTCAATTTTCATCTTCTCCAACCAAAACTTAACAAAACAAATGAATAGCAAGAAGCAAAAAATAAGCAAAGCAACAGAATAAAATTTTTAACAAGCACAGGCAAAAAAAAAGTAAAGTGAAACATGCAACATGCAACATGACTGTCTTACTTTACTGATGAGTTAAACAGATTATTATACACTCACTTGCACAAACCTACAGCTTGTAAGTTTGTGTATGTGTTTTTTTTTATTATTAGTTTCAACTGGAAACTTTTTAATCAATTTTTCTTTGGTTTCTTACTTTGAAAAAAAAAAAAATGGTCGTATATTCGTATTTGTACAAACTACTGCTGGTACGAGTGATGGTTACATACGTTTATTTGGTGAATAGGTTGATATAACTTTTTACATTGATCTTATAATTTATTTTACTGGAACATATAAGAGTGCTATTTGTGAGCATTCCTCAGTTTGTAATGAGATCAACATCGTATATTGATGTGTGGCATACAAAGTCTAATATACAAGGCTGGAAAATCATTTGAAGAACTGACGTCAGTATGGAAATCTAATCACATGTTTATTAGCAGCAAATGAAATGTACTCTTTGCACTCGGTTCTACTATACGCATGCAAATTTTGGAAAACAATAATACACTATTCGCAAATACATGTGTGGCAAGAAGGCTAAACATTCTCGTATACCGGCTAAACATCATCAACAACAACCAAAAATTATGAGAAATTGCTGGGCGTAGTCCCAACTACGCTGCAATTAAGCGGAGGTAAATAGTTGGCGCATTCAGTAGACTCCACGACCACATAACCAGAAAGTGCACGGACTGGAACCCACAAAGTAGTAGAAGAAAGAGTCGATCTAACCACACAACTAGCCTGGCAAATTGTGGAAAGAGCTGAAAAGTTGGCACTAGATAAAAAAAGACTAGGATACTTTCGCTGAGGACATATGTTCCCTATAGGAACCACATGATATATAAATAGAATGAGACAAATAGCCACATAGACATCCCGATAAACAAAATTTTAAACATCTGTATATGTTTATAATGACTGCCTTTAAATCAAGCAAAAGCGGTGTCAAAAGTACCAATTTTCTTAAACCAAATATAGCACGCTTGATTCAAGAATGGATTCGGAACAGAAAACTTCGTGCAAGAAAAATGGATCTTATTTAAAGCATAAGTGGCCTTGGATTAGATTTTTGGCCTATAATTTAGGCGATGCCACAGGCGATATGATTTTCCTATCTCAATCCTGCACTAGACATAATTTTAAAATTTTTAATACTTCATTTTGTATGTCCATTCGTTTATATGTTCATATAATAATTAAAAATTGTTTTAATCGTTTTTGAAAACAGGCCTACACTACTTAAAATTTTACTTCTTTGTGAAAGTGGTAGTGGTAGAGAAGGAGATCTAGTGAAAATTGAGAGAAAGCTCCCTACTCTGCTATTGCGCGTTTTGTTAACTTTTTCTTGTGGCAGTGTTGCAGCGCCTCTAGTGTTGATCAGGCGCATTAACTTTCTTAAATTGTATGTCCTGTAGAAATTTTATTAATTGTTTTACTTTACCGACTATTCTGCTAACATTGCCGACAAAGGAAGGCGCTGTGATGTACATTAGCAGGAAATAGTACCAATTCATGAACAAAATCCTTTACTACTTTAACCACAACAATATTTCATATATAGACACCACGTAGTGAATATAGACATAGAATAAATGGAACTTTTTATAATTGATTCAAGAACTTGAGTATAAATTTGGATTATTCGTACTTAAGGGCCTGTCGTACTAAATGCAAAAGGATATTTTGTTGGAATATTTATATTAAAAACAGAAAAAATCAATTATGTTGCTTTTTCCAATGTAAATATTGGAACGAAGTTTTCATTGACGTTTAATAGGATAAACTCTATATTTTTAAGAATGATTTAACTACAAATAAGAAGAAAAAACTTAAATTTAGAACTACTTTATTTCTTTGTTTATTAATTCTATGGCGATAATTTTTTTTCTCTTTATAAATTAAACACTACGTACACGCAATATAGAACTTTTTATCATTGACTATAGAGAATGGCCGAAATTTTGAAATAGTTTTCTGTTATATACCATTTAACCAACCAATCGTTATGAAATATACAATATACTCATATATACATACATACATACATACAGATATCAACGAATATGTATATGAAAGTTTGTTTTCATTAAAGATCTACAAGGAAAAAACTTTGAAATAAAAAGTTTGAGTTCATTTTTAATATATAAATTTAACTTTTTTGGCTTGCGACCTTAAAAGTTTCAAAGTTCTTTTCAGTGAATTACAAAAAAAAAACTAAATTTCTAAAATATATCGTCACCTTATATTTAACGGGGTATAAGAGCCCCTTATTTTTTACTGACAATGTTGAATCATAAAATTTCTAATTTTCTATTCCTGGTGAAAATATAATATACTGTATCACAACTAGGACAATTTTCGTTTTCTTAGATGACAAGATCTCGATTAAAAACTCAAATAACTGCTACAAGACCATACGCTACTTTTCGAAAATGCTTTTTTATAAAAAGGTATCAATCAGTTGCTTAAAAAGACCTAAAGCTCGTTTATGAAATAGGATATATATTAAAACGAAAAGGTCGAAAAAATATTTGTATTTATCATTCATTTCTGAGGGCGCAACACAACCATTAACAAATATTTATATGCCCGTTTAATTATTCGTTATCATATTAGTATTCAATATGGAGGCTTCACTTGCCAAATTGATTAACAGCACCTTGAGGTATTTCGCAACTTCTTATTTTAGAGCAGCGGTGCCACTTTTAATTTTTATCAATTATCCTTGCAAAGAATCTCAAAGAGATTTAGCAAGTGAATCATGTACTAGTTTATCAAAGTAAAAAAATCATTCTCTTGAACGATAAATTTTACCAAACTGAATTATAATTTTTATTCCTGGCACAACTAAAATTTTGCTCATCGCTTCTCCTCTCAAACAACCATCGTACAATATTTACATAAATACGCAATTGATTACCTCAAGACACATAAGCAACATGCATACAACCTTTCCTAAGGACATACACAGAAAACACGACAAAGAAAAACAGAATTTGAAATTAAGTTATTTTTCTTCATTAAACGCTTATTGTGCCGGCTTAATGGAACAAGAAATAAAAAGAATTTTGCATGTATAATTTTTGTAAGAAAATCAACAAGCAAAAAATAAACGAAATTAAATTTAACCCTTTCTAATCACAAACAGGACATGTCTTTAAATTACTGCAAAGGCAACATTATAGCGCAATTAATAACTTTAATAAAATTTAATGGAAATTCAAAGAATGTGAAATTGTTTAAAAAAGAAATTGATTTTTTTTTGTAAAAATAGACATTTAAGAACAGAAGAATATTACAAAGTGATATAGAAAAGGTCTTAAAAGTCACTATAGGACTGCACAAAAACGGGGAAATGTTTACCTTCTTTGAAAGGAAAGACAGATGGAACTCTCGAATTTGAATAACCGAACACTGTTTAAATAAAAA
Source organism: Germaria angustata (assembly GCA_963681545.1). Taxonomy (NCBI): domain Eukaryota; kingdom Metazoa; phylum Arthropoda; class Insecta; order Diptera; family Tachinidae; genus Germaria; species Germaria angustata. Next base: position 51,716,640 of record OY812998.1, on the reverse strand, counting down.
AGTCACATCATTGAAAACTGTTTTAATTTCGAAACACTTTACCGCTTAAGCGAAAAACCACTTCAATGGAACATATTGCGTTTATATGAGTGCAAAATCATATGAAACACAATTTGCTTTAAAAATTATCTATTTACGGCGGGCTCATTTTAATCAGCTTTCAAAATATTAAATATTAATTTAAAATCGAAGTACATCTATTTCATTTTCAGTTTATATCATATTCTTCAGATCAAAGAACATTTTTTAAAGTTCTGAGTCCATTTAAGCGACACGTCCTTCTTTTAGCCGAAGTGCATTTATATGAAAATACTAACTTTAATAAAAAACAGCAGTTGTTTGATTTCCTATTTTTGTTCATCCGAATTGACCCTTAAATTAAGCACTTAAAGCAATCGTCTGCAAATTTTATCACAGTGTTCCTCTTGAAAAATTTCGTATATAAAATGTTACTTTTTATTATTATCATTAAAATTACTTCCACATTTACAAGAACTATTTAATTCGAATTATTATTTATTGTATTGAGATCTTAAAGCAAATCCACAAGTAAAAAATCCAAATTGAATTGTATTGAATGTTAATATAAATGTAAAATTCATTTACCAAAAATTATTTTCTTGGAAGCATTAACTTTGAATAAGACAAAAACGTTTTACTGTGAACTCCCTAAACTCATCATACAAAATATCATACCATGCGTAAGGACTTCCTCTCAAAGTCTCCCTTATTAGCACTTTTTCCTGCTTAATTAAAGAATAAAAGTAAAACATATTCATATAACGAAAGAACGGAATGATTATGCTTTCAAACATTCTGCGTAATTATGAATGAATTAACATCTGTAATAATATTATAATTGAGTTACGAATTCCAAAAGATACGAATACGATTAATTAGTTATTCCTAAATTACACATTTATATGCAAATAGAATTGTACTCTACTTATGATTTTTTTGCGCTATTATATTTCTCGTTATCCTTTGATAAAAAGTTGCTCATTACTACTAAGAAGAAAAGGATAATGACAATGCAATGCCTGGCCTTTTCTGAACTGCGTATACCCTTCACCATTGATAAAAATTTAGGTTTTTATAAAAAATTATTTTTATTTAAAATTTTTAAAGTACTTTGTTCCCATATTATTAATAATAAATAGTTACATTTTCAACAAAAAAAATCTTAAAAAGTGGGTGAGTTAATCTTTACATACTGACCTTAAGCCAGATCATTATGAAGCCTTCATAAAAATTTTAAGGGAAAATTAGAAATATTATTATACGAGACACTCAGTATATCAAATGGAAAGGATTATACAAGACATTAGATCTAAAATAAAAATACTACCACTTACCACTTCTCTATATGTCCTTCTTAATCTAAAATAGGAAGAGCAAAACTCTTAATTGGCTTAAAGCGTTTTAGTTTTCTCTTTGATGTCTTGTATCAGGCTCTTGATTAATGATATTTTCAACATCGAAAACATTTTGGAAAAGGTCTTTTAAGCACCAGTGAAATGTACAAAAAGACTCTACCGCTCCTTCATAATAAATAAAAAATAATAATTTCCAGTATAAACAAATTATTAATTTAGAAACAAAAGAGTATAAAAATGTACACCAAATTGTAAATTAAAACTCAAAAAAAGTTATAACTAAATTTTATATTTGAAAAGAGGTATTTTTAAGAACTTTTCACTTTGCGAAAATTTAATTAACTGAAGGAACCCTGTTGCAAGTAAATAATATAAAATGGCAGACACAGTGCACAGTGATAAACTTAAACAAATATTGAACATTCATGATGAAGGGTATACAGACAATAAATATGTATATTAAAATAAAAATTTTTGAATAAAAACGTAGATCAAAACTCGTAAAAAACATTAAATTAAAATTTGTTTTTCTTTCGAAAATATTCATAATAAAAGCCTTGGTATGATGGCAGATGAATATAAACTTCACTGATGCAAAAGTTTTATTTCTTACCAAAACTTTTCAGCTTGAGGCAAAGATAATAAAGCCATTAAGTGTGTGAATAAATTAATTTTGTACAGAAATACTAATAAAAAAGAATAAAAAAAATAAATAAACAAACAAACGCATACACTTTGAAAGAAAAACAAAAGGTTTAATATATTTCTTTGTTAATGATTTCTTAAGGTTTTAAAGGTGGCTCATTAATATGACCGTGTATTTGTGTTTCAATGATAAAAAGCGAAAAGCAAAAATAAGTGACTTTTTGCCTTCCCTTCTTTGATTATATTGTAACCTGAAGCACACTTTCAGGGGTGGTGGACTAAATGAATAGTTATTAGTAAAACGATAAGTCACTTAGCAACGAGGGCTTATTTCCATTAAAATTGCTTACAAAGGAAACGCTTACAAATCTAAATAACATTTTGTTTAAGTATTAATTAATTTAGAACGCCAATAAAAATTTAGTTAGATGAAATTGAAATTAATATGTTATATTGATTTAAAAAAATAGGAGAGCTTTTAAAAATTGTTTTTATACAATAGTTATTACATGCTTTTTGTAAATCAATATAAATTACAATTTTCAAATATAAAGGTTAGGGATAGGATGTTGCAATAATACGAGTAACATTCTGTGGAGAAATTTTCCTAAATATTTATTTATTATACCGTCACTTGCATTATTCATTGCCGTAAGTAGCACGATAGAGCATGTCTCAATACTAAGATTTTGTTATAAAAGAACTTTCCGATAGTGCAATCGCTGGATCTTTACTCAACAGCATACAGATTGATCGTTTGGAGTTTAAAGAAAGAGCAAATCGTCTATGGTATAAAATCTAATATTTAAGTAGCATAAAACTGTCTTGTAAAGTCTAAAATGTTTGGTCACTGGGATAGTGTCCAATGCGCTTAAAGGACGATGCGACTTTCAATCAAAAAATATACTTCCCAGCGAAACACATTTCCGTCTGTATGGCCGAAATGGAGATCTATCCGCTATTTTGATCAACATCGCGCTCCTAAATATATTAAGGTGTTTAATTGCTCTTGTTTGAAATTAAATTAATTTAAATTTAAATTATCGTGTATCATTTTACTTGAAAACTGTTTGGACTACAATATTCAAATTGTCCTAGTTCTAAGACCTGCAGCAATGGAAACGGGACAAAAGTTATCAATGTAAGAGATAAGGGCTGTAAGCAAAAGATTTTATAACAATTTCAATTGTGAAAATGCTATTGTAGCTGGATAATTATTAACGTGGGGATGACATCTGAGATCTGAATTTGATATCGCCTGAATACCAATGTGGAAAGAATTTTTTCTTTCGTACAATTTCATTTAAGTCAAAAGGATTCTTTGTTTACATATAAATTAAATTTAAGACAAAAACTATTTTGTTTGTGTTTGTATTAGATATAATTGTATGAAAAAAGGAATTCTTTCGACATTAGTTTAGGCTCAACAAAGAGCATTTGCTAACTGGAGTCCATAGATTTATCCCTTTGTGTTGATACCTTTGATAGATAGAGAATGGAAATTTGGAAACAAGAGTAAAGAATACAGAGAGCAGAAAACACAGAGTTTATAGACAGGAATCGAACCTGTTACCCTCTGACTATTAGTATAGTACAATATACTAGTCTACGAGGGCAGCCAAAGTCTTGAATCACAGTTCAATTTAAATTTTTATCAACTGGGCCTATAATAAATTTTTATTAAAAAAAATACTATAACTGCTACTAATTCTTAACGCTTAAGAAGAAAGAAAGGAAAATGATCAGTCCTCTTCCCCGTAGGATATTCAATGTAAAATTGACAGTCCCATAACGATTGAAATATTACAAATATTAGCATAAATGCATCATAACTTTCTCATGAAACGCCATATAATTTTGCTAGAAAAATAACAATATTTTCCTTCTATAAGACAAATGAAAACTTACAACTCATGCATACAATACAATAAATGAAATAAAATTTATCATAATTTCAAAATGAATAAATATATTCACAAAACAATCATTTACATAAATGTATCTAAACGCGGTGTTGCATACAAAATATAATAGTAATAAAACACTAAATGAAAAATATCTTTATATCTTCCTGCTGCACCGTCACATACATTTCTATATGCATAGAAATAAACGATGTGGCAAGAACACACGTGTATCCACATGTTTGAAATTATATTACTTACAAAGAAGACAATGTAAAACATACGAATTCATGATGCAGCCTTGTGACATTATCATAACGTAAAAACTTCAGGCTGGGGAAAACCAACTTTGCATTAATGTATGAAAGATTCTCATAAAAATGAGTAAGAACAAGCAGAACTTGCGGTTACATTTATACATTCATAAATAGGAATAGTTGCACTTGTTGTACGAGTATGTAACATGTTGTACGCAGAAAAAGAAAGATGAATTTGAATGAGCAACAGTGTTAAGTTTTGTGCCATTACTTTCTTGTTGCACAATATATTATTCTTGTTCTGCAAGAAGAAAAACGGCAAAGTTAAAACAAATATAATGAGGCATGCAGCGAAGGAAGATACTGAAAATAAAATACATTAAAATAATTTCATACGAACTTAAAAGTTACATCGCTCTTAAATTAAGCGTATGCATCCGCACAGTATCATTTTGTATGACATTTAAATTGAATGCTTAATAAATGTTTTAAGTGATCAAAGAGGTATGGGAAAGTTTTCTATTTCCTGTTGTAAAATTTCTTTCACGAATTTTCTCACCATATTTCGTTTTGCCTAATTACGCTTTATTTAAATTGATGTTAGTTTTGCAAGTCAAAGTTGTTAATAATTATTGTATTGTTCAATATAAATATAAAGGATCTAAATGAATTTTTATATTTATTATCAACATCAAATTATAAATAAATATAACTTATTACTAAATATTGAGAACAAATGTTTAATCTTCGCTTGTGATGAAATATGGCGGCTTGAAAGTTCAAACATGGAGCTTTTTATAGATATTTCACAAAAAAAAATCCTAAGCTTTCGCATTTCGTATGCTATTTTATTTAAATATTACTCATTCGCACTGGTTTACCATAATCCTCTAGGAACAGCTCTAAAGTATGCAATGATTTCTATAAAAATCTGTACGTATGAGTAATATTTCATCAAACTAAGAAAAATATTACTCATACAATAACAGTTAGGATTTTTTTTGGGAATAAGTGGTGACGAAATTCAAAAATTTTAAAGCGTACAAAAGATATGTACGAATATAAGTATTTAGACAGTAATGCCCCGATTATGGTTTACAACAGTTGTTACTTTAATGATGTATTTTTAAAAATGCGATTATGGTTTACAACTGTTGTCAGTATGTGTTGTTCGCACTGTCAAAAATCTACAACAGCTCCTTAGGTGTTGTTTTATTAACATTACAAGTTGAAAATAGATTAAAAAATTTAAGTATACATATATACATATAAAAGTTGTTTTGCAAAACATACAGAACTGTAAATAAATAAAAATAAAACAAATAAATATAAAATAATAAAATAAATATTTCTTAGCAAAATTACAAATAAAAAACAAATGGCAAAGCTGGTTGAACCGATGAAAATTAATCCAGATATTGGCTGAGGCAAGCTACCATTTGAATATAACAAATTAGAGCTCAAGGACGAATGGGATCAATTTACTGAACAATTTAATGGCTTGGGACAGCCAATTAGAAATATTAAAGTATGGCAAAGAGTTAGTTTTTAGAACAGAGCTCAGTTTTTGTATCAAAAACAAGAAACCATCCTTGTTTATGCGGAAAATTTTTATAAAACTATAAATTATATTTTTGTAATTAAGATATTGTAATTACTTTTGGTTTTATAAAAATTATACATACTTATTTTATATATGGTAGTTCCAATGGATTTCAACTATTAAGGAGGGATTATGGGCATCATAATCGACCTACTGTACAAGGAATTTGAAGAAACTAGCAGCGTTACAGAAGTGGTCAGCCCTATGCATCATCGCAGTGTCCCTACTGCCGAAAATAACTCTTCTGAAATTGGGCCTATTTTACGTCTCATTATGCCGTCTTATACATTTAGATTTGCACCGCCGTCTATATGAAGTCCAAATCAAACAAGAATCAAAGCCGGCTGACCATACACCAACTCCGTAGATATGCTGAGTGGGTGCAAGACTAACAGGCTTTCAATGCTAATTTTTCGAACAAAATTTTCTTCAGCGATGAAGCTCATTTCTCACTCGGCAAGCAAAACTTTTAAATATGGCACTCGGACAAACCAGAAGTGACTGTGGAAAAGCATTTGCATCTGAAAAAATTGACTATTTGGTGCGCATTATGGTGTAAAGGTGCAATTGAGTCGTATTTTTGAAAACGATGCTGGAGGAAGCGTTACCGTCGATTCAGAGCACAATGGCCTCATGATAACTGATAGTTTTTGGCCCGCAATTGAAGATTATGAACTGCATCTGGATATGTAGTTTCAACAAGACGATACCACGAGCAACATAATACGATCGATTTCTGCTTTATTGCATGGGAAGTTTTCAGAACGCCTAATTTCACGTTTTAGCGACACCAATTTGCCACCAAGAATGCGATTTGACTTTTTTGTAGGACTAGGTCAGAGACCGCGTCTACGAAGGCAATCCTTCAGTGTTGGAGCATATAAAAACCAACACTCATCAATTTATAGCCCAGATACCACCAGAAATGCGCGAAAAAGTTGTCGAAAACTGCCTCAAATGGATGCGCTGCTGCAACCAATCTTGAGGAGGCCATTTAAATGACAATGTATTTCGTACGTTGGTCCAAGCATAATAATATTGTAAAAATTTCACCTAAATCATAGCTTTATGGGTGTTTTATTCAACTTTACTTTTGAAACCGAAAAATGGATAACTTTGCATGTGAATGAGGTGTATATTTTCGGTTCTGGCGAAATATTGAAAAAAAAAATAAAATTAAAAAATTATTTCGCCTTAATTAGCCCTCGAATGTTTTTTACGCAGCTGTCCTTGAGACAAAAGTCATGAGAAGACGAATTTTGATTAAAAAAGGACGATGTTTAAGGTACAAATTGATGTGAAATAATACTGCTGGGTGCAATAATTTCATTCATCATGACAGCAGCTCATGCTTTTCTTGGTCACGTCCTTTTATTTATATACGTTTCCATACTTTTAGCGTTGACATATTTAAAAAAATACATAAAAATGGCAAACAAGAATTTATAATATTTCTTCAAGGTGAATGTGTATAAGTGTATGTAATTAACAAAATAATTACTGCAAACTAAATGGGTTTCTTACTCACTCATGTACAAATAAGTAGAGATCAAAAAATGCAAGTGAAAAAAAACGAAAATACGGGCAAAATGATTGAAAAATATTCAAACATTTCATCACTACATGTACGATTATACGCCGTTGAATGTCAGTAAGACTGCTGTATTAGTTGTATGTCTCACTACTGACTTGGCATGTTTGTTTTAGTTTTAGTTGGTTTGACTATTTGATCAGAATTTTTTAATCTCTTCTCACCACAAACTTTCACTGCTACAAGTGCTGTCATTAAAAATTAAATCAAATCTCTTCTAAGCATCAGGCAAACTGCATGACTGCAAAAATACTTTGCCAAAGCGGAAAAGAATACTGATTGCAAGAGGATGAAACTTTTAAGCCCTACAGTAATAATATCAGTTCTTATTCGATTTTGCAAAAAGGAATACAAATATATTAAAAAAAACTTGATTATCAAACAATTATAAACAATTATATTTTTAAACACTAATATTTCAATACGTTTGTATTTCTTCAATTATAAAATATTAATGCATTGTTTGTTGTGGATCTTCATATGCCGTCATTTCATTGGTCGCTAAACCAAATCGTCAGTGACGTCTAAAAAGTTTAAAGAACATTCAACCTTAATCGTCAGTGAAGTTTTAGCAGCTTGAAAACATTCAACATTCAAATTCTAATTGTTTTTAACAATTAGTTGGGGAGAATATCTCTAATAATAAATTTCAATATTAAGTATATAATATATTAATTTTAAAACATATAGAACAAACAAAAATGCTTTTAATATCAACAGAACTGTCCTCATTACATAAACAACTTCAATAATACGTAGATCTAACTTCGGCTATATATGCGTCTGGTGCATCGATGGCATGACCTAGATGTCTAATTTCCACTCACTTGTTGCAGCAATTGCCGACAAATTTTGCCAATAATTCGCTTAATGTTGTGTTCCAAGTATCCAATCTTTTCTGATTTATAAGTGTCGTAACATATCCCCAAGTAAAATAATGTTAAATTGAACAGTCATGGTGGCCAATTAAAAGCGCTTTTACCTTAAGTTAGTTTTGCATCAAATCCTTCTTTGATAAGATTAATAAATTAATAAGTTTCATTAGTGTTGCAAGCTTTTATCTGGCGTAAGTCTATTCATTATGAAATGATAAACAACAGTCAATTGTCAAAGGGTTGCTATATGACGTCGTCAATAGAACAGAATGCCACTTTTTATCGTTTGTCTTTCACAATTTCTATATAGAAATTTTTCGGCTACTGTCAACACATTTTTTATATTTTATAAAAAGAATTTGACGTCCATGTTGCTTTAAATCTACCCTTATTTTGTCGTAAGTGAGTATTGGGTGTTGAGATCGGTACGTATGTCTTGTGTAATTTTTTTTTTACATAACAAAATAAATGAAAGTACGAGTTTAAGCCATTTCGAGAAATAAGTCGAAGAATTGCAAAAGAAATTCTGTATTTGCAAAAGTATTTTGCAGGGACACTAGTTTGAATAATTTTAAGGAATTGCATTTCGCCTTAGTCTATTCAACATGTGTCATTTGAAATTTTATTGATTGTAGCCGAAATATTTTATACACGAAATCTAGAGACTCAGAAATTCTGTGATACTACGAAGTGAGAAACGTTTCCCACGCTCAGTTAATACGATCCTTGGTAGAAAAATTATAATATTGTTGCAAATTTGTTACTATTCCGAACACTTGTTGATCCCACTTTTGAAATGAGGTGTTATAGGACATGCTTAACCGCATTTTTTCAGCCGAAAACAACTTTCGAGCCTTTTCAAGAAAAAATAAAATTTGCACATCGAGGACTTTGAATTTGCCAGTCACATTTACTTAGTAATTTAAATACGTTGTGTAATATTTTTGCACTATTCCAATCAGAATTTGCAAAGGTTAGAGAAAACATTTCCATCTGTTATAAATATTTCTTTTTATTAATTAAACAAAAAATTTGTTTCATTTATTTTTATTGAAGACAGCAAGAAAAAACTCAAATATGATTTTGTTTTCCGTACAAACAATCGAGACGAATTTTACTCTCGTTAAAAAAAAATATGTTTCTAAATCTCTTCAACGATCCTTCGACTATTCAACCGGACAAATTGAGTTTGTATTTTTGTGAACACTATCCTCAAAATTAATCGTAGAGATTAACTCTTACATCTGTTATCGCGTTTTCGGTAATATTTTCATTTTGAACCTTCAGATTCATTATGTACCTTAACAGATCTACAACTAACGTGGAAATGGATGAATAATGGTTGATATTTTTTAATTACTTTTATTGGATTTAATCTGTTGGGCTTGAAGTTTTTTAACCATTCTTCGTCTTGTCAGCCTATTAAATTGATTTTATGTCTTTTGTTATCATAATGGTCGGACTGGGAAGGTTTTGATTGGTTCGGTATATCTCTACCTGCATCAGTCATCATAAACGCTAATAAATCCTAATCGATATAGAGGTGGATGTGATAAATCTTAATTTAAAATGTAAGTGCATGTACAGGTACAACTCAGCAATCGCTCTTTCGGCATAGGCTTGTCTTTTTTGATTCATTGTATTCTCGCATTTGGTTAATTGAAATCCTGGCATCACAAATAGTTCTTTTTGCATCGCCCTTCAAACTTCAAAAATACCAAATGGGTATTCAGCATATAAGATAATCCTTAAAAAAAACTATTTGCAAATGTCCTTCATTTAGTTTGCTTATTGTCTAGTATAATTTTTATCAACAATGTCATTTGTAGACATAATTATTTTGACATCTCTTCATATTCAGCATCTTGTTACATTTGCAGTGAACAAGTTAAGATATTGCAATTATGGCAAAGTGCTTAGAATCAGTTAAACTATGAATAAAAGGATGAAAGGATATTCAAAGGAACAGAAATGGTTGGTGTTATAGTAAATTTCACATTATGACTTTGATATATCCACATTTAAATATTTAGATTTGCAGTTGTCATACTCTGTGTCTTGTTGACTTGGTTTTATTTTTTCCCGTATTTTATTTACAGTGGTTTCCTACGAAGTGGATATTTACAAGTATATGGGCAATTTGATGTAAAATGTTAAAACAAATATATTGTTTGCTGTTGGCTTAGTTGAGTATATTCCTGCACTTTATCGGCGTTAACCCAATCATCAGTACTCTTTAGTCAGAGAATAGAGAATATCTCGAATAACAAATTTTATAAATATTTTCCTTACACTAAAACGATATATCTTATTATTAATCATTGGGTATTGATATCGGTCGAAAGTAATTGTTTCTATATCAGGATTATCCTATACTTGAATCCATCATCTGGAATTTGTTTTGGATTCAATAATTGAAGCTCCTAGTGATATCAGGTATGATACCAATTGATCTGCAAATATTAGGACGAAGGAAGCTATGGACGATGAGACATATTAACAACATAGAACCCGAAACCGGCAGGTGGACCGCAAGACTCATTCCAAATATAGAGAAGTGGGTGAATAGACGATTCGGGGATGTAAAATACTACTTGACTCAGATGTTGTCAGGTCATGGATACTTCCGAAAATATCTCCACAAAATGAAGAAATGTGACACTCCGTTTTTCTTGTACGAAAACGAAGATGTTGTTGATGATGCTGAGCACACTTTTTTCAAGTGTTCTCGATGGACAATACACCGTGAAGAGTTGGAAGCCGTTACAGGACCACTCATAGTGGAGAACATTGTAGACAATATGATAACTGATGCGACCAAATGGCGAGCAGTTGCGAAGTACTGCGAAACAATATTAAAGTCGAAGAAACCTTTCTTAGACGCTGCAGGATGACTGTCTATGTACATGGCAGCCTAAAAATTGGCTACATTAAGCAGGGTGGCTGATAGCCATCCATTGGGAAACCACTTCGAAGTAATGCTAACGCGGTCCCGGAGTGGGGATTATTTTCCGGAGAAAGGGGGTTTTTTTAGTCGGTATACCTATAAGGGGAGCCCGACATATCACAAGTGGGAACAACCCACTGTGAATGCAGTAATGCATTTTTACCTTCTTGAAAAAAAAATTATTGAAGCTCCTATATTTGCGATTTTTAGGACAAACAATTGTTTACGTTGTTCTAGTCATTTTAGATTCTTAATTAAGTTCGCAGGTCATATCAATATTGTAAAACACATCTTGCTCTTGACGTCGATGAAGAATTTCTTAGAATTTTTCCACTGTTATGGACGAAATGTTTTCGAAATACAAAATCCTTCTAATTGAAACAATTCTAGGAAATTTTATTTCAAGTTAACAAACACAAACAGTCTGGAGCTACTTGCCTTGTCTGCAGAAACACCCAGACTCTTCGCCAGGAATCAAACCTTCGAACTTCGGACTACACTAGCAACTAGTTGGCGAAAGCACAAATTATAATGTTAACACCACTGTTTCACACTGCTCCCGACCTTTAAGTAAATATACATATAATTGTATAAATGTATGTTTGTATATTAAGAATATCTAATGAATAAAGTCAATTCACATTTGGCCTTAAAAGGAACCCATTATTTCATTCTCTTTTACCATACATTACTCTTTTGTGCTTATTCATCCTCCCGGAGTGGTGTAACCAAGTATTTTTGCTTTGTATAAAAAAGGAATTAATAAACTTTCCAGGACATGCATACAAATAATGTGATGATTTGGAATGAGTAAAAACACACACTGATGTACTTCTAGTTGTATTTTTTTTTTTTTTGAACAGCTTAAAATCTTTTCTGGGCACAAATATACCATACATACATACATACATTTGAATATCTATGTATAGGTGAACAAATGTTTGTTAAATAAATTAAATTAAAGGTACGATAGAAAAAAAAGAACATGAAATGAAAAGAGTTAATTTTACATTAACCCAATACTGAGTGTTCTACAGGTTTTTTTTCTTATTTTCGTCTTATGTTTGTATTTTGATGATCAACAGTGACACTATTGTAAGTAGTGCATTTTGCCCGAGGGTAATCTGAAAATGTTCTTATTAAGTCAAAGTTTTAGCTTTGAGCTCAAATGCGTAAGGAGTTGATAGAAATTGTTAAATATAATTCGTAATCTACAATCCACAGTTTTTGAAATGCAAGTTTTATATAGAAAAGTATTTGGAGTGATACTGACCATCAAAATTATCTTTCAGGAGGATGACCGCTACATGTGAAACGCATTATGTTGCAATTAGCAAGATCGGTTATTAGAACGAGTATAGAGAAATAAGTGTTTATAGGCATGTGATTTTTAGCTTATTTTAGGTAACACAGGACGCCGTTTATAATTAGAAACGATGCTCTTGGATCCATATTGATCACTTTATGATGGCTGAGTGGTTGATTCTATTTACTCTCATGTTATTTGGTATCAAGCCAATCGACTCTCAAATAAAATAGTTTATTCCTCTGATCTTGAAATACAATAGGTCTATCAATTCGAGCATAATTTTGTGGCCCATAAGAGTTATTCTCTTGCTTGGCAGAGCTAATGCTCCCCATTATAGCAACTTTTGCATAGATCCTTAAATAGAAAGATCTAAGGCCTAATTTTTTATTTCACCAAGGTGAAAAAAATATTTATATAAAATTCATCCTAGTGACATGCAAAACTAGACCATTAATCTTCTGGCGTGTGTATCAATAGGATACTGCCACCATTTTTATAGATCTAAATACACAATTGATCAAAAGGAATTCTTTAACTCTTATTAAAATATTTATTTCAATATAGTCTGAAATTATATTTAAATTTCAATGGCAGCTCATAGAAAATTTATGAAGGCTAGACATATTAAACTGCAACTGAACAAGTACGAGTAACTTTAGCGAATGTGACGAAATTTGATTAGAACAACACAACTGTCAAATAAAATTAATTTTTCCTAAAACGTGGTAATAATAAAATTGCTTTCCGCTCACGCCTTAAGGACTTTTGGTTCTTGTAGGTTAGGTTATGTTGATTGGAGGGGTGTGATAGCCCATGTCATACGACATACACTTAAGCCAGTGAAGGCTTTGTGTGCGCTCCCTTTTAATTATCAGACACAAACTGCCAGAGTTCTGTGGCAGAATTCGAACCTGGGACCTTCGCACTATGAGTCTAGTACACTACCTACTAGTCCACGAAGGTCAGTTCTTGGTTTTTGTAAGAAATAAAGATATTTTAAATAAAAATTTCTTAATGTCATCGCTTATGTTCAGACATCCAATTTAAATGAGGCAATTAAATTTTAAATTGAGTTATCGACTTTGGTGTTCTTACCTTGTCTTACTCAATTAGCAATTGAAAGAAATTGTATCTCAATATTTTTATAAATTAACTTGCCTGATTGTATTGCCAATTTTTATAAAAATTATGTCTCCAAGAAGGCTATTTTTTATATTTTTCTTAAAATTTTATTTTCTTATTGTACAAAATTTTCTCCTCTCACTTAACAAGAGGGTTGCATGAGGTGCAAATAAGTACTAACTGTTCAATTTATTAAGTTCTTGCATTGTATTGTATTATAAATTGAGCTCAATTAAGGTGTTAGTTGTGTAAACTCTCTAATGGCACAATTAAGGTATACGTCTGAATATGGTCTTATCAGCTTCAAACGCTTAAATATTTCACTAAAAGTTAGATATACGTAAAATTCAGCTCTGACACTATATGTTTTTCTTTTAAACAACTTTTCAGTTTTGTCATGTGTCAATGTTTGTTTAAAAACAAAATTATTTTTTTTTTGCCCTTCCAAATAAAGTGGAAGTGTTCTTTCTCTTATCAGATTGCATTACACGTTTCTAGTTGGCATACAACATAAGAAACGCTTCAATGCATTCCATTTTCTTTATACCCTCTTTTATAACCAAATAATCTTGCATTAAGCGAACTTAAACTCTGACAGGGTCTATATTCACATAGACACCTAAACATACGTACAAACAAACGCATACGCAATCACATGTGTATGTGTGGGTGTACTTTTGCTAGTATTTATTTTAGTGTTTCAACTACTTATGCAGAAACATCACGACATGACACTTTCAAGAATCTTCATCACAAATGCTCTTAGTTTATGTCATGTCCTAATCCCAACTTGTTTCCTTCCGTGAAAACTGTTGCAAGCAAATCACTGGACCATTACTGCACTGCTGTGGCCTTAATAAGAAAAGGGAAATGAAGTTGAGTGGTAAAAGTAGTTTTCTTCTTTAGTTTAATTCTGTCATCTTGAATGGTATCGGTTTAAATAAGCTGTCATTCATCGTGTTTTCATTTCCTTTTGCTAATATTTGATACGTAAATTAATAAATCATATTGATCAGACTTTTCGATATTTTTTATTCTTTGTTTATCAATATATGGGTTAGAAAATGGATTTAAGATAAGAAGTAGAAAAAAATGTTTTTGGCAACAAGTATGATTTATAAATCCTATTTTAAGTTTCATATTCGAAGTCCTTATAGAAATTAGATCCGAAAAAGTGACAATATTATTTATTTCTGTTTAATGAAAATGCCAAAGAAAATTGTTCTTCCTGAATTTCCTGCAATTCCTTTTTTACTATATCACAAAGAAAATTTTTTTAAGCTCAAAAGACGAAAGGATCAAAACCAATGCCAGTTAATTTATTATGAAATAAAAATATACAGACAGATCTCAACGATTTAGTATGAGTTTTAGCTCTACCTACGACTAAAGCAGAGATTTTTAATTCACGATTGAAACAATGAAATTTACTTGAAGATAATAAGAAAACAACTGCTGATAATATTTAGTTACTGTTACAAAAACTTTTGAAGAAAGGATTTGACACTATTCCTTCCTTTGTCACGAACCATATACTGAACATGTGATGTACCTTTTTCTCTTCGCTTGCAGCGCAATACTGTTGCAATATTCAAGCTTATCACGCTTAGCTTTTTTTCTTAGTCCCATATTCCATTTTATTAAAAACAACATGACCGCACGTTGTTTTCCAAGGCGTCAAACTTCTGTGGCTTGTCGCCGTAAATCAGTACGATTCGATTACCTAAAATTTTTCGTTCACTGAACGTGTCTTTCAGTAAATCAATTGTGGCAGCCGCGGTACTACTCACTACAGCAGCACCAGCTTTTTCAGTCTGCACTGTTGGACGTCTCGGAGGATATTTGTGTTCATGTTGATTAAAAGTGGTGGGAAAATGATCTCTGGTTAACCGAATTAAATGATCTGTTAGACGATTATGCAGACCACAAAATTAATGAAGAGTGCGATTAATTTTTCGAACTGAACGATTTTTTTTGTAAAAAAAATTTGCACATAATGAAGTGGTACACTAAACTCAACAGGAAACAAATAAAGGATTTCCAAATGGCGCACATGTCAAGCAGTATTGCCACATAAAGAATTATAACTCCTAAAAACACATTTTATTTATGTTTTATCTATATATCGTTATGATGGCGATTTTTTTAGAATCAGCCTCAGTTTTAACTACGTTGAGCTCTCTCCTCTTTTCAGAAAACTCGCACGTTGTACTGCTCATCCCTGCTCTTCAATCTTGTTGCAGTAATCCTATTGAGGCTTCCACAGTTTCGGTGCATATTGTAGCGATATTCTCTCGGTTATAGCGTTAACTGGTCGATTCTAGTATAAAGATTACTTTAGTAGGCAGCCTTTACTTCTGGCACCTAAAACTTTTCTCATATCATACTTCTAACGTTGTGTTGTAGTATCTTATAATGCCTATTCCTTGGTTAAGTGTGACTACATCTGGAGACTACCAAATTTATTTGTTCGTGTCCTTGCACAGGCATATATATAAAGGAACTTCATATCGCACTATTTGGGTTTTTTTATATTCCCTAAATAATGTCGACTTATGACCAAATGTTTGTTGGTATTAGTGTTTTGGAATTGGAGTCACTTAATGCAATTAGAAAGGCACCATTCGTCATGCCTCTTAAGAGTATTTAAAGCTTAGTTGAAGAAAGCACTCCACGTTTTTTGGATAAATTATTGGGTACGACGGATGCACTGAGTCTGCTAAGAACTCCCGATAATAACTTTCATCCACCACATATCCTTCAAAAAATACATGTTTGCATTTATCCTACCCTCAACTTGAACAAACAATTGATAAGGGTTAAATTAGATTTGTACTTATATCGTAACAAATATAAATCAATTTCATTATTTTATAATTTTTAGTGTGTAAAGTCTGGTATTCTGTTCAGAATTTGGTGTGTAAAATGCTGCCAAAATCCATATGAAAATATTTTGTATAGAAAAGTTACAAAATAATGTTGCGGAAGTTGTAGTCTGTTCAATTTTATAAAAAGAAATGAAATGTTTCTGCCAAGATTTAAGCAAATTTTTTTCCATTGTGTCATCTAGACCCTCTTAAAGGTTTTTCAAATATCCGTTTCATGAAAAATTAAACGGTTGTAACCATAATAATACTGTAGACTTCACTACTAGTAGATGTTGAGATCCTGTGTATATAAAACAAAGCCTTTACCTATTTACGTATGTATATGAAAAATTTTCTGAAATCTTTAATAAAATATTATTTCAACACTCATTGCCATTAACAATAAGTCAAACCATAAACTTATTGATTGATGAAACAATTTGCCAGTTCACCACGGAAAGAAAAAAAGTCTCATAATGGAAAGTCTGTATGTGTATGTGTGTATATTTTGTCTAGGAGAAAATAACACTATTTCTTATTGTATTTTGTGCAGTTCATTCTGGTTTTGTTTTTTCTTTTTTTGTTATTTTTATACCAACCTTTAAATCATGCAAAATAAAATTTCCATGTTGTTTTTTGTCAGCTCATTCAGTTTTTCTTATTTTTTTTTTTTTGGCATTTTTATTAAAAACATGTCCACGTTACACACAATCAATTTAGTATTAAAATTCATCTGCAATTTATCAATTATTTATTGCAATAATTTTCTTGTTGCTTTTTCCCTCGCATTCGGTATAAATTATACAAACAACAGCAACAAATACCATAAGAGTTTGTGTGGCAAGAGCAAGTTGCAATAACCTCAATGACAATATACATACATATATTTTGTGTATTGAATGTGTTAATGAATAATGTTGAAGTTATATTAATATAGAATAAAAATGTGTATGGCAAAGAAATAAAACAACCAATAAAAAAGTTAAAGCAAAAAAGTTCAGGATGTTTCATGAGTAAAATAAAGAGAGAAAAATTATGTTGAAATGAATTACGCGACACACGGAACTAGTGGACGAATAAAGAGCTTTTCTACTAGATTAGTTTAAGTTTACAGGTCCCTGATAGATAACAGAAATTGGTGAGCTCTTCCGTGTCCCGATTTCATGATCCCTTTGTGATACCTGGGGAAATAAAACCGAGAGATAGGCAGACAGATAGACGCTTATAGACAAAGATGTGAAATGTACAGAAAGCTGATACGTATATAAGTCACAGATAAGAAATAGAGGCGATAAAGCGATCGTGAAGACCGTGTTACGAGGAGCCAAGAACTGATCTATACCGAATCATCGCGAAAGCCAGCCACCCACTCCTTCTAAATGAGGTAATCTCATGTGGTCCCTTGTTCGACAATTCAGATAGAATGCTAAAGCGTTGCCCAAATGGTGCAACGGAAGATTCTCCAGTGTGGAGCACAAGCATGGAGATGGTATGTTATCTCCCCCTCTTCTTAAAGAGGTCACTAAACTGCATTCTCGGAACATTTAGAAACTATGTCTTCCTATTCTTGCTATGGTGAGACCAGAGTGTCTTAGCCATTGGAGCTAATTTAAGCCATCAAAGATCTAGATGAAAGCGGTAGAGCACAGATGTTGTCAAGAACATCTACCAGCATAAAAATTTTCTGTTGTAGGCCATATACGACTATGTTACAGTCGTTGGTCTCATATACATTGCATCCATCTAAGAGTCGGTACATCCAGCGTTAATAAACGTAGAGCCTACATTTAGTTTTGTAGCGAACAGCAATAGATCTATTTAAAATTTTACTGTCGGCTATAAATATGGATATTTCTATTCGGCATCCTACAGTTGATGGCAGGTAGCTCTACCTGTAGGATGCTGCACTCATTTGACCGTCTGAAGGACATTTTGATACCAAATACTTTAGTAAACAAGACCTGCCTCTATCTTCATCTCCACTTCTAAAGTTTTTGAATAGACAATTATGGTTACAGTTACATGAATAACACTTTCCTCTAGGGAGGATTAAAATCGCTATTCTAAAAGGGCCGTGGAAGTTCATATTGTTGTCGGCAGATCTGGAGTTCCTTGCATCGATCACATATATCATCGTTCCTGCTAGTGGCTTCGTTGCCATTACGTCCAATATAATGCAGCGTTTGACATTGATCTCACATGTTATTGTGGTAGTCATTATGATATAATTCACTGTAAGGGATACTAATTTACCTCCCTTATTATGAAAGTAATGCCCCTACGCACTGTGAACACCATATTGCTTCCTTTTTTCTACATTCGTTTTCAACGTTGCTTGTATTATTTCAATATTTATGAGGGCTAAAAATTTATCTGACAACCCACGTTATAATTTATTTAAAGCGAAGCAAAAGGGTACGCAGTGAAAGTAAAGAGGTTTATTTTTATTATTATTATTTCTCTTCTTTAAAACACATTTGGGAATCTGGATACTTAATGTACTAGCACTTAAAATACATGCATAAATAATAAATATATAGACACATACATACATGAACATATGACAAATATACTTAATCTCATATGTAGGAATGAATGTACAATATGCACAAACCCAGCAAACAAATACCATTGAAAGAGCCACAGAAATCTAAGACCATAAAAGAAATATGGTTAAAGTGATTGTTATTTGAAAATAGTATATTATAATTGAATAATAAATATTAGAGAAATCAATGTATCATTAAATCAAGACCATATTATGAACCATAATTCCCAAAAAGTCGTTTATGTAAGATTTGACAATTACTATTGAAATTTTAAAAGTTTTTAAGCGACAATATATCAACATAAAAAGCATTTGTGTACTTATGATACACCTCAAAATATTTCAAATTGTTACAAAGATCTGCCGTAAAATTTATAGAGTTTATAAAATTTATACAATTTATAAAATGATTTCGGAGGCGATAATGCCCACTTTTTCATTACGAACTAGTCCACTATTATGCAATTAGTTTTTTTTTCGTTTACCAACAAAAAGGCTTTAAAAAGTCGTAAAAATGTAGTTTAAAGAATTAAATAATTTTAAAAAATTAGTGAAGTAAGGACAACTTAATAATTCCGAAAAACTCAAGCAAAACGGAACCATGGTCAGACAGCTTTCGGACAAAACTCCATTATTTTAATGAGTTTATTTAGGCATGTGACGGAAATTTTTTCTATCTTATTTCTAGTTATTATCTTCTAAAACACATGCCAATTGTTAAAACGATATTACCTTTTTTTAATTAAATTTTCCAAAAAGCATAATTTAAAATTGGATGAAATATTATTGTCAAAATCCATCAAATATAATCAGGATCGCTTCAAAATTGATCGATTTCACACACCTGGTACCGAAAATCATCAACAGCAACTATAAATTTTCTTTATTGTTGTGTTATGCTCTTCAGTTTATCATATTTTTATAGAAGTTATGAAAAGGAATGTGTGCGATCATTAAGGGATAAAACAAAAAGAATAAACATTTTTTGAATTTTTGGTTCATAAGTGGCAAACATTTTTATTTTGATAAATAAAAAATGAACATTTTATCCCCCAGACCTAGTGTGTGCAAAAAATGTTTCAACTAAGACAAAACGATACTGAAGTAACAAAAATTTGACGTTTTTGGTAAATCATCACACAAATATTTATGTTGTCTGAATCCACTAGCAGTTAATATGCCTACGAATCAGATCAAACTTGCAAATATAAGCTAAAAAGCCTCTGGAACGTATTTTAGGGGGAAAAAAGCTCCA
The DNA here is from genome assembly GCA_963681545.1 of Germaria angustata. NCBI lineage: Eukaryota > Metazoa > Arthropoda > Insecta > Diptera > Tachinidae > Germaria > Germaria angustata. The sequence goes on along the minus strand of OY812998.1, from coordinate 51,696,341 downwards.
GGTCCTGACAACATCAATGCTGAACTATTGAAGGTCCCTAATCAAACTTAAGCGCTTTTATATGGAGAAAATTCATACGGAATCTGTAGTGCAAAGAGACTCTATGTCACGAAATTACGAAAGGTCTAATTGGCTGCCGTAGCGAATTTGCAGAAACTCTCATGAGCATAACAAATAAACTCATAATAGCAACTATACAAAGAAAACTTAACATATCCATCAATAGAGAGTTTATCGGCGAGCAGACTGGTTTCACAGTCAAATGTTGTGTATGGATCAGTTTTACAGTTCATACGTCGAACAATCGGTGTTATAAAGATTCTCTCCCTCTATAGATTTTTTTTCATCGATATTGAAAAAGCATTCAACACACTAGTCTAGTTATACGTGATGCATTCATCTGTAAAATTTCACCTGGGAACTATAAAATACTTATATCTGCCGTATTCTTAACCATGTCAGAATAGGTGTGCGTCAAGGTTGCACTTTTTCGCCAATACTGTTAACATCTCCCTGGACACAATGTTGGCTTTTACGAACACCAAAAGCATTACTGGGAGACTTAGTAATTGCTTATCAGACCTTAAATAAGCAGACTATATACGTCCTTTAGTGCATAGTAGTTTTTCGTTCTTATTAAAAATGTGGTTGTAATCTGAGTGGAACCGCAAAGTTCCAAAAATCAAGGCTATAAAAGGACACCATTTTATATCTACATAATATGAAATTTAACGACATGCCCTGCTTTTTTATCTTGAAGTAACGAACTGCATTATGAAAGCAACTAGGCACAATGTCGAAATCAACATCAATATCAATTCCTTCTTTGACCCTCCTTTATGAAAGTGAAACTTGGAATATGGAATACAAGTTTTTATAAAAAAATGTTTCAAAAGGATTTGAAGAATTTTTCGGCCAAACGCAGATCTTTGGGCACGTGCTTATCAAAGCCTGGCAGGACTATAAATACTAGAGAAAATTTCAAATGAACCGGTCATATACTGAGACGTCCAACAGATATCGCTCACAATACCATTAGTTGAAATCCATAAACAAGCATAAGAAATCGAAGTGCTCATACCTGGCGCAGGCATACACCTTAGACATGAAAGACTACAAAACAGGTAAAATATTGAGCAAAATGAAGGTTATAGTAACAGACAAAGGCAATTGGAGATCCTGCGCAAGTAAATGAATAAATATAAACATAAGTGTATGCATATAAAAGAAAAAAATACTATTCAGATTCACTAGAAAATGTTCGTTGGGAAAGGATTTTTTACAATTGTGTATATGAATGTATGTATGTATTTGCAAGTGTGTGTTCTGGTTGTAGGAGAATATATTCATTTGTGTAAATGTAATTTTTTTGCTTAACGATTTTTATGTTTAACAAATTATTCAATACTTCAGCGATCATTACGCCAAAAAAAAATAAATACTTTTATGCGTTTTTTATGTACTTTCTCATATGCGCTAAATGTAAGAATATACATAGCAAAATATACAGTAGAACTTTTCTACACCGACCACATTGCAAAGAAAGCATTTAGCTGGAATATGCTTTCCCTACACAAAAGAAAAATATTTATGTGATGTCATTAAAAACTGCTGCACGGCTGGAGGCGATGGTGGCAGCCCCAACACACGGACGCTATGAAACCAGAACAAGAACGAAAACTAATAAACCCAATAAAACGTTGTCTGAATTTTGCATGAAATCAAGGACAAAAATCGGAACATGGAATGTACATAATCTTTATGGCCCTATATTCCCTCCACAATTTCTCAATTTACAAGTCGTGCTTGTATCGTAGACCTTTTATAAAAATACATTTTTGAAATTAACCCTTTTAACAGTCACTTTGTATGTATCGGTTGCACCTCGTATTGATGAATGTCAAAAAATAAAAGAATCAAAATGGTGGGCGATCTACGATAACTTCAGCAGGTTCCCATTCTCTTTTATTTGTGGTTGTCTCAAATCAGATGCACTATAACGTAAATACTTCATCTCTTCCTGTCGCCACATTAGAAATGCTCAGCCTTTTAAATGTTCAAAACGGCAAGTACGGTCACGAGGCTCTGCTTGACTTGACAGTCACGTCAAGAAAATGGATGAATCTTATAAAGACTTTTTTGTAAAGACAAAGAAGATGAAATGACAAGAAGAAAAAAATTGTGATACATGTTTTACGCCTCCATAATATACAGGGAGAACACCGAACAATCAGACAAGAATGTTAGTAAAATAAGCTGCTTCAAAAGGACCGTCAAGTAGTTTTCATACAACTCGATGTTAAACTGTACGGCCTCTACCACGTGGTATACACTCAACCATCTTGAACATTTTCCTTGGCACTATTAATTTAACTTTCCACTCTCTTATCCTTATGATTATCTTGAAGTAACTTGATCTTAATTTTCGGTATATTTCATTGGAATCTTGAACTACATCTCTACGTCTACAGCATTGCGATTCAATCTATATAATGAAGTCATTAAATTGCTATTGCTATTACTATAGAGAAAGTATCAATACATTCAACAACATCGAGATGCTAAGGCAGGTTAGTTTGGAGGAGACTGACTATGCCCCAAACATTCCTATGAAATTATGAAAATTAAGCTCCTGTAATAGATCATCCCGTGGCATTTTTCCGTGACAGTCCAGGTCCTGACGAAAAAGATTGCTGTGATGTTTAAGCCAACGTTCTTGTAGAGATTAGGAAGTGGTGAATTGACTCTATATCATCTTTTTCGAAGATGCAGCTCCTGCATTGACTAACATATTGAATCCTAAGCATTTATATATGTAACAAATAAGCAATAACTACCTCCTTCCAAGTACTAGGGGCTGTTTAGTTCTATCGTTGTTTAGTAAGGATCAAAAAATCTGGAATATTCTGAAAGTGGGAATTGTGGACCATTTACATTTCGTCCTTTTTAGCACTCACTTAGCCAAGGGAAAGTTCTTAAGATAGAAAAGGAGAACCTTAGAGAAACTTCGCATGGTGACATATGTGACATTTTGGATGTTCTGCAAGTGGGAATCTTGGACCATATAAGTTTCGTCCTTTTCAACGTCTACTCAGTCAAGGAAAAAAGCGTAAGATAGTAAAGAAATACCATGGAAAACTTTTTATTTATCAACTTCGGTGTTCTACAAGTGGAAATTTTGTACCATCTAAGTTTCGTTCTTTTCAGCGCCCACTCAACCAAGGAAAAGTTCTTAAGAGAGAAAAGGAATACCTTAGAGAAACTTTTTATTTATGAACTTCGATGTTCCGCAAGTGAGAATTGTGGGCCATTTAAGTTTCGTCCTTTTCAGCACTCCCTCAAACAAGAGAACGTTTGTAAGAAAGTAAAGGAATTTTCTGGAGAAACTTTTCATGAAGGCATATGTAAAGTCTTTGGATATTCTACAAGAGAAAATTTTGGACCATCTAAGTTTCGTCCTTTTCACCGCCCACTCAACCAAGGAATAGTTCATAAAAGTGAAAAGGAGAACCTTAGAGAAACTTTGCTTGGTGACATGTGTGAAGTCTTGGATGTTCTGCAAGTGGGAATTGTGGATCATTTAAGTTTTATCTGCCCACTAAACTAAGAGATAGTTCGTAGTAGAGAAAAGAAATACTCTAGAGAATCTTTTCATGGCGACATGTGAGAAAATATAATGATGCGTTGGCCTATTTAAAAAAAACAACACTATTTGTAGTAGAGCGAAATTGTTATAGAGGTGTTCATCCTGAAATGGTGCGATTGTATATCCAAATGCATGAATACATGTATTTTTCGTTATGCGAAAAACAGTCCAAAAGGGTTTTTTATTGCTCTGTGTGTTCTAACATAAAAAAATGTATTAATAATCAGAAGCGCATTGTAAAATTTTGCAAAAGCAAATGCTTAAAAGTAATAAAAATTACATTTTATATAAATAAACCAACTGATTGCTGACTGACAATATGGTTTCTTTCATTATGTTAACAGCATGATATCATTTTATAATTTTATTTTTTATATGTTTCTACAAGGGAACAGCTAGAAATGTTTATGTATAAAAGCATAAGTAATATTTGCCACAAATAGCAATGGGATATGGAAACAGATGGGCCCCATAAAAACAAACAATTGGTGGGTTTGTTTTCCTTGAATGTTTTAATGAAGCAATAATATCCCTTCTCGCAGAATTTTATTACAAATATCTCTAGTAGCAAATATCTTGAGTCCTGCTGAAAAACATTGGAAGGTATTTTCAGAATAATAAGAAAAGTATATTTTTTGCAAAGAAAATTTTATTTTATTAACATAAAAATGTTACAAATTTGCCAATAGTCAAGATTTCTTTGTTCCAAATTTAAAATAATTGTATCAATTATCAAAAACAATTCACTGATTTTTTATAAAAAATTTTTCAAAAGATGCGCTAATGGATTTTTGGAAGCAATGAAAATGTCATTCCTTGAAAATAGCTTAAATTTTTTCTTTAAATTGGCTTGTCTGCCACTTTCGTTATGGACAACTATACAAAAAATTACTGTAATTGGCAGACATTTACAAAAGCTAAGAAAAATTTTTAACACTTGCGGTTTTATTCTTTAAAATATTGTGGATCTTACATGTTTTGCAATAGAATGTGTTAAAGTAGTCCCAGCACTTTCATGAAAAACGTAAATTTTTTTTTATGAATTTTTGTCTTTTTTCCCACTGTACATAATATATAATGAGAATCTTCATGGCCTAAATGTAGATATAGTGTAAAAAAATCTTGCTGCGACATTTTATTCCTTTTCAAAATAAATTTGTTTAGCTGGAATATATGAATGCGGATCTGCCTGAAAATTATATATTTTCTGCAGCAGTTTAGACCAAGTAGTTTTAAAGCTAAATATCCTTCGATGATAAGTAAACGATACTGAAGCTTTGTTGCGCATAAAAAATGTTCCCTTATCTGTTTGACCTCATTTTTTCCATATCGTAATTAATTTTCAATCGATGACGACAAGATGTTTCAAACACTTTTTGTATTTTTTTTTTTTACAAAAAAAAATTTTATCTTTTGCATTTCGCCAACTTGCCGAAAGCCACAAGTTAAAAAAAATTCTCTTACATCACAGACTTTTTTATATATTTATTCAATTATTTTTATTTTATTATTAAAATTTATCCTTTGGCTGTACATGGTTTTGTATTTAAAGCCGCCTGAACAAAGAATGTGTTTGTAGTCTTTTATTATATTAATTTCAATTTCAGTCAAAAACAGTTTTTACAAACACTATGGATGTGTAAATTTCAATTTAGTAAAAACGATAAAAAAACAAAACGAGGTACACAAAAAAACATCATTTGGTTAATGAAAGGATACATTTTAATTGCAACAAAAAAGTTTAATTGATTGTTTAAACAAAACGTTTGTAAATAAAAACTCAAAAAAGGATTAAATTAAAAAAAGAAATATCCTTGAGCAATTATATAAACAAGATTTTTTTTATGCATAATTAATAGACATTTTTTCTCACAAATTTTGTTTAAAAACGTTGTACAGCTTTAAGCTCATTTTAGAAAAAAGTTAAAAAGTTTTAATAAAGTCCAAAATGTTACAATTTGTATCTCGGGTCCTTATCACTAAATAAAATTTTTAGAGTTACAATTTTAGATTCTCACCTTACCACGCGATCAATAATTTGTAATCACCAAAATTAAGTCTTAACCATTTCTAACCGTTGAAAACGGCATTACAAAATTATATTTAAATTCATTTTAAAGTTGCAAATTGCAGTTAATAAAATCACTTTTTTTCTCATTTATTTTGGTTAAGGCTCGATACTTTCCAATAGAAACTTAAAGTCATGTTTTAAGCGAAATTTTGCAGCTCCATGATATTGACTCGCTAACGAATCACAAAATTATCAATACAGTAGCAATAATCTCATTTAAGTAGACGAATTTTATTGCAACGAAACATTAAAGCTTTTAATATTTGAATAAATTATGAAATTTCTTCATATATCCAGGTGATCTTATCTAAGATCTGATGCTAGACAATTATCAATTCATATCATTCATGATTTGAGCTGATTTGGCTCCAAATGCCATGACATGATCAGCTGAACTTGTTTTCAAAATAAATGACATCAAAATAAAGGAGCACATTATACGGGTCTATGAAATAACTCCCACGAAATAAGTCCCACTTTTAAAAACGAAATAAGTCCCACAAAAAATTGCTGTTTTGAAAGTGGGAGTTATTTCGTTTTTAAAAGTGGGACTTATTTCGTCAATTGATGGGACTTATTTCGTTACGCGTTTTTATTTTAAGTGGGACTTATTTCGTTTTGAGTGGGAATAAACTCGTTTTGTAAAGTGGGAGTTATTTCATACCCCTAAATTTATATATTTAGATAGATTCAAATCATTTATAAAATATTTTGAGAATCAATGGATGCAAAAGGTACAATATTCCCTTTTACATAATATTTACAAAAAGGTGTTATGATTTCATTATTACAGATCGGTCCACATAACTTTTCAGTTTTCGATTCTGAAATCCGCACTACGTCTGCAATAGAAGCTTACAATAGCGTCATAGGAAAAAGCATTCCAAACAAGGCTACTTTCTTCAAATTTGTAGCATTTTTACAGATGCAAGAATTTGAAAAAGTAAGAAAATTTGAACTATTGATGAATACCAATGGTAGTGTGGGCAAAAAGCGTATTAAAAAGTCCTGTGTTTTGAAAGCAGATATGATTTCGAAATTCAAGAATGATCTCTTACAAGGTACTATAACTCCTTCTAAATTCCGTGACCAACTGGTGTTATCAAAAAATAATTTAATTGTACAAATGCAGCCTGATGAAGATCTTTTTGAAGAATTATCATATTTGGAAGAGGACATTGAAGACGAGTCTTTAAACCATATTGAAACCAACCAGAATACAATTAATAATAATATGTGCGTGGTTTGTTTCATAAAGCAGCCAAATATCTTATTTTTTCCTTGCAAGCACTTGAAAATTTGCAGTGAATGCTGTCTTACAATGCAAACTCACAAAATTTATCAAACCAGTAAACTAGTATGTCCATTCTGTCGTGCAGAAGTTCATGAAACCCTTCAAATATTTATCTGATAAATAAATGATTTTTTTATGGAGGGGTGCGATAGAGCCATGAAATATAAGGCCATTATGGCTTTATTTCTCATTTTTTTCTTATGCAAAAAGTTATACATATATTGGACATTTCGTAAAAGCGACAACTATAATTGTTTGTCCTTATCTCTCATGGCTCTCCTTTTTTTTGTTATTAATTACTTTATACTTACTATAATAAAAAAACTTTAAAGAAATGTGTACAAATACATAGGTACCGAACTTAACTAATGGAAAAACAATATTAAAAAAAATTGTTGACGTAATTACGTATATATAATACCGTCTACCATGCACTGGATCTTCAAGCCATTTATAAAGGTCGATAATTTTAATCTGATGGTCCTTCCGAAACGGTTTCCATCTTAATAATAAGAAAAATTGATCTGTACTTAATCCATTTACGAATCCAAACGTTGTTACTAGTAGGCGTTCTCTATACGTTCCTTGACCGAAAAAAGAATTAATAATAAATTCTGGAACTCTATCAAAATTCGTAATATCCATTCCATTAAGAAGCCTTCTGCAAGCTTGCATACGATTTTTCTTTATTATTCCTCTGCTTTGATTATTCATATTATTCGACGTGTGTTTTTTTCGAAGAGCCAAATACTTCTTATTTGAAATCGCATTAAACAGTGAAAAAGTGGGACTTATTTCGTTTATGAAAGTGGGACTTAATTCATTTAAGAAATATATTATTCAAGGGGGAGTTATTTCATTTTGAGTGGGAGTTATTTCATTTCAAGTAAATTTTTAAATCATTTCATTTTGGTGGGACTTATTTCGTTTTCAAAAGTGGGACTTATTTCGTGGGAGTTATTTCATTTTTTTAAGCAATTTTTGGTGGGACTTATTTCGTTTTTAAAAGTGGGACTTATTTCGTGGGAGTTATTTCATAGACCCCATTATACATACGGCCTATATAAAATTTTTGTGTTGGGGCCTTCCAAATACTAAAAAAATAAATAAATAAAGAAGCAAAAAAAAATAATTAACGTAAACGAAAGCAACTATTTTTTGTTTATTGAATAAATTATATGAAATAAATTTTAATCGGTTGACGCCTTTCAAAATGTGAATAAAGTGCATCATTTAGTTTGTGTTTGACAGCCATTGATAGAAGATTATTGCATAATTTAAGAAGAAAATGGATAAAAATGATTTTCGTCAATCCATCAATTACAAAAGTAAAACAGTGTTTAACTGAATTTCATTCAGCAGGGAAGATGCCGAGCGTTCGGGACGCCCATTTTTGGTTTCTACACCCGAAACGATTGAAAAAATTTAAGATAAGATGTTGGCCGATTGGAGATTAAAAGTTCGAGTGATTGTGAAAGCCATAGCCATGTCACATGGCTCAGTAGCTTCAGTTTTGAATCATCACTTGGGTACGAGAAGTTTTTCAACAGGACTAGATGCCGCATTTTTTCACCATGCACCACAAAAGTAAGCGTTTGTCAACTTTGCCGGAATGTTGGCGTTGTTCAACTGCAATGTAGACAATGTTTTTGCATCGTTTCATAATCGTGGACGAAACGAGGATCCACTACATCACACAAAGAGGCAAACAATAGTGAAAACATTTGAGTTTGTTGGGTTGAAGCAGCGCCAAAGAGGGCCAAGGTGCTTTGGTCAGCCAATAAAGTCATGGCGACAGATTTTTGGTTTCCACACTGTATAATCCGGATTGACTACCTTCAAAAGATGGGGAATATTATGCCAAATTATTGGGTCAATTTAATGAGTTTTTGTGAAAAAAAAAACGACTTCATTTGGGTAAGAAAACTTTTTCCAAATAACTAAGACATGAGCTTTTCACAAAATTTAATTTAATTTAATGCCTATAAATGAATTATTTATGTTCAACATATTAAAATGCCAAGATTTTTTTTTTTTTTTTTTTGCAAAAAAATCATTTTATATTAAACATCAAAGTTTGTATAGACTAAAAACTTGTTAACAGCCAGAATTTATTTTTTCTTATACATTGTTGCAATTAAAAATTAATATAAATTGATTAATGTAAATAAGTATCCCATATAATTTTAGGCGGGACTTTTCTTAACATCCTATGAAGTTGAACAAATGCTCTAGCGGCTACTTTGGAGGCAATTACAATGTCATTTCTTAAGAACAGCTTCCATTTTTTTCTCTGACTCTGACAAATAATATTAAATTTAACCCATACAGTTTGAATTCGCGTAATAATTAAATTACTTATAAGACGATTGCATGCATCATAAATGTTTACTATGGATTACTCTGTACAGGAAACACTCGATCTGATGAGGACTATGTGGAGGGATCTTCACAGTTTGTGTGTAATATTGCACATAATAAAGCGAATTTATACCACAATAATTGAAATTTGTTACTGTTGCCTTCTTAGTTCAATCGCGTGTATTATATACAGCGATTGCAATGAATTGGTTATAATAAAGAAATTTATAATTTTCTAAAAACTCTATCAAGGCTTTATATTAAAATTATTGGCGGATCAGTAGGACCTGGTTGATCAAATCGGACCGGTCATACATTAAAAATGGTAATAAAAACTTTTGAAAATAATGTCAGCCTGTGTCACAAAAGGCAGTCTGTGAAGAAGAGTGAGTTCTCAGGTGTAAAGGATAAGCTATATAAATTGCTCGTTGCTTAAAGAAGCAGACGTATTTCATTATACTAATTGTACATACTGAAATATTAATAAGCACTTTTCATTTTCAATATTCTTATATTCAATCTCAATTGAGCGTTGAGTTCCCAATTTAATTCTCTGTAGTCCGAGTCAAAAATATATTTTTTCTACTAATTTTTTTCTATTCCTCTAAAAATGAAATTGCGAGGCTCTATGTCTATACTTAAGAAAATAGTACTTGGGGCAACTTAGAACTCTGGGGCATAAAAAGGTATGAGTGCAATTTGAATTTGGTAGTTAACTTCCTCTATTCTTGCTTGAAATCAATCCAAATTAAAACTCTTAAATTTCACATGAAAAAATGTCTAATAAATTTATTCCCATATATCAATATCAATATTTATTTAACATGAACTTAAATGGTGTTACAATTATGTTCAACATGAATTCAATGAAATGCATTTGCGTATATTTTATTGATTCATATCGTAGTTTTCAATTAAATTCCCATTAACTGTTAAACAATTTAAATTAGTTACACACGCACGAACTATGAACACCCAGTTGCACATACAGGAATGCATATGTACTACGTAATATGCATTTTGAAGAGAGTATAAAAGAGAGCAAAACATTATTTTAGCTAATTTACATACAAAACACACTCATACATGTATACATACATGCTTGTAAATCTGTGCAATCATATATACAATTTGAAAATCACTCATACGCCGGATTGCACAAGGACTAGACCACATTAATAACACGCACCATAACAACGTGGTTAAGGTCCCCACAAATATTCGCATAAACTAACACATGCACCCATTATACACATACATATATGCATAGTTGTTGAAATTACACATACAACATAACGAAAATAATATAAACAATATAAGCAATTAAAATAGAAAACAAAAATAAATTCGTTTTTAGCCAAGAGCAATTGTTATACAAAGTTTTAATTGTAGTTTTTTTTATCAATCGGAAAAACTAATCATGGCGTTATTAAAATGGATCTAAAACCAATAATGTTAATGTTTTTTACTCTTTTTAATTTTTTTTTTTTTTGATACCATAAAAAGACGAATCGAAAATAATTTTAAATATACAATAATATTGAATTTAGAGAATATGACTAGAGCAAATAAAGACAATCTAACAATTGATTTTGGAAAATCTTATATCACCAACAACAAATTAAAAAGATTAAAAGAGATTTGTAATATATTATAAATTTCCTAAAAAGGAATTTTTATTATTTATTTCTTTCATTTATATATGGCTTATGGAAAGGGTAGCTGTACCTTCAAAGGCATAAAATTAAAATATTAAGCACATACATACTTGTTTGTTTGTTATCCTTTCATCTAACTGAAAAGGAAATTATCTGCAAAACAACACAAACAACACGTTCTTCGCATTACAGATTACAACACGTATGTGAAACAGACTCCCAACAGAGTACTTTCCTGTCACTTTCAATATGGGAAAGTTCAAGGCAAATGGCCACAAACAGTACTCTCTTTGTCCTGCTTGCCATAACCAATTATTCTAGTTCCAATACAATGCATTGCATGAGTAGGGGTCCTATTAAAATTAAAAAAAAAATAATCATATTACGCACTTAATTATTCGATTAAAAAAGTGGAGCAGCGGAAACGGATATGTTTAAAAAAAAAGGAATAACAATAAAATGAAACAGAAACAACAAGTCTCGTCTCGCATCATGTACTGAATTTTTTGCAATCATTTGTGCAAATATTTAATTTCAATTCCTAATTCATATCGAAAACTTAAATTGGCTTGCAGAAAATTAACGTTGTTAATGGTAGTGTAACCGCCTCCAACAATATCATATTGATCCCTTCCGCTTGTATTAGCCGAATTAATTAGAATTTCCATTGCTCGTTTTTTTCTCAAAAATTATCTTATATAAAAGAATATGCAGGACACTGTGCTAAGCCTTCAAAAACCGGCACCTCATGAAAGAGATCTTCTGCCACACGAACAATAAACGAAAGATCCCCTACATACGTCAAATTGTATCGGAAGCCTTAGCAAAATGCAAACTCATAACCATTGCGGGGCATCTCTTATTTAATCGTCAAAGAGTGCTGTTTCGAAATCCAAACTGAAAGTGTATCAAAATTAAATTGTCAGAAATTGTGTCATCTTTCCGTCACATAAATATTGCAAGCCAATGTCAGAGCCCCAATAATTTTATTGATCTGCAGATATTTAGGAAAAGCCTGTTCTAATTATTTGATCTAGATTGTTTTTGCATTTATCATTCCCCTACATAAGGATCCAGATTTTCTGGTCAGCATCATTCAATTTGCACATCAAAACAAATGTTGTATTTTTCTGAATACTTAATTTTTAAATTAATTTCGTTTTATATAGTGCAACAATTGAAAACTGAAAACAAATAACAAAATAATATGAAAAAGTAGGACCTTGAAAAAACAAGGGTGGCAGCAGGATTTTGACTTAAACTCCAAATCTCTTTATACGTCATGGATTAATGTGGAGAGTGGAAATACCTTACATTCTTATACCCTGGTAGAGGGTACAGTGCCTACTATTGGAGCTATTTATGACCCAAATGGTAGAATTGGCTCGTCGTATTATTTGTAGGTCCCTTGACAAGTCTTCTGCTGACACTAGTGATGAGAGCAATCCACATTAAAGTTCATTCTATTTACCCTTGACGCTTAAGGAAGAATAAGTTCAAATAAAGAAGAAATACTCGTATTATAATATTTAAACTAACCTGAATGGACTTCAATCTTCAATTTATAATATATAATATTGAAATTTATTATTTGTGATTATAGGGGTTTCAAAAATTTATTGTTTGTTGTGACTTGGGCTGATCATACGCTGACATTTCATTAGTCGATCATCCAAATCGTCAGTGAACTATAAGCACCATTCAAAACAATACATATTTTTATAGTATTTCACCGCCACAAGATTTCCATTTTCGTATGGAATGAGTGTGGAATTAATCCCATTACATTTTTTAACTGACCATATCGAATATGTTACAAGTAATATTTTTCTAAGTTTCTCACAGGATTATCATTAAAATGTTCTTAAAATGGAATCTTATATTTATGTCTCGTTTTTTACGAAGTCCAGAAGTGCAGATGTTATATATATTATATGTTGTCAAGGAGACTACTATTGAGAGTTAAGACAGAAATTTGCTAAATTTTTACAGCCATAAAGTTGTACATCTGATCTTTAGGCGTAAAATAACCTTTTTTCAAACGTTTATTCTAGTGATGCTTGTAAAATTTTTAGTTTTGGATGTTTTAGTAGGATTCCTTCGCTAAATTACTGAAAGGAAATTTGTTTCAATAAGCAATACAAAATATTAGAGCTTATTGAACTGATTTACACATATGTATATCGATAGAGACTTTGATAAATTAGAAACCATGGTAAAGTACGCTCTAGAAACTTCTATAACTTAACTATTACGAGACATTTAATACCGTAAAAAAACTGTGTGTTTTATCAAAACGATCAAATGCGAACGGACATCAGAGTCTTCTGTAGAAATTTTATCTCTCAACGAAAAAATTCTGTGTCAGTTGGTTGACAATGATATTCATTATTTTCACGTGCAGTGAACAATAAAATTCTGAATAATTTAGAAAAAAGTTCAGTTTCTATATAATCGCACCTGTATTGCGTATGATTGTTATTTATTTCGTGCAACAAAAATAATATCAATCATACGCACTCGGTACCCTCGGAGCTTAATTATATATAGAATGGCTCCATTCATGGAATATTTTTTTTTTTTAATTTTAATGGTTGTATAATTGTGATTCTATATATATGCTAATCTATTTGAATGTCTGCCTGTCTATCTGTCTTCTCCCCGGGAGGTCACAAAATATACATCAGGTTTCCGGACGTAGGCCTTTTTTTGCTGATAACCCCTAAAAACTTGTATTTTGCTACCCTATCCCTGAAATAACAGGGTAATGGGCGCACATGCAAGTAAATTAAAGGTAAAAGTCGGTACGCTCGCTCGTCCGGATGGGTAATATGGTCTTTCCAGATCTTGACCTTTGGCCAGTTGCCCGAAGAACTTAATATGTTGCTATCCAATCCCTAAAATAACAGGGTAACGAACGTGCACCTAAGTATTTAAGGAAATACGCGAGAAGAGTTGTGGGTCGGATGAGTGTGTCTACAATATGGTGCTAGTGATCCTGTTGTAGATGCTATTAGATAGCGCTGCGCTGACGGTTGCGGTTGGTGAGTGGTTCATGATAGGGTGGACTTCTTACTGCTGGGGCGTTGGGGTGGTAGAAAGTTAGATACCTTCAGCACTTTAGCAAGGTGTCTGTACATGGTTCTGCAGCCTGTACAGACTTTGTGGTTCCACACTCCGGATGTGCCTCGGAAAGGGACGACGGGGACGGTGATGAACGAAGAATTAGCAAGAATAAGAATAAGTATGAATAGGAACAACCGAATAACTTTGTTTTGGACAGAACTATATTTTTATCTCTATGTTTTTCGAACACCAAAAACCAACATTTCTTTATAAGTTTTTTTACATTTCTAATTTATAAATATTTTTATTAAGCTTATAAATAAAATTATTCCGAAATCGTTTGTAGCTGGTTTTAAGGGATATCTAGAGAAGTAATGGCAAGTATACAAACCTTTGTCGAGATGAAAGCAAATATACTTCAATATACTTTAAATGTCCATTTAAATAAAAATTATATATGAACTTGCGGTATAAATAGCAAAACGTTGTACATGGATTTATAGGATATATTTGCGACTTTTGGTAAATTTTTGTATTTCTTTCTTCCTTAGCTTATCTTAACCATAATATTATTATTATTTTTAAATAAGGATATATACGAGTTACACATATACTCGCTGCGACTAAAAAAATTATATATACAGATATCGTTTTTGTATATTTTACCTAATATTATAATTATAATATATTATATGGGAGATACACATATCCTTGCTGGGATTTCAAAATATATTGTACACAAATGACGTTTTAAAAATTTTATTTTTTTCTGCTGCCAACATTTTCTTAAATCATTATTTTTTCGAAAATGGGAGGTACCGATATCCTTGGACGCATTTATTTGTCAAAGCTCGAAAATTTTCATAACATTATGATACAAAGTACAATAACATTTTGTGTTTAACCTAAGAATTCTGCCGCAATTTTTGTACAATTTTGTTGGATATTAAACTACTGTAACCTTACCTATCCCAGCAAGCAGCCAAAAACATATCCTTGAAAGATCTACTGATGAGTTGACATGAGTGACAACAAACTACAGGCAAATGGATTATTTTAATAGATATGAAATAATTTTTTTTTTTTTTTTTTTGAAAATTGTATCTTTTCATAAATTTTATATTGCAGTTAGTAAAAAGAAAAACTTGAAATACGAAAACTTTCCACATTTTAATGTTTAAGTTAAAATTTTTCTTCTAAGTTTTTACAATTATGATGTTTCATAAAGATGCTAACCAAAGGTTAGTCAAATTTTGAAAATAAAAAAATCTCAAAATTGACAATTAAAGGGTCAAATTAAATAATTTTATAAATATTTTTTTAATTAAAAATATTAAAAAAAACACCTTCATTTTATAGTTATGCAGCTGAAAACTTAAATATGAACATAAATTTAAAAATTTTATACTATAAATTAAAAATATAATAGAAAACCTTCATGGACGATATTATGAAATATATATATATATATATATATATATATATATATATATATATATATATATATATATATATATATATATATGTATATATACATGTACATATAATAAAAAATCTAATCAAACAAACTTAATATACAAGCATATACCCAGTAAAAAATATATGGATTAATCCATAATCGAGCAATAAAGGAGTAATGACTTGGTCATCCATTTGGAGTAACAAGCGAGCTATCGAAACTTTTTGTTTGTTTTGTTGTTTATGCCTCGCTTAATACTCCAAATGAATCAATGAGGGATGTATCAGTTCGTTTTTGTTTTTTTTTTTTTATTTGACATAACTGTTAATTGTTGACGTTTTCGTTTTGTTTTTCAATTTAGTCAGTTTAGTTTTAAAAAGTGAAAGATTTAAAAAAGCAAAAGCTACGGGTATAGTAACAAATTGTTAAAAATGTGCAAAATTTATTAATTATTTGTTTTCTATTTTAATATATTTCAGATTTCGTACATTAAATAAATAACCAAATTTGTATTTATATGAATGTTTACTCCCTTTATGCTCTTTTAGGAGACAAAAACGATTACTCCCTCTGTCGTCATTTTCAAGATCAAAGGGAGTACTCCATATGGAGCTTAAAAGGAGTACTCGTGTCTGCGGACATGTTGTGTTAAAAATCCAATGAGGTCTGGAGTTTTATGGAGTAATCCATTACTCGCAAAGGAGCGCTCCAAGATTACTCTTTGGATGATCCTATTTTTTACTGGGTATATACATACATCATATAAATATTCATGTTAATAATCAGTTTTTGTGTTAAGGCCATAATTCCTTAATTCTAGCTCAAATAGGACCAACAAAAGCAACAATGCCGTGTTAAACTTTTAGCAACAACAATGCGGTAAAATATTAATTATGAAGTTTAAGAACTGCACAGTGGACCGATCGAAAAACAAATGATGCGAAGTAAATATAGTGTGGTTCAATCAAAACGTACGATGTTAATTTCTCGCGCAAAAGAGCCATTGTTTCATTGGCTGTGCGGCAAGTGGCATCATCCTGTTGGAATCACATATCGTCCAGGTCCATATCCTTCATTTTTGGCCATAAGAAGTCTATTACCGTCTTGCGATAGCGAACACCAATCACTTTAACTTTAAAGAAGTACTGCAGGATGACCCCGCCAGCCCATAAACCCTACCAAACAGCCATTCTTTTTGGATGCATCGACTTTTCAATAATCATTTGCGCAAATACGGCAATTCTGCTTGTTAACGAATCCACTGAGGTGAAAGTGTGCCCCGTCACTGAATATTTTTTTTTTTTGTAAAGTCGCTATCCACTTCTGTCTGTTCAACCAACCATTCGGCATATTGGCGATGCTTGAAATGGTCCTTAGGCTTCAGCTCTAGAGTCAGTTGAATGTTGTAAGATTGTAAATTCAAATCTTTTTTCATAATTCGCATTAGTGATGTTCAATTGTTGGGAATGACGACGATAAGAGGTTAACTGCTCTTCTGACACACTATCGCAGACAACAGCAATGGTTTCCGGGGAACGAACTAGGTGAGCATGTACGGGTGTTTTCACATTTTCTGTAAACCCGGTTCGCAATTTTTGGCTATTTTTGTAAGAGCCTTCAACAATCTTAACGCGCTGCCTCTCCATGATTGAATTTGCTAAACACTGAAACAAAAGAATGTCAAATTAATTTGGGCAAAAATCACTTTAAGGTGTGACTCACAAGTACCATCGTGGATTATGTTTAGACCACATACATAGACAGAAATATTTATGCACAAAAGATTTAAAGTCATTTCTGTTATATATGTCGCATACTTATATGAGGTTATTTTCTTATAAAGGGTGATTTTTCGCCGACTTTCTTTTTGGCAGCTCATTTGTTTTCGTGTAACATGTTACTGTTAAACATGTTCAGTTTGGTCTGTAATTTAACCATGAATCGACTTACAAATGAACAACGCTTGCAGATTAGTGAATTTTATTGTAAAAATTCATGTTCGGTTAAGGAAGTGTATCCTCACTTTTTTATTGAAAAATTGCGTTCAGCGGCGAAGCTCATTTCTGGTTGAATTGATACGTGAATAAGCAAAATTGCCGTATTGTGTGTGAAGAGTAGCCAGAAGCATTGCATCCCTAAAAATGCTCTATCTGGTGTGGATTAGTGGCCGGTGGCATCATTGCACCATATTTTTTCAAAGACAACAAAGTGAGGAACGTTACTGTGAACGGCGAGCGCTACCGTGCGATGGTTAATATTTTGTTTGCCCAAAATAGAAGAGTTGGTCTTGATTGACATGTGGTTTTAACATGACCACACAGCACGCGAAACAATGGCCCAATTAAAAGGCGAGGTCGATGAACAGTTTACTTCACATTAGGGGCCGGTCAGTTAAACGCCTAGATCGTGCGATTTTACTACGTTAGACTATGTTAAGGCCCATGTATATGGGGACAAGCCCGCAACGGGCTTGAAGAATTTATTCGTGAGATGCCGGCCGATGTGTTGGAGAGAGTATGCCAAAGTTATGTCGAGCGTATGAACTTTTTGAGGCACTAGCCACGGTCAACATTTAAATGAGATCATCTTTAAACATTAAATTATATAGATCGTTCTATCGACTCACATAAACATTTCATACATTTCTTTAAAATTTATGTTTTTTTAATTGAATTCAAAAGCTCTTAAAAATCACCTTGAATTAAAAGACTAACCGTACTGTTGTAAATAAATTCCGTCTGTTTCTTATTGCCAAATTAACTTAATAACTATAATTAAATTATCGTGAAACTGTCAATATTCTGTTAGCGATAAGCTTGTATGTACGTGAGCCACTAAGGAACTCAATTTTGAATAATACTCTCGTAAACTGGCCCAATGTGAAAGGCTAAACGACTGTTTGTGAGAATCTACATATAAACATACGACAGTATGTGACAATGCGTGCATATGCAACAAAGCGTATGTGTAAGTTATTGCAGTTACTAGCGTTTTGTTTTCCGTTATTTTTATCATTCTCTCTTTATGCCATTGTCTCCAGTGGACCGAAAAGTTTAGCAAACAATATTTTGGTGTTTGGCAATGTTTTTTTTTCTTTTTTTGGTATTGTTGGCTTTTGGTATTTGAATTTTCGTGGGGAATTTTCAATTAAATTTTTCTTTGTTGCCGTCTTTTTTGCTCCCTTTCTTGCACATGCTTCGTCTATATATTTTTTATCCAACTCATATTTATGAGTATTCACCAAAGTGCACTTTGGTTTTTGTTGCTGCTCTTTTTTATTTTTTCCATTAGATGCAGTTGATGTTGCTGTTATTGTAGTTGGGAAATTTTTGGCTGTTCAGGCATAAAGGAACAAATAAACATGCAAATGTATATACAAATACACACATTGTCATACACATGCAAATGAGTAAAAAAAATTTGCTGCTATTTTTCATGTTGTTGCTCGCCTGATATTTTGTAATTAATTTTTGGTATCGGTTAAATTGTGACACCACATTTCTTGTTGCTATTTTTCAAGAACAACAACTACATACACAATCCAACAAATAATAATTTTGACGCATTTCATAATATCACTAGTTGCAACCCGTTAAGCTTCGCTACATCACACGCAATAATGTAATAAAAATAGTATAAATAGTATTTTTTTTATTATATTCTCTTATAAATTTTTAATAAAGACACAAACATAAAATTTGCAAAGCTCTTACTCTTATAGATCTTTGCACACTATACAGCAAATGTTGCTTTTAGATCGGAGACACCACAATCATTATATCAATCTCTTTAAAATTTTGTTAACAAGGATGTGCCATGGGCACATGTTTTCCAACAGGGGCATATTGAAACAAAATGAAAGCTTTGGCATGTTGCTCATTAACTTATTAGTTATAGGAACTTTGGTAGTTGTTTTATTAAATTTTATTAAAAAATCGCCTTAAAATAAAAAAATCCACTATGGAAATATTGGATTTGTAAAAGCTACAATTCATAATATTCCTTACATTTTCGCTGAACACAATCGTCGCCCTTCTGAAGCAGCTATTAAGAATTTGATCGATAAATTTGCGGCGACTTGCAAATAAATAAATAAATTTACAAATATACAAATTTATATTTTCCGAAACTCAACACATTGATAAATTTATGGTGAATTTAAGAGATGTTCTTTCTCATGCATATGATTGCGTATGATTGTGATTGATTTCATGCAAGAAAAATAATATTAATCATACGCTCCTCGTAACCCAGATATTAATTTTTATTTCTACGCATAATAAAAGTGTAAACGGACCGTGTCCTTATACGATATATATTTTGAAACTTTTTGTAGATATCTGAACATTTGGGATAACTGCCGCTCTGCTTGTCCGTCTGTCTACCTGTATGTGTGTCTCTCTGTCTGCCTGTATGTTCCTCTGTCTATCTGTACACATAGTTGTCTTGCCTGTATATATCTGCCTACGTCAATGTATGGTTGTTTGTTGCGTGACTGCAGCCTAAAAGTCTTTCTGCCAAATAGTGTACCGTGACTCATTTTACTGCGAGAATATATCACCTGAAGAAATATATATGTAAGCGAAATTACACAGGATTTCCGATTTATATGAAAAGTTAGTAACGTTTTCTGTAGTTTAAACTAATTTGTACTTTTTTCGAAAGCAAACATTATAATTTTATAGAGAAAATGTAGGAAATTTTAATGTCACAGGAAATAAAAACTCGTATGTTTATGATAGCAGCAGGTCTCTTTAATTAAAAGAAATATTTTTAATAAAATTTTTTACAATATTTCGCCAGAAAAAATTTTTTTTGTTACTGACGATGACAGTCGAAATTTTGGCGATATATTAAAAAAATTAAATTAAATTAAAAAAATATTTCCAGAACTACCCCTGCACTGGTGAGACTCCTTCGCGGATCACGTGGTGAGTGTATTGAGAAAATATTTGTTAGTTGGTTAAAAGCGTAAGTTGACGCTGTTGCTAAGCAACTGATCTTGCTGCTTATAATAAGGTGGAGATTATGCAAGGACTGGTGCCAGCTATACATTAGAATGGCTCACCCGGTTCATCCGGTATTGAAACCTGTATTTAATTGGACTGTTATAACAAGTATCGTGTGTAAATAGATGCCCATTCATATCACTACCACAATAACTTTACAAACTAACTTACTCATGCTTCATACAACCATCCTTTGATTACTTAATAACTAAATATGAATACAACATTTTCATTAACTAAATTGTATTATCAGCTCTTCAAGCAGTATTTTTTTTTTTTTTGTGTGAACCACTTGTCACTTGGGAATTTACTCGTGAAATTATACAGATATTAAATTTTATTAGCAAATACTGTTGGTCATTTTTATTTAATTGCCACAACTATTTATTATTTTTCGATTGGCCTTAAGCAGTTGCCTTTTAGGGGAAAAAACTGAGCCAATAATTAAACTATTGCAATTATTTCTAATACAAGTTCGTTAGCATGTAATTTTCTATAATTATTGAAAAAATAGAAAAAACTCTAAACATTATTAATTGAAGAGCATACGAGTATGTTCAGTTCGCATTATACTGAAAAGTACATGGCTTCAGCTCAAAGCAAATGCCAGTGATAAAAAACTATAGATATACAAACGATACATTGACTTTTACAAAATATCAAAATTCTATTGCGGACACTGTTATATGGACATCAACAAAATTATCGAACATCGATGTTGACAACACAAATGCATTATGCGTACTCTTGCATTCTCTTACAAACTTAAAAGTTTTAAGCACATGCAGACAAATATATCATTTGCTGCATCTGCAGCAGTAACTGTCACTGAAATAGAATTGAAGAGGCACATCTTTTACCTCAAATTCAAATATACAATAGAGGCGCCATCTGGAGTCGGGAGGACGTTAAGTCTCTTTTTCCGAAACTAGCAAATATTACAATGATATCCCTTTCCTGCGTTGTCAAGTCTGCGTTAAGCCAGCCTTTGTTATTTGAAGTGAAGAAACCATCATTTAGAATATACATCATCTTCGGGCAAATCGAGTATCCGTATTTAAGATTATTTTCATAAAATCTATTACAAAATTATTATATTGAAATTTT